>OX465274.1:173723763-174306263 GCA_949987645.1 Tachina grossa
GTAGCGCATAATACAAGAATCCTCCGCATGTAAAAATGCTGCTCCCGACAGAACATTCAAAAATAGTTGTATATCGGCCGAATAAGCAAAATTTCCCGCCATTGCTTCGAACATACGCGCTATCAAACGAACCCACATAAATTTGTGTAACACATCTAATCCCAATAGAACTTTGCCATATTCCCCTCCTTGATGCAGATCTAAATCCACTTCTAGCGCTTTGCGAGGAAACGAAGGCAACTTCATCAGTTCTTCATGCAAGAATACTACTCTTTGCACCACCATGTCCACGTTCTTTAAAATAGCCCAAGTTAAATGAACTTTGCCAATTTCTACAAACTTTTTTGTTAGTTCCTGCTTTTGTAAAGCTAAATATGATTCGTCCGGTTTAAGTAAAACTAAACGCACCTCAGGATATTGGGATCTTTTGAAGAAATACAAGTCACGGATGTACCAGTTGGGATTTAAAATCTTGTCTGTTCGAATTTAACATATTTGAAATTTTTTTGTTTGATGTTTGGTTGGATTTTTTCTTAATAAAAGAATACTTACTGCTCTTATAATCCACCAGACAATAATTATTTATATTTTTTTCATCAACGGGATAAAAATCTAAAGCTTCCTTCAACAGCTGACAGAATAGTGTATCTTCTTGAACGGGAAACTGAGAAGGTATATTACAGTCATCATCGGTTGGACCATGCACAACAATTTTTTTTGCAGCCGGAACGTTTGCTGTTAACAGTATTGAAGCGTCACACTGTTCTTTGCGTAAAATTTGTTTTAAATCTTTAAACATTATGCCATGAACACTATGAACTACCATCCAAAGTACCGACAAAGCTGAACCGACGAGCTAGATAGAAAAAAATAGCAAACATATTAAGCCGTCTAAAGAAAGTTTGCACAATAAGGCATGAAGAATTTAACATACTTCTTGTTTAAGTTCATTAGAAGATCTCACATAGAACATAATATAACCAATAATCGAGTTGTATAAAGCAAATGCTGCCTGTTGGGGTAATCTTGGTACAAAACGTATGAGATGCCTTAACAATTTGAACATTTGGTCTTGCCGATCTCTGGTAAGCCTTTCAAAAACATAACGCAAAAATAGAGCCGACTCTTCCACTAAACATACCCAAATTACTTGATAGGCAACTTCATAAACTGCATTGCCATCGGACCCAATAGCAGCATCATCTAGACAGTTAACAATTTGCATCACCGACGAACAGAGAACCGAAGGAAACAAAGAATGAGCATGATGTAAGTGTGAAGATATGCGTGTACCATCAATTTCTTCTTCGCCTTCATGGTCCTCATGTTCCATACCAGGCTCGTGGGAAGCTTGCTGACTTATCGGTATAGTGGTAATCAAGAAACTGTGTCGTTCGGCTCTTTGTTTGTCTCTCTGTTGGCGCAGAGCGTTGCGTATAGCTTCCGTTTGTTGCATTTTGCGGCTCTTAGTTGCAGTAACTAGAAAAGGCTGTAATTGAAATTTGGTTTTAAGTCTTGTAACGTTGTTCCGATTTACCTTTGTAACCTACATGACGATCTTGATTGAGTGTTACATCCATATCTTTAGTCTGTTGTACAGGCATCCAGGGCGGATCAACGACAGGTAAACTTTCAATTCCTATCTTCGGAGAAGGTAAAGTGAATTCAATCCCGCCAGGTGGCACTTTAAATGTTACATCGTGAGCATTTTCCTCCATGCGGGGCCAAACATGAAAGCGATTTTTCCACAATATCAAATACCTATCGAATATCATTTGAAAAAGTGTTAAATGGCAGAAAGAAAATGCTTTTCATTTATAAAAGAGTTATGTAACAAATTTTCACACAAACTTTCTTTTATAAAACTTTAGAAGTTATAAAATATACATACATACATATTTTGCTTAATTCTTAATTCTTCTCTGTTCGAACTTATTTTTAACCCCCGACTAAAACAAGGGGTGTTATAAGTTTGTAGTGTGTGTCTGTGTGTCTGTCCGTGTCCACGTACAGGCCAAACGGCTGGACCGATTTTCATTTAGTTTTTTCTGTTTGAAAGATGACTTGATCGAGAGGGTTCTTAGCTATGTTTGAAGAAAATCGGTCCAGCCGTTTAGAAGACATAACATCTTTTCTGAAAAAAGTCGGGGGTTTTTGAAATTTTTAATTTTTGTTATTGTTTCTTTGACTAAAGTTGTTTTTTTTTTTTTGATGAAGCCAAATTACATGTGATAATTTTTAGGGAACAGATAATACTAAAGATAATTGTACGTATTCTGACAAACATTAGTATAACGGAACAATATGCTGTTTTTGATCAGAGTCCTTGTGTTTGGTCTACTGAGTGTTGTGTCACTTGATGGAAATTTTCAATTTTCAAAATTTCAATGCAAATAGAATTTGTAAATTGTTTTGATTCATTGTATTCAAATTTGTTGAAAGCTTTTTATGTAATGAAAGTAAACTTCAGTTCTATATGTACATATGTATCCTCACAAAAACATTAATGTGAAAAAAGGCCAAGTTCCTATAAAAAATTTCGGCAGTGAGATATAAATTTTGACCAAGTTCTTGTTTGGAACAATACCTAATACAGAAATATGGTATGCGTTATATAAATTTGTAATCGTAAGGGTGTCATATAATTTTTAGATAGTCTGCTTTTCAAAATAGGAAATTTTTATTTTGAATAAGTGCAATGTGTTTAAAAAGCTTCAATAAAATTTATCTTAATTTTGAATTAAAAATGCTCGCTCCCGCCCCCTGATTGAAACTTCTGGTTTTTTAGATTTATCTTAGTGATCTCTGATCTAGATTTACCTGTGTATCAAATTTCAGCTCACTAGTGCGAATTAGAGTTTTAAAGGCGTGGCCCCGCATACCGGAAAAAAATGCTTGGTTTTAAGATTTTCTCATTGGGTTACTTGCTTATTATAAAATTTCAGCTCTCTAGCGAGAATTAAATTTTATGAGCACTATCCCTCCCACTATTTTCAACTCAAAATTTTGTTGTGAGCAGCGCTTACAACTCATGCTAATTTTCTAGTAAAATAGGCTAGACTGAAGTAGATTTAGCACAAGGCTAATATTTTATAGGAGTGATCACGCCCACTTTTTAAGGTGATAGTTTAAAGTATTGTATACGTGCAACGCAAGGTTTCACTAAATTTTTAATATTTATGGGCGTAACCCCGCCCACTTTTCCAAACTTAAGATTTTTCGAGCAGTGCTTATTATTCGTGTCAAGTTTCATTGCAAACGGATAATAATAACCGTGCTGAACCGTAGCACACGAAAATGAGGTTTAAATTATATGGGCGTGTCACCGCCCACTTTTTTAACGAAAAATTTATAGCCCTGCATTATCGCAGTATACATGCGAAATTTCAATAAAACAGCTTCTTTTAAGCGCCTTATATTAGCTTTTTTAATTCTGAATTTAATGGGCGTAGCCCCACCCTCCTGGCCAAAATTTCAGATTTTTTCAGGGGTTTCAGATTTTTTTTATTTTAGTGTTCGCCTAGACCTAGCTATGCATCAAATTTTAGCTCACTAGCACAAACTTTAATTTTTATGGGCGTAGCCCCGCCACCCTGGTTAAAATTTTAGAGTTTTCAGATTTTTTTGGTTCATTGCTCACCTAGATCTAATCGTGTACCAAATTTTAGCTCTCTAGCGATAGCGGAAGTGCTTCATCAATTTGATGAGTGTGTCAGTGGTCAGTGAGTATGTCTTAAAATATGCAATTTTTGCACCTCTATATCTCTGGAACCTTTAAAACTTCGCATGTGAGGTTATATGAATTTATTCTAATTATGGTTTAAATTCTATAATTTTATGATTGCGCGGAACAAAGTTATGAGGGGTAAAAACAGCTCGAATGGCTTCGTGCGTGCATTGGCCAGAACTTGGCCTGGCGCACTGCCGTGCGCCTAGATACATGCATATCGTTACCTTAATATAGAAAGGCCCTAACTCATTATTTTTTTGAAGTCGAGTTTTTTCACGAGTTTTTTTTTCACGATTTCAAAAAAATAATGAGCTAGGGCCTTTCTATATTAATGTAACGATATATATTTTTAAATGCAAACGAAATATGTGAATTGTTTTTATTTAGATTTTTGTTTGCTTTCGTTATATAAAAAGCTTTTAATAAATTGAAGTTCGATGAGTCAAAACAATTTGGCTCCCTCAAAAATACGAAATTAGTCCAGAATAAAAATAGTTTTCTTTTATAGGACATTTTGTAAAAAATTTAGTTTAAAATTTGTATGCAAAATAACGAAAAAATATTGTTTCCATACAAATTTCAAAAGTAAGAAATCGTTTATATAGATACAGCCTTATTTATAAAACTTTTAAAGGGTTTTTACCACAAATTTTCATAAAATATTTTTCTTAAAAAGCCCTTATAAAGCCTTAATAATTTTTATAATTAAGGCTTTTAAAATCTACTCTTAAATATAAAACGCATGTAACCAACCTTTGTATGGCTCCTATTCGAATATCTGGATCTCTATTCTTCAACGCTCTCTGCATAATATCAAAAGCATAATTTTGCGCCTTAACTGAGCCCATTAAAAATACGGCAGCACTTGATGAAGCTGTGTCTTGATTTGGTTCTAACAACAATTCCCAAGCTGCTGGCATGGCTTCAATAACCATTTCTTCAGTTAAGATAACTGCACCTTTCAACATAGTGGCGAAAGGAAAGTGAAAAAGATTTCGTATATGGAAACGTAAAAATTTTAGCATATGTGGTTCTTCTTGCTCCTTTTTTTCTTTTTCCTGTCGAAAAGCTTTTGCTAATTTTTCCGCCATTTCCAAATCAGGATCATCACTTATGCGATCTTTGCGTGAGAGGCTATCCTTGCGTTTAGATGGCGAAGTTTGTGTTGAACTCTGTTCGGAAACTTTTCGTGCGGATCTAGGTCGTTGTTGATTAGCTTTCGTAGATGATATGATAGTTGGTTCTAAATTTGGGTGCTCAGAATCGAACGCAAAACCAAATTCTTCTCCATAGATCTAAAAGAGAAAATTGAAAATAGTTTATTTTTTAAATTGAATTATTCATTGCAAAACATTAAAGGCCCTATTCGTAAAAATATAGTTTGATTTATGAGGTTTTTCATACAAAATTTGTTTTATAAATCTTTTATAAAACAAAATTAATTTTTATGAATAAGCCATTACAAAACAGGCTTATTGTAAAAAAATAGTTTTAAAATAAAATTGATTCATAGTCTTTTTATCATAATAATTTTTATGTATATAATTGACCTCATAAAAAGTTCTTCTTTTTTTAATCCTATTCATTCAATTGGCAGTAGTGTTCAAAATATTTACAAAAATTTACTACTCGATGGTCTATTTTTTTAACTAATGCATAGAAAATAGTTTTTTATTGCTTCCCTCAAGTCAAACATGTATTGCTCTAACACCCACAGAGAAATTGTTTAAAAAATTTTACTGAGAAATTTATTGCCTTTCACATTCGAACTGATTCTTAATCATCTTCAAAAAATATCCCAAAAATTATACTTATATTAATTTTAACATTTATCAAATGGAGTTTTTATCATACACTACTACTTATAGACTTTAGATAAAATTAAAATGTCACTCCCTCAGAATGACTTCCAATTTTTCCGCTGAAGTTAAAAAGTTCGCGTTAATTATAAAAAAATTAACTGAGTAATGCTTTGGAAGCAATGAAAATTTCATTCCTCACGAATGACTTTGAATTAATTAATTTATTATTATTTTTTGGTATGTATGTATGTATGTATGTTTATAAATGTTATAACCACACTAATCACATATGTACATATTCATACATACTTCTTTTTCTTATATTGTAAACATTGCATTTACATATGCACAACTCATTATAGCTGTGACTGGATAAGATAGATTTGTTTTTTGTTGAAAATTTCTTACAAACTTATAAAAAAAATTGTCAAAAAAAATTTACTTCAATTGGATATGAACCCAGGCAAAATATTTTCATTGAAAGTTGTAATCAAAGTAAAAAAGAAATATATTTCGTTGCCTCCTGTGAGGTTTGAACTCACGACCCCTGGTTTACGAGACCAGTGCTCTACCACTGAGCTAAAGAGGCGGACAGCCAAGCCGCAGCGTAAAAGCTAATAAAAGATAACGACATATTCTCTTTAATCTAAGTTTAAAATTTTTCAAATTAATTTGATCAATATCAGAACAAATTCATTTGGCCATGAATCACTTATGTACGGATTAGAATGCCTGTGTGTAGAAAATATTTTTTTAAAATATATTTACCTTTCTTGTTGCTTTCACTAGCCGTGTACAAGCACGCATATGTCGCTTATAACAATAAGGATGGCAGTAACCCTTATGGCTGCAGTAGTAATTATAACTCCCAATCAAATCTATTACTGCTTTCAACCATGGCATATTTTTAGCAGTATCGTCGGTTTCATTGGAATCTGTCGGAGATTCCGGTAGCTGATCATCGCTAAGTATACCTGGCGAGCCGTGCTCTTCTTCGCCACCACTGGCTGCACCTTGTTCAGATGTATCGCTACGATCGGAAAGGGATGAAACTTTACGTCTTGATTGTATAGAATCGATTCGTTTAACTGAAATATACATACGTATATATTTTTTCTGGTATTAAATTTTCAAATCTGCTATACTATGTGCAACTACTTACAGTCGGCTTCCAAATCTTTGCCGTCTTTTGTGTTGCGTCTTAATTTTAATGATCGGCGCTTGAATGATCCTCCAGTTGTTGCTGCAGTGCCACGACGCGACAAAAACGGTCTGACCGCAGATGCAATAGGACGTCGAGCTAAAAAAAAAGAACATTTTATCGTTAGCTGAAATGCGAAATCGCGTAACTACACGCGTAAAAAACTAAACAAAATTATTCAAGTGACTGAAGTAGTTTCTTAATTTTAACTTTTCATTCGGCTAATTGTTATGATAAAGGTTTGAAAATTTGTAAGGGCATGTGTGTGTTGCGATGTAATATCCAATAACAAATTAAAAATGCCATTTTGAATTTTTTGTTAGTAACGTGGTTTTGCATTTCAGCTGACGATATGTAGTTAAGTGTTCATAATTAAATATAATGGATAATAATTGTGTTCATAATCATTAAGATAAATTTATTTCTTGAAATACTCGTACATATTTACATACATTACTGTGTATAACCCTGCTTAATCAAACTTTAACAATCATACCTTCTTCCCCTTCCTTCGTCAACGTTGTATTGCTACTATTCTCGGACTCATTGTCAGGTTCATGTAAAACAAAAGATATTTTTCTCTCCGTTTGTCCAACTATTACATCGTTTCCCGCAGCAATAGATTGCAAACTCTGTGCTGAAGTCTGTGAATGACCCATTGAGCTTAATGCCATAGACCATCTACGATTGGCCTCTCTGTATACCTTTTCCCAAGGTGCAGGTTTATCCTTGTGCAGTAATTTCGATGTTTTTGGCAAAGTCATATAAATATCACGTAAAAATGCAGTTATCTCAAAAAGTAAAACACATGCAATTAATTTTAAAGCATGTGGGCAATCGTTGCCATGGGGATTGACTGAGGATTCATCTAAGAAGTCTTCTTCCTCATCTTGTTGTAAAAGTTCTCGTTGTTTTTCGGGGTCAGTTAGACTTGCATTTACTGCTTCATACTGTAAACGTTCAGTAAATAGAATCTCTTCTAGACGTGCGCCTAACATTTCAGCCCACTGTTAACAAAGAAATAATGAAAAGAAGAATAAGAAGTTTGCATGAAACCTCTCTTTCGTTTATTTTAATAGTATTTGCGCAAATAAAAAGAATAGGGAGCTGGAATCTTTTACCAGAAGTTTAGTTTTTGAATTGGATTGTTACTTTTCTTTAATTAGTTTTGACACTAAAGGTAATACATTTTGTTGTTGTTACATTACTGTTATTTTTACAAAAAAAATTTCTAATTTTTATACTCGTATGAATCGAATATTTTTTCATCTTCATTAATACATTTTCTAAATGAAAACTCCATTTTGGTTAAATTCTCTGAATTTAGCGTGCTTGCTTTAGCTCAGAGCGTAAGTGTTAAATAAGGTCAATAGCATTTCTTTTATTCCGGTTCGATTTCCAGTTGGATCAGAAAAAAGATCTAATTTAATATTATAAAAAAACGTATCGAGTTTTAAATGTTTCGTGTTTAATATTTTTTTTATTTAATTATTTACAAATAGAAATAAATATTTATAATTTTATGGTGCATGTTTTGTAATTACATATTTAAAAAGAAAATGGAATTGGAAGTCCGATCAAATACATTGCACGGATGTACGTATGGAAGTGTGTACGTGCGTGTGTTTTCCTATTAGCATAATAAAGCAAATTGCTTTTTGCTGATTTATTGTTCACAGTTTGGTATTACTGCTATAGCTCAGAGTGTAAGTAGTGCATACAAGTTGCAATTAAAAATGTATTCGTTGCACTGGTTCAATTCCCAGTTTGATGTGATGCTTCGTTTTGTTTAATGATTTTTAGACGACACACAAAATCGAAAAAAAAATTTGTTGCAGGAATGTATGTAGAGTTAGCTTAAGCTTAGCTTTATTAATATTAGTTACTCCCCCACTCCCCCCAGCCCCACACAAACAAGCGTAGCTAGCAGAAAATGTGACAGGTGCGTGTCAGAGTGTGTAATTTTGCGTAAATAGTATGTTGTTGAAAACAAACAAAAAAATTTTGACATTCAAATCGCGTTATTTCATAAGACTTACTGCCTGGCTCACGATGTCGACAAAAAATTTTCTTTCGCTTATTTATATTGAAAACAAAAACAAAATAAGAAATTTTTCAATATAAATAAGCGAAAGAAAATTTTTTGCCGACATCGTGAGCCAAGCAGTTAATAATAGCCAAATAGGTATTCTGTGAATCGTACGATACAGTAAAATCTAATTTAATTAAGATTGCTTGATAGAATCTTGCTATTTTCTACTCCTTAGAGAATAGTAAAAGTAGTTTTGATTTTGTTCTCTAACTCACTCAAATAAAAAATTAAATCATTTTTTTTACGAAAAAACATTGACAAACCATTTTTTAGATTGTAAACTGTAATAGCATAGACAGACGATAGCGTTAATTTGCATTAAAATATCACTAATGTGAATTAAAAATTTACCCTGACAGACGACAGTATTTGCATTAAGTAAACAAAATCTGTACATACCTTTCATGCCACACACTTCGATAATTTTAAAATGGAAAAAATGTGTCTCGATTTTAATACTTCTTTGCTCTTTTTCTAAAAACAATTAAAATAACTTATATTTTCTGACCGAATCGCATTTTAATTTTGAAAACCAAAACAATTTGCCAACATTTGATTGATTGTTGACGGTGTTACAATATAAGGACTATGTTATCATATAGCTGAATTCAGTATTATCACTGCCATTTAGTGCATTTACGGATGAGGATAATTCACAAGTTAATTTGCATTAAGACAATTAATGCAAATTAACGCTGTCGTCTGTCTATGCTATAACGTTGGCAACCGTTTTGGTTACTTAAGTAAAAGTGCTTTCCCAGTGCTACAACTTTTGTACGGTTGGAAATTTCTGCCGCGGAATTCATTCTTCGTAGCAATAGAATTTTTACAAAATGAGGCAATCATGTGACTGCAGCGTATTTAGTTTGGGCAATTTATTTATTTGTGTAAAATTGGTGCATTGCGACAATCCTGTCTTAAGCCTCGAAAATAATAAAACAACAATTCATCTTTCAATGGAGTTTTTGAAATCGATTTCCACCACATACCATATTACTCGTTAGCTATGTTCACATTGTAAGCAATTGTCATGTGGAATGTTACTTTTGCACATATGTATGTAGTACATAAATACCGTTTATTTTTTGCGATATATGTAATTAGTCAATTCATAACCTATTGTCGGAGTCGCAGGTCCGACTCCGATGATTATTTATTATTTATTTACAAAAAAAAAAAAAAAAAAAAAAAAAAATTACTTGTTTAAACCCTGATGATGATGCACGTTTTATATGGTTATCCTTAATACATTACCTGATGAAACATTTTACCAGCTGCTCTTTGTAATAGATGAGTTCGTCTAGTACTGGTCGTGCTAATTTGTTGCTTTATTTGATTTGCGCTAATGTTAGCACCTGATTGGCGATAACCGGATATATTTTGTTTCATCCACGTTGGCCATTGGCCCTTGTTGCACAAATGGACAAAGTGAGCACATTCTAATAGAAAAGTAGCACGTGTCACTAAAGGCGCTTGCGGCTGGAATTAATTTATTTCAAATTCTTTTTCTCAATATGTATATTCAAAGAGTAGAGAAATTTATTTACCAAATCCAATACTGCTGCTACTAATTGTGGGTCTGGAAATGTTCCTGGTGCACAAGTTTCCAACAAGAAAGATAAACGCAACATTCCTAATCGGACTGGTTCCAGCGGTATTAGCTTTCTTTCCTTTAACACCACTACTTCTGATTCTCTGGGTCCATCACACATATCTGATGAGCTTCGACGACTATAATCGGCAGTTTCTTCCGTACCTCCTTGTTTCTTCTTGCCTTTTACAATGCCACCGAAACGGTTTAATCGTCTTTCAACTCTACGTTTAGCTCTTTGTATAGAACGGCCAATGCCGTCACTGGATCTACCTCTTTGAATTTTCAAAGAAGGATGTCTTACAAATGTTGTGGACATTTCCGGATTTAAGGAGCCAATTTCTAGGTCAATGGAAGAACCCTCTTTTGGGGCTCCTTTAAACCAACGTACTAGACCACTTAAGCGTCCCAATGAATTACGTTCAGAACTAGACGTGGAGTCAGATAACAGCTGCCGTTCGCTGTGTCTAGGGGTTAATGTAGGTCGTACGCCGGCGGTACGTCGACGGAAATTACTAAGCGGAGATTGACTGGTTTTATAATGTTCATCACAGGTTTCTGTTTCCAGTAAACTCTGTTGAGGAATTTAAAAGTTAAAATAAAATTTTTGGCTACTCAATCAAGTAACTCACCACGGCACAGGCAGATGATGTACTACGTTTTTTCAATAACAATCGTCTCTGTGAACGATTATCATCATTTTGAGTATTTTGTGCTACTTCAGCCTGTGGAATGTGTCTAATATTTTTGTGGAATACAAATATAAATTTTTATAAACAAGCAATTGATTTGCAACCTGTTTACAAACCTTATTACTCGGGTTGTTTGTGCTACTGGGCCTTTTTTATGGGGTCTTGGTGTGACAGCTAAAATTCCACTTAAAGCCACCAAACGAAATGGTCCGCCATGTGCTCCTTTCACATATGTGACTAACTGCCGTATATCACCATATAAGGCTACATTTTCTACTGTTTTCAAATCCTTGGAAGCATTCACAAATCGAGTTACCAATGGCTTGAATACAGCTGCTATTACTTGAGCTTCTGGGCCACCGCTTAGGCCTCCACTAAAATTGGTCGAATATCCACCTTGTCCGCCTGATGATGATACACCATTGGCAATATCCGAGTTAAGATTTTTAAAGGCACTTGTGCGCTTATGAGCTATTTTTATTGTTTTTGTTTGATATTTTTGAGTGGGTTTTTTAGTTAAAAATATTATCAAAACAGACAACAGACAGACAGACACATATAGTGTGTAAGTGAAAGTGGTTAAGAAAAAGATGTGTGTAAACGGACAGTGAAAAAAGGATGGCCGAAACAAATAAAAAAATAAGAGGTTTAGATAACTTATAAGAAAAATTTGCAATTACATAAACTCGCATGCTATTTAAGGCTGTTTCAGACTATAATACAGGTATTAATACTTTTGACGAAAATGCCTCCCTGATCAAATTAGAATTAAAAATTTTCAAAAAACAATAAAAACTCAATTGCTCAACTCACAACCTATTGTGGTAGTTGTAGTTCTTACACGAGTTGTTGGTAATTTCAATAAAAACATTCCACCTTATCGTGGTTGGCGTATTTCGACTGCGACTACGACATTTTTGTAATAGATTAAAGAACACGTCATCATATTTTCTTTAATATATCACCAAATTGTCGTAGTTGAAGTCGAAATACGCCAAGCACGATAAGGCCCATTGTTTATAAACAAATATTTGCATAGAAATTACCAACAACGTTTGAACGAGCTACGACTCCTACATTAGGTTGAGAATGGACCAAATATGTATGTATGTCAGAGTTTCATTTTCCACAAAAATATTTGAAACGACTTTTACTTCATTCAGTGATCTTTATAAAACTGTCAACCAAAATTATTAGAAAGCATTGAAGCACACATGCAATTCATTTTAATATATTATAACTTTTGGTAAGGATGAATAATTCCCACGTTTATTGAAGGAAAGCATTTTATCCTGATGGAACCATTTTTAATATTTACTATACATGCCAAAAATACAAACATTATGTAAAAAAAAATCTTCCAGATAATTTTATATTCATGTTAAAACACCAATAAAATTTTTTATGAAACCATAATTGTAATAAATATAGTTTGATATTACATATGCCACATTTAGCCAAATGTAACAATAATTTCAAGAAATTTAATAATCCCTCGATTGTGAATGGCAACCAAACTTTAGTTGCGTTGCCAAAATGCTGTAATGTATGGAAACTAAAAACTAAGAGATGTTAATTTCAGTTGCCAAATTGCAATAATATTGACAAGCACAAATTTTTAGTTGCTGCATAGTTTTTAAAGCAAAAAAGTAGTCAAATGAAAAAAAAAATCAATACAGTAAAAACTTGATAACGTTCATTAACCGATAATATGTATATGTAAAAGTTAAGAAAGCAACAAATTCCAAAAAGTTTGGTTGATTTTAATCCATCAATCTAGTATTTTCCCTTAGCGTGGGAATTATCCATTTGAATTGGTGCGGATTAGTGCAATTAATATTAATCTAGATTTTTTTGCGCATTAGGCAATTAAAAGCATAAACTTGGGAATAATTTTTGTTACATGCAAAAATTTTTAAGCCTGATAATACAGTCATTATAATATAAATTTCAGAGTACCAATCAAGAATTCAGTTGGAAATTACTATGCACCTACACTTAAGACCTTGTCTCTAAGATTCAACTGATTTAAACAATTCCATTAATATTTTGATATGTAATTTTTGTTTTAAAGAGAAATGACAATAAGTTTTAAAAACTTACTTAGTGGCGAAAGTAAGGAACTGGGATCTACACAAAATGTACAGAAAGCATGGAAGAAATCAACTAGTTCTTGTAGTGGGGCTGATTTTACCATTTCCTGTATATAACGTTTTGTTCGTTGACTGGCATGTCGTAAAAGGCAAGAGAGTATTTTTTGGCACTGTTTTCTCAGAAAGTCAGCTGGTGGACCACGAACACCTAAAAATAGAAAAGAAAATTTTCATTTATCTTTAATGTATATTCACATTTATATGTACACATATGTATAAAAAAATCATTTTTAAGTTAGTTGAAAAATAATGCAGAGTGAGAAAATTAACTACCGAATGGAAATTGCAATGTGAAAATAGTCAGTTGATTACATTTAAAAGTAATCCAAATGTCAGTCAGTAGTAGTTGCGAAATAGTTAGCTTAAAGTTACTTTAAAGTTAACGGAATTCACGACAGGTTAGAAATCAAATAGGTGATTTATGAGTGTGAATATGATGTCGATTTCGCATTCATATTTATTGCAATGTCATCGTGAGTATGATTAATTCAGAGTAGTTGAGTTTAAATGATGTCTACTCATTTATATTTAAAGTTTCATGAGTCACTATGAATAGCGAAAAAACGATGCAATGCCGATCACTGATATATATGTGCATATATTTACCATCATTGCAGCCATTTGGACATCCGAGAACTTGTAAAGCTCTTTTGATGATTCCCATGGAAATTTCATGCGCATGTTCACCTAATTTCAGTACAGCCATTTCCAGCAACAGCTCACAGATATTTAATCCAGCTTCCAAAACTCTTAGTGAAACCATTGTCAAGTCTCTTTGAAATACGTTTAAAACAGCCAAAAGGAGGATTTCATAATCCATACCACCATCTCTTGTAATATAAAATGATGAACCAGGAGCTTCTGATTCATCGACACCGGTATAATCAATGTGAGAATCTGTATGAGATCGTAACATTTGACCACGTATACGTGAGCCAATACTACAAGTACCGGGAACACCGCTCATACTCCCATTAATACCGTTGCCACCTAAACCACCAATACTGCCGCCATTGCTTAAAGCATCCAACTGGGAATCCATGGAGCCCTTAGATAGAAAAAAATTTATTTATGAACATATTTTCATACCACGTCTGTATTTAGATATTTTTAGTTTCACTTCTTGTGCTTACCTGTCTTTTTAAATAATCCGGTGAGGGAGTAGGCGTGTGCTCCGTAACAGTTATTATGGGATTTCTGGGATAAAATGATCTCTGACCAGACGATTGTGAAGATCTCATAATTTTGGGCGGTTCTACATATCTGTAAAAGCTTTAATATTTCAATATTCCGTGAAGGGAATAAGGATACAAAGTTAGTTAAAAGTGATATGATGGTGCATAATGATATTTTTAACTGCTGAAGTTAGAGCTTTTATTCAAAAAGATAGAAAGAAGCGGGTGATTATTATTTGTATTGCATTATTCATAAAAAATAATTTTATTTTTTAAAGGGCTTAGAAAACAAATTTTGTAAAAAAACTGTTTTATAAGCCTCTTATAAACAAAAAATATTTTTTATGAATAATGCCTTTACTATATTTGAAATGGAAAAGTAAAGCAAAGCATAATACAGGAAACGCAAGTATGAAAGCGATAGTTTGATTAAATAAGAAATTGCATATGTATGTATGTAAGTTTGTTTAGTTATGGCGTGTATATGTATATATGTATGTAACTATATAAATTTTCATTGCACGAACTACTTGTTTAATTTGATGGACAGTAAAATCTAGTTTCCTTTTTTTTGTGCAACAATTAAGTCTTAAAAATTTGTATTGCTTGTTTTATATAACATACTTTTTTTTTTTTTGCTCATTCTCAAACGATTTTTACTGTTCACCTGTTTTGTTGTGGTGTTAGTTTGTATTTATTTACATACATTAAAGTGTTCAATTAGTTATAATATTAAAAGTTATAAAATGCTGTGTAGTTTGAACATTTAAAAACTAGAAGAACAGACAGAACTCACCCGCCATCAAGTAGACAGCTGGTATTTGTTTCAAATAATATTGTAAGAAAAAAATGTGAAAAGAAATAGTGTAGTTTTAGAAATAAAATTCTAGTCTTAATTTTTACAACTTCAGTTAGTGAAAAAGTGTAAATTTAGTGCGGAAAAATGTTCCTGGACTATTTAAATTTTGAATTTTTAACTTAATTCACGAGTCTGTCAGAAATCTATCAATCACAGAAATAAAGTTTGTGTTACCCCTCTCAAATTAAATTTCAGTTTTTTTAATGAGGGTTTCCTATTTGAAAGTTGTAGCGATGGCATATCTTCGTATTTTCTTCCAAGACAATATATTCACATATTAAAAAAGTAGATATTTTGAAAGATTTTTTAAGCCGCGTCTGATGCGTTATTCCATAATGCGTTATTCCATAAAAACTAAGATTTTCTTAGCATTGTTATATATGTACATACATATATTAAAATAAATTCTAAATTCACTGTTAATTTATTTCTATTGTCACTTATAGCTCAAACTTTTGCGATTTTGTTGATCTATTCCTTTTATAGGAATTAATGGGAATTTTGTAAATTTTCTTTCTTTTTGTGGTGGTGAAAAAAGTCAGACGAAAAACGGGATTAACAACTACTTTCTCAGTACTCACAAAATCGTTTCTCTTATGTACAATCACATAGATAATAATACGTACGCTCCAGAAAAATGTTGTTATCAATATACGGTTTTAGTTAAAATTTTTTTAATATTCAATTAAAATAAAAATTTCTCAACTAAGCAAAAAGATATTCCATTATATGCGCGGTGTTTTTCTATATTCACCAATTTCAAATTCAAAATAATTGCACCACAGAAATTTTTTTCAAACTATTCAAAATTTTGTAATAACAATCATTAAACTTTTATGGGCTTCATTTGCTTATGAATAATTATTTATTTAAATAAAGATTTGTTTTAAAGTACGTATAATTTTATCTGTGCTGTGAAAATAAATTTTTGGCTTTTTTATGAATTTGAATTATTTAATTTTAATTTAAAATTAATAAATAAATAGTATATGGATTTACATATGTGCATATGTATACATATCTATTTATTTGGTATTCACAAATTTTCACAGTAAAGTAAGTGATGATTTTTTGATGTTGAATTCCTATAGTAGGATTGTAGCTGATTTGGTAAAGAGGCTCGCATGAAAGCATATCACGATTTTTAGCAGTCTATGTTCGAGCACGCAATATTAATAAACAAAAAAAAAATATAATTCTAATTTGGATTTTTAAACTTTCCTGTGGTATGCCTACTGTGAAAATAACCGCTACTCAAGAGGGATGAATGTTAAAGGGGATGGACAAAGATAGATAGATTTAGGAATTAATAAAGTAAAGAAAATTTAATACGGCTGCTTTGGATGGAGTTGGATTGGTAGTGGCGGCGTGCAATAACTAACCTCAAGAACTAAGCTTTTGAAGAATTCGCAGTTGAATCAAATAATCCGTATTGGATTTAAGAAAATTGAATGAATGACGAAACAATGCACTGCAATTCATTCATTCCACTTTTCGAGTTTTCTGATTTTTCTAATTAATGCAATTCTACATCTTAAAATCTATGTAACAATTTTCATAAAACATACCAGAGGTCAATAGTTTTATTGTAAGTCAATATTTAAACTAGAGATTCAGGCCGAAATTAAAAAATTCCAATATATGTTATACTCAGTCTAATTACAGTTATTCGCTTCTTCAAAAAATCGCTCAAGTGATGTTGTTGCATTTTGCTACGAACGTCTCTAATTTTTTTCCTGTGTGATAAAACAATTTGCTCTTCATTTCTGTCGAATTTTTTAATATTTTTTCGTAAGATGATCTTATTATTACACGTGCCAAGGTATCTCAAAAAAATACATATGTAATAGATATTTGCTTATTTGTATTAGTGATATTGAATAGCCAAAGTAAAACAACATCCTGCCAGCAGTTTTGAAACTCATAATTTTAATATGTTGGTGATACGATTTAATTTTAATTTCGATACAAAATGTTTATACACATGTATAAATATATGTGAACAAAGTTAAAGCTTAGCCATTAAAACATATAATAAACCAGTACCTCGTTTGTGTACTCGTAATTTGTGAGAGATTCTCGCATGGAGATAAGTTAAATAATTATATGGGTTGTCCTACTTTACACAAGGTTATCTGTATAAAAACTTAAATAAACTTAAAAAAAATATCAAAAAGTTCTCCAATCCTTCAGTATACACCAGCCGCTTAAAAATTTCTAGCGCTTTCGTTTGAGAGAACACCGAGATATGCGTTTTTCAGAAATGAAAGAAACATTTTCCAATTTTTTACTTAAAACAATAAATAAATAATATTAAACTATATTTAAGTATCTTCTTCAACCTCAATAATTCCTTATATTTAAAAGACAAATTTCTAGTTTTTATTCGCGATAAGGTAGAATTTTTGTCATATTTTCTTTTTATTAGTTGGTTGGATGAGTCGATATATATATATATATATATATATATATATATATATATATATATATATATACATATATATATATATATATATATATATATATATATATATATATATATATATATATATATATATATATATATATATATATATATATAATATGCAGACAACTGAATCTACCTAAATGCATAGATAACGCCAATTATAGTCCAATTAATTCTTATGAGTCGCTTATACATTGTAACCTGTCATGTCAATTTTCATTGCCTTCTGTCGATCAAAAACTAAACTTTAGTTGCAATCCATAGTTGATTCATTAATAAATGAAAATTCCTGTTAGAGATTTTTTTAAATTTTAGCCGATATAATAAAGGTATTCATTTCAGTTTTTTTGTTAAAAAAAAAAAACACTGAAAATAATACCTTTAATGTGTTGAATTTCAATTGTGTAGAAATGAAAAGAAATATTACAAAATAATGAAATGTGCATACCTTAAACTTGGCATAGATTTGCCTTTTATCAAATTACTGGGTGGTTCGCGTGTAATCATAGAAGCAGAGCGTGATAACTTTTTTTCACCAGTATCCAAACTGCGATGTATTTCCTAGTGACAGGAGATTCATTTAAACACAAGTAAATTAGGGAAATGATATAAAATGTAAATATTCGTTTGACAAGCAAAAGCCTTTGACACTTCTTAAAATTTTCCAACGCAACTTAATGAAGTGGCCACAAACATTTGCCTCTAAAATCAAATATCGCACTCACAATACATTCAATTTTAAATATTAAATATTATGTATAAAACATTGAACAAGAAACATATGCAACTTTTACAAGTAAAATGATATGAACGATTTCTTTCAATACTGATATTGATGTAACGAATGATAGATAATATTTTTTTTATCTGAGTTATTTGTTTAATTTACCTAAAATTTACACATGCAAATGTAAGTTCGAAACCCCCGATGCACACACACTTTTTAACTAATACAATAACAGTGATCAATGATTTCTTTAAAGTTTCACAATGCAAAATATCAAGAGGGTAAACGGAGTTGTTTCTTTAAATTCAACTTATTTTATTAATATAATCTTACATACATCTCATAAAGAAATTATAATAGCCTCATCCGACCATTTATATAGTAAAAGTTAAAGAAACGAAAAAAGATATGGATAACCAACCATAAAACTTTCTAAGCTCAACCCCCACGCGCTCAAAAATATAAATATAAATTTTGTACAAATCTAGCTTTTTGAGTTAAAAGAAAATTGCTAAAATCGATTTGACACCCTTTTGGACTTATTAATAACACTTCTTTTATCGAATTTTACGAAAAATATATCTTTCTCTTTCTTTGCGGCATTCGATACAATTTTTCTAATTCAAGAAAACTAAATGAAGCAAGAACTACTCCTAATTACCTAGTAAATTATATGTGTATAGCATGTCCGTTTTAAAGATGAGCGATCCCGTGTTTTTTTTTAATAATGTTGCTTCCAGAGAACGTGATCACGGTTTAACAGTATTTTGTTTGTAGCAGTTCTGTTAATTTGAGAAATACTACTCGTAATAAGAAGAGTAGCAGTTGAATTAAACAGTGACCGCGATTACGGTTTAACACATTTGAACACTTCTACTTATAACAGAGTTCTGTTATTTTGAGAAATAATATGAAACAACAAGAATAAATAGCAGAGCGATAATAAAATTGAAAAGCAAAAATGTGTGAGCTTTAGTTGTCAGAAAAGCCTATTTGTCACGACTTTACGATTTTTTTTCGACAAAAACTGAAGATATAAATTAAAATCATCTGGTAGCCTTATTTGCTGTAAAGTGGACATACAATAGCATTCACCATGAATAAAAAAACAGGATTGCACACTGCCGTACAAAAAAATTGTCTACTGCGCATCTATTATGTACGTCATCATAGAATACAAATGAGTGTTTGTTGTAAAAAGTGCGTGAGAGAGAGCACTTTCCATACACAAATGTAATTTGTTCACACCACATACATATTCTATGTCTACGTCACACAAGCAGACAAAATACCCATTATTCACCATTTACTCTTTCCCATATGATTACGTATGAGTAATACCGATGAAAAATAATGTATTACTCATACGTATTTATATTGAAAAGAAAACATTTTGAATAAATTTGGCAATACGAGCATTATTTAAGGCTGTTATTCTTATTATTATTATTTATTTATATATTTATAATTTGAACAGGCTAAAGTTCGTATCGCTTTTTTAAGCCAAATTACATGTGATAATTATTAATGAACAAATAACACCAAAGTTAGTTGTAAATATTCTGACAACACATAGTTCAACGGAACAGCTAGCCGTTTTCGAAGGCCACAAACCTTCATCATCAGCGTTCTTCTGTGTTTGGCCCACTGTGTGTAGTGTCAGTTGATGTAAATTTCTGCTTTATATACGAAACTTTTTTGCAAATGGAATATGTGAATTGTTATGATTCATCGTATTTCAATTTGCTGAAATGTGTTTTGTAATGAAAGCTCAAATTTACCATCTCTAAATTTACAACAGTCTTACCATTTTCGTTTGTTCTTTACTAATTTATGCACATGTTAATTAATTTGCTTATTTTTGTTCTACTTAAGACAAACTTTTTTGGTTTGTTACTATTAAGTATATTTTTTATTTAATTTTATTTAATTTGGCTTAAAAAAACCATACGAGCTTTAGCCTGTTCAAATCATAAATATAGAAACAAATGCAGTTCGAATAATAATTAAAAATAACTAAAATTAATAGCCATGGGCCTGTGGCAAAAATTAAATAAAAAATATACTTAATAGTAGATATGTGCACGTGAGTGTTTTCTGACTCACGACACGCACGCTCACACAGAAAAATATTTTACTCACGCACTTTCACGCACGAATGATTTTGAACATTTTCACGATCACGCACGCACACGAATAAAATATTTTTAATCACGCACGAGTGGTTTACAACTTATCACGATCACGCACGCTCACGAAAAAGTATATTTATAATATAATTTGCGTGTTTTTTGGGTTGAAAAATAGGTTCTTACATATACATATGTACATATCTATGTATATATATATGTATGCTCGTGTTTTTGTAAAATTTACAATGTAAATTAAAATAAAGCAAAGTTAATTTAATATCGTTTTAAATATTCGTATTCGCGGATATCATTTTAAATATTCGAATTCGAATTCTCGTATATCAAAAATTGACATTCCGCACATGTATGTATACATACATAATATAAATGTGAAAGTAAGACGTATGATCAATTAAATAAATGATAATCAAATAAATGAGAAAAGCATATTATATGAGAAAACATACAAATTTCTAAAAATTTTCTGTTACGTAACATTTTCAAAGACTCCCCCCCACCCCCACCATAACAAATCATAACAAAACTCGAACCCCACCCCTCCCCCCTACAGCGTTACGTAGTATATGGACGGCCCCTAAAGCAAAAAACATTTTCTGCGGTACAATTCGTCAGTAGTATTGTTGACAAAGGCACTGTTGAATCAGTAGTTTTTCTCAAGTGATACTTCCTACAGGGTATCTAAGAAACATACATACTTAAAAAGCTGTTTGTACCCATTAAACAAAATGCTCCGAATTCGTAAAGAATTCGTAACGATTGGTCGACAAAATCTTCCGATTTCGGCACCGAAATATTACCGAAATCGTAACAATTGTTGTATATAATGGTTGACACGACTTCATAACGATATGTTGGTACGAATTCATTACGATAAGTCGGTACGAATTCGTAACGACATGTAGGTACGATTTTTTTTTGCTTTTATAGCAGAGTACCGCTTCACCGTTATGTTACTGCTATTGTCGAAATAATTTGCACATACTCACGTTTTTTAATATTTGTTACAATCCTTTTTTTTTATCAACATAGAGTCTGAACACAATGTAACGAGAATTCAATGCGGTGCGGTTTTTCATACGATTTTGAAGTAAAAACCCGCACTGCGGAACGGCATAAATTTAAAATCTATTTTATTTTCATTGCGGACTTTCTTATTCTCTCAATTTTTGACTATACTATTTCTCTTTCTGATGTTGCCATAGTTTTTGAATAATTGGCGGTGTTCACAACAAAAAACATGATTTTGAAGTTCAAAAATGTTTGTCATAAAATATAAAAGCTTAAAAAATTTATCAAATATATCTGAGAATGTATAAAATTGTAATCATTTTTTGTTTTTAGTTACTGCCATTACAAAATATTTAACAGAAAGAGTAAATTTTTCATAAAAATGTATGCACAAAAAAATTAATAAAAATTTAAACAAACAATGACAAGTATTGCCGTTGCCGTCTTCCGTTGTATTATGTTTATTTTTCTCTCCCGCAACGAGAAATCGCACCGCACCGCAAACATTGTGTTTAGACTCATACACATATTTATTTAAAAAAAATGTTCACAGACTTTTACTTATGTACTCAAAAATCAAAGTTTTAATGTTTAAAACAAATTGTTTAGAGAAACTACCGAAATGTCTTAACGAATTCGGTACAAGTCTGACTTCAGAAAAATTCGAAACATTTTGTTTGGAGGTATTCATTATATTTATAAGCTCATACTACTATACATATTACTATACATACATATATGCATTTATTATTATAAAATAATTTATTTCAAATGATTGAATACAGTTACATATGTACCTATGCAGCAATGTTATCTCGTGAGAGCGTGAGAATTCGTGCGTGATTATTAAAAAAGCTCACGCACGAGTAAATTTTTTTTAGTCACGCTCACGCACTCACGCGTGATTAGTTATAATATTTGATCACGAATCACGTGAATCACGCGTGACTCACACGTGACACGATAAAGTCACGACATTTGCACATCTCTACTTAATAGTAACAAACTGAAAAAGTTTGTCTTAAGTAGAACAAAAATAAGCAAATTAATTAACATGTGCATAAATTAGTAAAGAACAAACGACAATGGTAAGACTGTTGTAAATTTAGAGATGGTAAATTTGAGCTTTCATTACAAAACACATTTCAGCAAATTGAAATACGATGAATAATAACAATTCACATATTCCATTTGCAAAAAAGTTTCGTATATAAAGCAGAAATTTACATCAACTGACGCCACACACAGTGGACCAAACACAGAAGAACGCTGATGATGAAGGTTTAGTGGCCTTCGAAAACGGCTAGGTGTTCCGTTCAACTATGTGTTGTCAGAATATTTACAACTAACTTTGGTGTTATTTGTTCATTAATAATTATCATGTAATTTGGCTTAAAAAAGCGATACGAACTTTAGCCTGTTCAAATCATAAATATAGAAACAAATGGAGTTCGAATAATAATTAAAATTAACTAATATTATTTTTATTTTTTAAGTCTTTTTTGAAGCCTGTTTTTTGAATATTTAAGAAAAAATTCAGTACTTTCAAAATTCTTTAAAAATTTAAAAAAAAATTATAGTGTTAATTTAAAAAAAACTTGTATTTTTTTGCACAAATTTTAAAACCTAGATTTCAAAAACTAGATTTTAAAAACTAGAAAAAATAGAGCTACCCAGGCAGAAAAAGACAATCAGCATGACGTTGCTACGATTGTCTCCGGGTACAACTAACATCAGTACAACATTCGTTTACCAAGATTTTAATGTACTCATAACATTAAAATGATAACGGCGAATGACCGTCCTCCGACTCTTGTTTTCAATGTTGTCACAATACTCTAAATACATATTTATAAGGTCGTCACAATGTAAATTTCCCAACTTAAGTAAAATTTTTGTATTTACGGTGTTGCAGCGGTAAAGAATTATTGTAAACGGGGTACTTGGGGAACTAAAGTCTTATTTTTGTATTTACGGTCTTGTAGCGGTATAGAATTATTGTAAACGGGGTATTGGGAAACTAACGTCGAATTTTTGTATATAGAGTGTTGTTGTGGTATAGCATTACTAAGAACGCGGTATTTGTAAAGGTTAAGTCATATTTTTGTGTTTAGAGTACTGTGCTGGTACAAAAATTTTGGAAGAGTCGTAATTTTGTATTTACAGTGTTGTGGTGGTACAAAATTTTTTTGCAAAGTCACAATTTCTGCCTGGGTAACTGTATATTTTTTTTATTATTATTTTGTAACATCTAGAAAATTTTTAAATGCTTCCTTCTTTTTAATTATTTCTTTAAATATTATATAAGATACCAATGAAAAACGAAAAGAAGTCAAAGTCATACATACAATAACTATTTTGCAAATTTTGCTTATTTACTTAAAAAAACTATACACCTCCAAATTAACTTTTAAAAGTTGAGCCCATGGAATCGAAAATGTAATATATCTTCTAAATTAGTGTCCTAAATAAAAAATAATATATGATATAGATAAAAGAAGACCCAAGATTTTGAAAATATATTATTTGGACACCCTGTTATAATATAATCTGAAGTACAGGAGTACGTCGTATTATGGAAACTGTTCGAAGCTCATAACTCTTAATGATAGGACATCATCCTAAAAATGGTCAGAATAGAATCCCATAACTTCAATTTTCGAAAATCGGGGGGAAATCACTAACTTCCTCTTCTATATAGTTGAAAGTTGGGTGGCAATATCAAATCACTAGCATATCATAAATTTTTCAAATCACGACACAAAAACAATTTGAAAACGATAAAAGATGTGCTATCGTATATATGTTTCCTGTAGTAGTTTTGTCAATAATTTTAAAATTTGTTTTTAATAGTTTTTCCAGACATTTTTGATAAATTTCTTTTCACAACCCTATTATGTGGTTTATATTTTATCTTCTTAGAAGTCGGTAGTTTAAAATTAGCTTTTTTTTTCTTTTCAAACCGATTGTTTTAAAATCGTTTTGAAAACTATAGTTTTCCATCACAGACAATACATAAATAGAATTTAGCGATTCGATAATATTTTGAAAATAACATCGGAAGTATTTTTTGTTTGTTCCGAATTTGAGAGTAGATCCCTGTACTTCTTTCGAATTTTCGTTGATAAGTAATGCGTAATTAATTTGCATGTGTAAATTTAGGGTGAACAATTTTTCAATAGTCGTTGTAAATGAAAGTATATTCATGTGTAGAACACAAGTGTGAACAAAAACACTTAGTCGTTTTAGTTTAGAAAAACAATCTTACTGCATGTTGCAGCGGTCTCTTGCCATTAGCTGAAACTGTATCTAGCCCTACTTTTTCCAAACTCTTTTCCGATTTTGAAAACATTTTTGTCTCAACAAAGGCACGTAAGTCTGACATTTTTACTCTCTTCTTCTTTTCGCTGCCACGTCTTTCGGCTGTAGGACTGGCTTCTTCTAAAAAGAGAAATAATCGAACAGTAAAATATGCATTAAATAGAAAGAACTCTTTGTTTGTTTACGTACCAACTAAACCGGCTGTTATGGATGGTTCTGGTATTTCTATGTACTCCTTGTTTATAGAGCTGTTGGGACTATCGCGATTGTTGCTACCGGGTCCTTGGTACAAAGATATTTCAATCTGCGGTATGGGCAAAGAATTGGAACGTTTTCTTGGTTGATTTATTGTTATCGATGATTCTTCACCGATTTCACTTAATCTGTAAATTAATTAGAGAATTATAAATCTTATCCAGGCGTTGGAGTATAGAAATTAAATTAAAATTTGTATAAAATCCATTTCTTAAAATAAAATTATGCCATACCCACATACCTATTATATAAATACTGCAGACTCCAAAATATGCCCTCTTCCTGCCAATGTGATATAAATAGGCAGCGCATAACGGCTACATCAAGAAACGTAGCAGCAGACACATCAGCCTTAACACTTTCCGATCTATTTGAATCGGTCTCCCTTTCCATTGAGGCGCTACGTTTTTCTTTCATCGAAGCACCCCTCATTAGTTCTTGTTGTTCAAATTCAAATTTCGTCGAAGGCTTATCTTTATCTCGTGAATGGACCGATTGATGACTTCCACGACGACTTTGAGGATGCTGCTGTGTCAATAAACTGGCATCCGCCTAACGAAAAAATCAACAAAAGAAGATACTGTCAATGCAAATGTCCACAACTAGCGAAATAATATTGCAAAAAATTACAGTAAAAAATGAATTATCCATTAAATGGGAAGCAGAAGGTAAACGAAAAATAACAACACGTTCATCTTCAACACTGGAAGCTTCTTCGGGTATGGTTTCGGGAAAGGCAAATTCCTTGGGCGATGAAACCCAAGAGCTCTAAAACATTTATAAGGTTAAAGAAAATCATAAAAAACGACACTTATGAAAAACACCAAATACTATTTAAAATATTAAAAACTTAGTAGGAAAAAAAGTTTCAACTTACCTCCTCATCTTGCCGAGTGGTGTGGTCAGAAATTCCACTTTGCGGTGAATCAGCTTTGGGTGACATGGCACCAATACTGAGGGATTGTTTGCCTGCAAGGTTAAAAAATAAAAAGAAAAGGTTATTTATTAAGAATTTGTGTTATTAGGTGGCAACTTACGTCCTGAAAATATATCTGTAGATCCTTTTGGGGTGGGAGCACACAACAAGTTACGGGCTTTAGGCTTCACTGGAGCTGTGAAACATGGTGCTCCTGGCGCTCTATTATCCCACATTCCTTGCCACAATTTTATACCATTCTCTAAACGGAAATTTTGAAAATCCGATTCTTTCAAATGGTGTATAATCGGAGCAAATAAGTAAACAAACAACTAAAAATAATAATCAATCAGCTTATCGAAATAAGTTTGTAAATCAAAGATTTCCATTTAACTTACTGTGATTGTGGGTACAGAAAATAAATATTGTTCAATAGATTTCCCTTTGGATTCTCCATCGACCAATAATTCATCACGACCATCATCATCTGCACATTCTTCAGCCGCATATAATATAATCCATTGCATTGTGTACAATAGTTTAGTTTCAACCTGACCAATAGGTTGCATATCTTTGACACGATTGTGCATTATGGCTGCCACACAATGCATTACATGTGGCAGAGCAGCTTGTAGCAAACGCCATCTGGGTATGGCACCCAAAGCTTTAGTCAGTGGTGGCGACAAACCAAATTGTATGTTTTGAACAAGAACTTTTTCAAACGACTGAAATTGTAAAAGACTTTCATGTAAAAATATGTTTTTTGAAGAGAATTTAAGAGAAGAGTTACCTTGCAAGCTTCTTTGGATTCCTTAAATATCCGTATAGCAAATTTTGAAAAGTAAATTTTAAAAATAATGCTTTAGATTATGTTTACAAGCTAATTTTTTCTAAAATATTCGTATTAGCTAAAAATCTACAGAACATGAAATATAAAAATGAGCAAAGTTATTTATTTTACATTCCTTAACATCTAATTAAATTATTTACAAAAACAAAAATAAACTAAAACGTGCTTGTAAAGAAATTAAAATTTTGAAGTTACACATAATTGAAAAATTATGAAATCCGCAAGATTCTTCATGGATTTTCTATCGCGCTCCAAAGTTTAATTTAAAGATTCCATAATATAAATACGTAGTCAAATAAAACAAATTTGCTGTTAAAACTCAAAGAAAATTAAAACAAAAAGTATTTAATGCAAACATGCATAAATAATAAATAACATAATATAAAAAACTATTATTTGCTCAGTTTTGCACAGCAATTTTGTTGGGAAATCCAATAGTTTGTTATCATTCATTTCACATTTCTATTATATTGGCAACACTATATTTGCTCATTATACCTTACAAAAATGTAAATTGAAGCTTTGTAACTGCGCTGGCGTCAAAATAATCGTTTTCATATAAACGTGTGTATTGACAAATTGGGGTCGGTAGCCTGCTGTGGTCTTTCTGTTTAATACCAACTTCTCAAAGAAAAGTTCATGTATAAAGTGTCTGGTCATTCTTACAATAATGTTATTTAAAATCTGACGAGAAAAAACTCAAGTTATGAAACAGTTATGAAAGCCCTGTTTTTAACGTTTGAATAATAGCGTTTTCTTTTCTGGAAAAAAAATGTTACACTTATTACACTTTTTAATGAAAATTCGCAATAAAATGATTATCTGAAATACATATGCATTTTATTAGAAAGTATTGTATCATCCCTTGCGAGCTTAATTTTTTTTCTTTAAGCGAACGCTAAATTGTCTTTTTTTAAATAAACAGTTAAAAAATGTTACACTTTTTCCTGAAAAGAAAACGCCATAAGTTTCAACATTTATACGGTTTTTTTTTATAAAACATCGAGTCCTATTTTCGATTTAAACGTAATGCATTAAAATCAACCATTCACGGCAGCAAGCTATCGACTAGAAAATGTCAAAGATAGAGAACGCATGTTTATATGAGAATAATTCTGGCGACACAGGACGGCAGGTTGTTGGCTATGCTGATTTTGTCGTTGTAATCCCATTAAAACCAGAGCTCCCAATAATTGGTCTCTCTCGTGCTTGTTGTCAGAAAAAAAACACTCGTCCATTGACACCATGCGACCAGTGTTGCCAGAAAACGATGATGAGAGAATGCTAAATCGGTCAAAAAATTCTGCTAAAATGTTCTACAGAACAAAAGTATAATGCCAGATTTAAATGAAGAAAATTATTGAAATAGCTTTGAATTTTATTTTTATACAAACTTATTAGTATTTACAGGTATTTTTATAGCACATACACACATATATAAAATAGTTAATAATTGGTAATTTTTGGATATGTTACAATTACGTTTAAAATTTTTTTAACGCACTAATAATCTCAAAATATTATTTTAATACTTATTCATTAAAATATTTTTTTATTAAAAATACATTGAAATTTATTATTGAGCTGTTTTCGGGATCCTATGCGGATTTAATTGTTGCTAGTGCAGATCATCAGGGAACCTTTAACCTGCAATGCATACATATATATTTATGAGAAATATTCTATATACAGAAGAATATTTTTACCAAATTAAAATTTTTTATTGTCAACAAATTCTGCCAGAAAGCATTTAGCAGAATTTTTTGAAAGTTGAATGCTTTTTAACTAATGAAAATGACAGATCTGGCAGTGAAAGTGCTAAAATGGCAACAATGCATGCGACACTGTCGCAAAAAAACCCTCAAACTTCGTTCTTCTTTGGCTTGCTCTTCGCTCAACCAATGACCGTTTTTCTTCGATCGCTCGGCTCATGTGTTCACTCGAAACCCTTTATTTCGTAAAATCTCGATTTTACGATTTACAGATATTTTTATTGTTATTTATTATTATCTTCTCCCTTCCTCTTTAATGCTTTTGCCTGTGACGAAATATCTAAGGCAACAACATAAAGCAAACACAACAACAAAAATAAAGACCTTTTTTGCGAACACTTTGCTTGTTTTGTTCACTTACTGACCCTCAGTAGCTGAGCAACGAACAATTCTGTTCGTAACATGCGGTCAGTAAGAGACCGATTCATGTGTTACGCTCAACCCATAATCCGGGAGCGAGAACACGATTGAAACGAAAAAGAGGGTTGCTGTTCAGACAGTGATGCCAGCTATTTATAGTCCAAACGCGCTACTACCCTTCTTAAAACGCGCTAGAACGCGCTAAGTTACAGCATTGTCAAACATTTATAGCAAAAAAGCGCTATTTTCTACGCGCTAAATTAAATTTCAATAAACGTCGATGTATGTATTAGTACTCGTATCACAATTAATTTTTCAGATGTTGCAATATTGTTTTAATAAACTAAAATCATTTAATACAGAATCGGAATCGCCTTCCAAATAATCGAAATCCTTCGTTTTTTACTTTTAATTTATTTGTAAAACTTTGTAACAACATATAAATTGTGGAATAGCTTTGCGATTTAAATGCTTTTTGTACTTCAGCTATAGTAGATGCTTTGTAATTTATGTAAATTTCTTGGGTCATTGTATGTGGTACATATTTTTATTTGTGAAATTTCAAAATATTTGCCATTACAGTATTAAAATGCGTTTCTAATTTTCACCAAGGCCAAGCGAATTTTGTTTGCGACAGCTGAATCATTAACTAATTTAAAAAATTTTAACAGAGTTTTTGACATTAGAAAATTGTTAAATTTATACAAAAAAAGTTGAAAAATATTGAACTGAAATGGTATTATTGACTTTATTCAAAACGCGCTAATTTAGCGCTTATTTTATTAAACGCGCTAAGACGGGAAAAAAGCGCGCTTGGCATAGTTAAAACGCGCCAAATCTAGCGCGAAACGCGCTAAATTGCCATCACTGATTATTCCGTCTCATTTTTTTTAGGTCTTTTGAGTGAGAAGACCGCACAGAGAAATTTGGTTGAGCGTATTTTGCGAGCTCTGCATTAAAGTAATTTCTATTTCTTTGGCGACAATGAGCAAATACAGTGTTGCCAGTATAAGACAAAATGCTGAATGAATAATATCTTACAATTATATAATATTATTTAACAGAAATAATATATCGAAATTGACGTAAAGAATAAATTAATTAGTTTTTATATTTTTACGTGATATAAGTATATTTTAAAAGAGCACTTTAAATTTTAATGCAAAATATTTGATGTTGGCAATACTGATATACATATGTTTTTATACTTGTATATCAAGTGCTGATGATGCTGGTTCAGTCTCCTAAAGACAAATGCAGCCAGCGGCATTTGAAGTCGCGTGTTCGTGCAGCCTACTGCGGTGGGTTTAATGCATAATCGACAAAAATTAAAGTTTTAAGGAGAATGTTTATTTTTTATAATATTCAAATATGCTTTACATACAAAAATTATGATAAAATTTTACAGCATGTATTGGAAAAGTTATCTTTTTTAATGCATGTAGCTCACGATTAAATCGCAAATAGGGCTCGATATATACATACATATAAAGATACTGCCGATTTATCGATTCCAAAGTTTTTTAATATCAATACTATTTTGAGAAAAATTTTATAAAATTAATCCGATTAGGTTTTATATCACTAGCATAAATAATGTAATGTTTGTTCTGAAAAAAAAAATAAAAAATAAAAACGTTAGGAACTTTTTGCTGCCCTGATTCGAAACTATTTTTTCCCAAATTCGTCTGGTAGCCCTATAAATGAACAAAAGTCACCTTTTATACAAGGCAGTGGTGAAAATCACTGTTTTACAGTGTGACATGAATTCTGCTATTAACTTCCATCATGCATCAAAAAAAATTTTTTTTTTAAATTAACGCAAATTGCAATTTTTTGTATGTATGTACGTAGTTCCTAGAGTTTCAATTGGCTTTTATTATAATCTTATAAGAAACCTCATTAAAAAATATCACCAAAATAAATAAAGTGTGTAAAAATGTAACAAAGGCATTTAATTTAAATGATATAAAAATATCAATTAAAATATTTTTCTACAACTGAAAAAGGTTATTTTATATAAGGGTTGTGGGATGATATAGTGTCATACAAGGAACTCATTAATTTGCTTTTAACTAAAATTCTACCGCATAAATGGCAACTTACATGGTGTCCTGGTGCATGTTGACAAAACTACATCAATGTTAAAACAGACACAAGAAATGTTATTTTGTTTGATTCATTAGTATTTATTTTGAAGTGTATGTTGTTTAAAAGCGCATTTATTTAGTTTTGTTCAACGAAAGAATTAAATCAAAATAGTACAAAGAAGAATTCAAAAGTAAAATAAACGCAGACAAACGAATGACACATTTATCAAAAATATGTACATGTTTTAATTTGAACTTAATTTTAGTTTCGATTTTAAAAATTCTTTCCAATTCAAATTGAATTACAAATACATATTTTCCATAGTTTTTTTAACACAGTTTTAAACATAAACACAAATCTTTTTCATATGCGTATGCAAATCGTCATATCTAACAATGTAAGAATACCAAAAAATTTTTTTATTAAAAACTAAAATGCAACCAGTTGCCAGTTAATAACGCAACTGTATGTATGTATGGCAACTTTTTACAGAAGTTGTCGAAAATATGTATGTATGTATACTTGTGACAAATTGTCAAATTGGGAATTCACAACGACTATCTTAATATTTGAATGTGGCAACATTGTGAGCAGGCAATGATATACAATACAGTATACGAGTATTGAAGTATGAAAATAACAAATTTAATTTTTAATTAGAAATTATTCTTGGATATATTTATCAAAATAACTTTTGTTCTGCAAAAAGTACAGATATTTTTTCATCAATTACAGCTGCACTGACAGTTTCAACTTGGTTAGTCTAACATTTCCATATTGTCATATTGAAAATGACATGATTTTTATACTTTTAAATTTGCCACGTATTAATAAATTTGATTTATACATGAACAAAAGCAACAAACTTTCAACCCATATTAAAGTATTACAATTAAAATGTTGCAATATTAAGACATAAAACGCTATTGTAAACTCCCTAACTGCAAATAAATCTTCAAAATTTAAAAAATACAAGTGCCAAAAAAATGTTTAAATATCATTAAAAAGCCTTATTACTCGTACAAATTCCATATGTGAAAATTTTCGAATAAATTTTTTCGTTCACATGAATTTTAATTTGGTATCATCAATTCCATGAAAATTAAAAATTTACACATATCCACTTTTTCCTTCTGAATAATTTTCTCCATAAATTGCCAAAATATTTAATAATTATTAAATAATCGAATGAAGTTTTTTGAAAGCAAAAAAATTTGCAAGCAAACTGTATTCGTTAACGAACGAAATTTTAACACATTCCAATATAAATTCTGTTAAATTGTTTTGAATTTTCGTTCGTATCGAATGCCTTGATTTTTTTTCCTTGTTTGTAATTTTCTGAAACAGACAGCCGGGTTCTGAAACCCATTTCGTTTTGAAATCGCTAAGTTTCAAAAACGGAAAAGAGTGTTCTCTTTATCAGACAATTTGTTGCATTCGAAATTAAGTTCAGATAAAATATGTCAATCATATGAAATCTTAAAACCAAATAAGAAGCAGCAATAAGTGAGTTTTCTTGTTGATTTCTTTCCTGAAATTTTTCGGTTTCAAAACGAAATGGTTTTCAGAACCTGGCCGAGAATCTTTATTTACATCGAACGCCGTCAGAGAAAATCCGTGACAGCAATAACATTTTACGAATTACATATTTTACTTTAAATACATTTCAATAAAATAATTAATGTGTTGAACATTTTGAACTTTGTTCAAAATTTCACGCGAAATGTTGATATAATTCATATCAAAAAAGTTTACATGAAATATTCATGAAATACTCGTAATGTTGCAAAGGTTCTACTCTGTTCCACTCGTGAAAAGTTTATGAAATGTATCTAGCAACATTTGTTTACCATCTGTGAAATAATGTGAAATATTGTCAGCTGATGTTTCTGTTTACAAAAATCGATTAATGTTGCATACTTCTAACCAATAAAAACGAAAAATTTTTTTCCGAAAAAGTAATAAGGGCATCTCTTTTTACGTGTCAAATTTTTCACGCGGAATAATCAATGCTGCTGAAAATTTTTCACAACTTCGAACAGAGTTCCAGGCTTTAATGCTAAAAAAAATTATCGGGTATGTTCTGCATTCCAAGTGAAATTAAAACGAGTGGAATTGCCATAAAATTGTTGGAAATATGTAATTACAACAACAATGCTATGGCAATTCCACTTGTTTTAATTTCACGTGGAATGCAGAACATACCCGTAAATCTTGAAAATAAAAATTAAAGAAATTCTCTATGGTAAATTACGAGCATCATAAAATGAATAATAATTTGATTGCAAAAGTTATTTCAAACTCTTCAAACTGTTTTTGAACACATTCTTATATAAAGAGAGATACAACTGTATTTATTTGGCAAAACAGTAGAGAAAATTATATGAAATTCTGGACAATGAGTAGATATGCCCACTGTATATCGATTTCTTGCAAATTGTGATAAGTAATTGCAAAATTTTGAGTTGAACTCTTTAGAGAAACAAGGGAGATATGTACGAGTATGTATTTAAATACATTCTTTGTTAGTATAGTGCTTTTTGCTTACACAAGAACAGTTCGTTAATACTTTTACCCCCATATTCATAAAATTTGAAACGAATTTGAAATGTATTTTATTTCAAATTTTCCATACAAAATTTTCCTAAAACGAATTTCAAATTCATTTTATTTTTTTATGAATATGGGGGTTAGTATTTAATAAATAGAGAATTTCGATTACATTAAGTTCTAATTTTAACGATTTTGATTTTTTTTTTTGTTAGATTAGACGATTTGCATTTGTATGCATAATTACTCTTTAATTACTCTGATTAACATTAAATAGGCTTATTTACAGCACACTTTTGTTTAATACTTATTATATTTACGTATTTACATATTATTTTATCAGTCTGAAGTACCTTTAATTTGTTTTTATTGAATATTTTTTATGTTTAAATTCGAATTGCATTCATATTTGCAGCATTTTACATTTGTTTTTGTTAAAAAATATTGTCAATTATGAAATAAATGAGAAAGGGGTTTCTTTTTAAATAAACTTACCATACAACTGGCCTCATGAAGTTTTCCTAATTTGGGTCGAATGAACGGTGCTATTTGCCGCCACAAAAATGTCTGAACCGAAACGGGTAATCCCAAATCCTGCATGCCATCATCCAGATTGATTTCGAATTCTTCGTTATTATTCGAATGATTATTATTATTCGTTGTGTTTGTAGTCATTTTATAATTTTGATTTTATAATTCTTCGTCGAAAAAACTTTCTATTATTTTACATGATAGCCAAAAAAGTTCATTTCATATTGTGATGAAAAACACGCCCTTTTTGTCAAGATTTTGCGAAACAATATGACTCTGAAATAAATTATGTATAACTTTTCTACTAAGCTTTCATTGCAGCTTCGTTACAGCAATTTATTTTCACTCATTAAAAAAGTGATTATTGCAGTCGATATCGAATGAAATTTAAAAGTATTTCAATTGAAACCCTCTTTAAATCTTTTTAAATTTCGTTCGATATTGAATGTCGCAATTTGACCTCAGATTTACAAAGGCTGCTTTTTCGCACGCAAAGTTTATTTTGCAAAATCTTTGTATTGAATTTGCAGGAGAGAAGATAGATGATTTCCTATTCCGTTCTCTTCTACAAACTAACGGCAATATGTATAAGCAAAAACTGGCATGAAGTTAGCATAAATGGCAAAATTTAACATGATCTTAAAGAGTTTTGCCATGAAACTTCACATTAAAAATCACGCTAGGACTTAGTAGTGGGTTAAAACTACGTATTGCGACCATATTTAATATCGAATTGTATAGAGGAACTCGTTAACACCCAATTCAATTTCGTCAATTTTTGCTTATACATAAGGCCGTAAATATTTTGCAAAGTAAAGTTAGCGTGTAGAAAAGCTGTCAAAACAGATATGCATTTGCTTTTGTATGAAGAGTACATTGCAAATGTTCACCTGAATTAAAAGAATATTCGCGAAGACGAATATAAAGGATGTTGGTTTATAGAGGCATAAAACTTTAAGTTGGCAACACTTTTTTGACTGGCGGCCATTTTGTCAGCTGTCAATGATTTATGTTAACTTTGGTTTGGCATTTCAACATGAATAGATTGACGCCTATTCCAAGTTGAGCAAATTTATTTTGAAAATCATGGTACTGTTCCAAATACGTATCGCGAACTACCTCCAATTTTTACGGTCAACATAATCGTCCATCAGAGCAATTAATTCGATTAACTAGGGAACGTTTCCACACCACGTTTACTCTAAATGATAATACGCATCCACAGAGACGTCGTACAGTGCGTACAGAAGAAGTCGTTGATGCTGTAGAGCGTAGCGTAGAGAAATACTCGAATCAGTCTATCCGCCATCTTCCACATGATTACTGACCTCTTCGTTCATCAGTTGAACAACCCTGATGTGTAGGAGCTGTGGTTTCAACAAACATGTCACACAACTCATGCCATAATTGATTTATCGAAGAAAACTTTTGGTAACCGAATAGTTTCACGTTTTGGACCTCTGAATTGGCCTCCAATTGGCAATTTAACGCCGTTGGACTATTTTCTATGGGGATATGTGAAGTCGCTAGTCTACGCCGATAAGCCCGAAACGATTGGCCACTTGGAGGACAACATTCGCCGCGTTATTGCAGACATATGGCCACAAATGTTGGAAAAAGTCATCTAAAATTGGACCTCCATATTATATTACGTCCGAGCTAGCCGTGGCGGTCATATGCCAGAAGTCATATTTAAATTATAATGCCATAAGATTATCTTTCGAATAAAGTAAAGTTCATGTCAATTTAAAAAATTAATCTTTGTTATATTCCATTTCAAAGTTCTATACCTCTATAAAAAACACCCCTTACTATACTATATATGTGTCGTTCATTGTTACAGTGAATTATCTCCTTGTAAATAGTTTTCGAGAAAACGAGCCTTTTAAAAATCATTGTGTGGGAAAAAAGTAACAAATTAAACAAGTAACACCATCTATATTGCAGTTGCTTCACTGTTACTACGAAAGATTGCTTAAATGTGATACTATTCTACAAAAATATGGAGTTGCACCACCTTTATAATAAACGACACATATATCAGTACGTATATGTACTCTTATCTGCCGGCTTAAAAAAAAGCAGTTATTCTCTTTTATTAACCACCCCCAATAAAATTGTCATGAAATTATATATATATTTCTTTAACTTGACTAACGTGCTAATTGCCCATTAAATCGAAATGTGTGAACTTAGTATTATACTAAGTTCAAACTTACGTGTTTAACGCCTCATTCGTGTTTAAGAGCTTAAAACGACAATTTTTAGATGTTTTGCCATATATTTACTTGCTTTGTTAAACATCTCAAAAACGCTGTTTTAAATTTAAACACTTTGATAAACACGTAAATGGAGTATGTTCAGTGCGTTTTTCATAACTCTGGCAACTTTGTGTAGTTATAAAAAGCGGTATTTGATACACAATAATTGCTTGAAAAATATTAAATTATTTACAAAAATATTTGTTGTTTAAAATTAATAAAGCAAATAAAAAACATAATTGTTTGAAATTTCTTACAAACACAATATTTTTTTAACAAAACGTCAATCTTAAGCATCTCAAATATAATTTGAACGGTTGTATTTAGTTTTTAGAAAACTCGTCTTAAAAATGTTTAAAAACATAAGTTGAACATAGTATTAGCGATAAAATTGAAAGACATTCAGGTATGTGATGGAAACCGATCGATTTTGAAAATTAGCTTTGCATTAATCTGATGTTATTGATGTACATAAAGCAGATCAAAAGTTAAAATATAAATCTGTGGCAATAAGGAAAAAGTGCTTAAGTCATATTTTACTGTTTTGCAGGAGAGCACTTTTAAGCGTTGAAGTCGATTTTCAGAAATTTATTTCTTTTACACTTAAATTGGGAAATTCTCTGTTAACCTTAATTTTTTAAACCAACATCGTTCTACAGACTGTAAGTAATACATTTAAGTTATAACCTAAATTAAGCTATTATTCCAAATGAGATTAGAAGTCTAAAAAAGATAAGTCGCAAGTCATAGCGCTATCTATAACTTCCTTAAAAATCACACAAATTAATTTAGATTTTGACCAGGGGTATTTGAAAGTATGGAGGTACCACTAATTCAAAATCAGCTTATCTCGACTTAAGCACTTTTCCGCTTTTACCCACAGAAATAATGTATCAATAGAAATGTGTGAGCAAATTATTTAAGAAGCATTAAATTAAACTATTCATATTAATATATTTCTTTTGAATTTCGTTAAGAATAACGGCCGTATTCTAAAAAAAATAATTTCAATTTTAAGAGTCTTTTAGTCAAAAAAAATTTTTTTTTCGTTGCAGTAATTAATAATATATAATATATAATATTTTATATGAACATTAAAGTACATTTAATTTAGTTAAAGTTTTGGCAAGTTTCAATTCAATTTGGAAAAATTAATTTTGCTTTGTAAAGGGTTGAATTTGATTTAAAAAAATTCAATTTGTACTGCAAAAACTCATGGTAGCATCATAAAAATTCAAATGAGTAGTAACTTACAAAAAGTTCAAAATCGTCTTTTTGGCTGATTATGATATAATTAAAGAAAATTCATCTACCCACAACATTTTTGCCCGTTTATGCCAAAAATATCGAATTTATTAAAAAAAAAATTAAAAAGACTACTGAGAACTAAATACACCAAAACTTCCCAGCAAAAAAAGTCGGAACTAGTTACAAAGGTTTACCAGTTCCATTGCATACCAATCACTACAGGTACTGAATTTAGTATTCTAGGGCTATTGTTCATATCAAAAAATTTTATGGACAACCTTTTAAGTGCATACCATTCAGTTATTTGGATCACTTCCGTCCTACGAAAACCATTGATGTTTCACCAGAAATAGAACTACTTGGAGCTGAGTTAATTTTTTGCTGGGTTATAATGTGTTTTGCTTGCCCTGTAAAATATCTTATATGTATGTAACCTTCGCCTTTTTTTGAATTTATATGACCATAAACATTTCTTCAACAGCACAAAAATTATGAAAACATTTCTTTTTAATATTTATTACAAAAACTATGACTACAATTTGTATTTCTCTGATGGATTTTTATATCCTTAATTTTATGAATACAAACAGAGAATAAATATCTTATTTTTTATAAATACATACAGACATATTAGCTTAGTTTCCCGTATTTGTCACGCAAACACTTGTTGCAAATCATTATTATGTTTATCATTTATTATTAATATTATTATTATTATTATTATTATTGCCATCCATTGTAATCCTCACGTTTCTGTGTTCATTCAGTTGACTGAACTTTTGCAATAATGTCAACTTAGTTCTTTTTTGGGAATTGTTTTAGCCTTTTTTATGTTGTTATTTTTTAGTCGTCATATCGTTCTTTATAAATATATAAGGCCTAATTCATAAAAAATAAAATAAATATTATTTCGTTTTATAACCCTCTTATAAAACAGAAATATTTTTTATGAATAAGGCAGATATTGTATAAAAATTTCATGCAATAACTTTATGTACTCAACTTTTGAAAGAAAAATTAAATTTTATTTTACCATTAAGTTGTAAGTTGCTGATAGTAAATTCACGTAGTAATTACGCTTTCGGTAAAACTATTTTTTTGTGTTATGTCTCTTTCGCCATTAGAGGCTTGATATGTGAGCGATATAAAAGTTTCCTCTTACAGTCTATGCATATCAGAGAGTGACTCCGCAAATATTTAATATTGTATGATGTGGTAAAATAAATGGAAGATCTTCAAGTTTTAAAGTTGGGTGTTTCCCACATATACAGCGCTAAATCCATCACCGGCACACCAAACTCTGGTTTATTCATATAAACAGAGATATGAACTTTAATCAGCGATTTTGTTCTTGTTTTAAATTTTGAAATATATACATATGTATGTAATCAGGTACGTGATGATTAGCTTTTTTTTAATAAACAAATTTCCATACAAAATTTGTTTTGTAAACATTTTGTAAACCAAAATAATTTTTTTTTTGAATACGGCAGACTTGCTACATCTGCAATATTTGCACCAGCAGTTTGCAACGAAGAGTGATTTCCCCCAATGGGAGTGCAAATTATTGCACTCATTTTGTTAAAAAGGGGTTTCACGCTCGTGATTGTGTGAATTGACATTTTGCAAATTTGCTGTGCATACTGAGGTCATTCGTGAGCAATACAATTGTATCTATTTAAAAAGTTCCTGATTTGCTTAAAGTAACTTCCTTCTTTGTTTGAACTCTGCTAAAAATCTGGTAACTCATCAAAAATTCTGGCAGCGCTTAAGTTTTCTTTTCTAATTGAATCAGTTTCTAGTCTGATTTTTTTTAATTTATGTGTACGAATATGAATTGTTTTTATTATTATTTATATAAATTAGCTAATTCTGCTTTTCTTTAAATAAATTGAAATATATATATATATATATATATATATATATATATATATATATATGTAAATGTTTTATTATACAACCTCTATAAACAAAATATAATTTAAATAACTTAATTTATTACAAGACAATGTATTTTTTTGATTGAGGGTGTACGATCACGAACTTTGCATACGGTTGTGCAAATGTGTGCATTTCTGCAAATCATTTGCATCGTTTACACACTGCACTACTCATCGTGAAAACTCTTACAGCCTTATGCATAATGAGCAGCTGGCGTGAAGTTAGCATAAGTTGCAAAATTTAGCATGGTCTTAACGAGTTTTGACATACAATTTTATATAAAAATCACGCCTATATTTAAAATTTTATGCGTTAACAGCTAGTTCAATTATGTCACTTATCCTAACTTAATGCCAGCCTTTCATTATGCATAAGCCAGCTAAAGTTTAAAGGCGATTGAAAAATTTGCAACCTCACTAAACGTTAGGGATGATAATGTTAAAAACAGGCGTATTGCAATTTTTTTCATCACCAATTTTGTGCAACATGGAAATTTTGCACTAAATTTTAACTTAAGTGATGTTATCAAAATAACGAACTTTTTTGAATAACTTAAAATAATTTTCCGTATTGCTTAAATGCGATTTTAGTTTCTTAGCACACAAATGTAAATTTTCATCTTTCGATGAACCAATTCATATGCGCAATTTCCTAACATTATGGTGAATGCACAAAGAAATTAAATTTTGTTACGTATTCAAGCAACTGAGTTCTAACAATTTTTTCTTTAATTCATGTTTAAAATAACCCTTTTATCATTAATTGTATCCATTGAGAATAATCAAAAAGCCGGCCTGCATTAAATGGAAAAGTAGGTCACCTAGATTTTCTTTAAATTATCCTTGTCTATGTTTTGCTCTAGAAATTCTAAACAAGCATCGTTACAATTAACATCTCATTCACATCTATACTCTCATCTGTCGTAATGTTTGTAAGCAAACATCGATACATACTCTCTTCACCGTTATTTACTTTATCAAGAGGGTGGCCGGCTGGTTTAGTTGAACAACAAGTGTTTTGTTTTTATTGTTTTGATTTGTTATGTTTTATTTATTTATTTTTTCTTTATCACTGCGTTTGATAAACGCAGACTCCATATCTTCGGCTCCAGGTATAGAGACTTAAAAATTTTTCACATTTTTCTAGAGGTCGCCACTGTTCTTTGTAAAAAAAACTTTTCACCCACCCACTTACATAATAATGCAAAAAGTTTTATTAATATTTTCTTATTATTATTAGTAGTAGTTGTTGGTCGCAATTGATTTATTTAGCCATTTAAAAATTTCCAGCATAACATTTTTACTTTATTTGGACCGCACCTTTTTATGTTGTTGGCATTTATTGGCCAATTTATTTAAGTATTGTAGAACATACTGTGTTGTGTTTGTAAAAAAAAGGGATTGGCACTTTATTTATTTGATATTTTATTTTGTATTAAGATAATTTTCACTTATTTTGCAGCAATTGAATTTGCTCACTTTTATATTGCCCACAATTTGCTTAATGGTTTTCTTTGGTTTAATCACTTCTGTGTATGTGATAAATTCTGGTTGTAAAAACAATTATAATAGACAAATTTCTATTGTTCTTTGTCTTGTAACTTGCACTACTGAGTTTATGTAACGGTTTTGATGCGATAATCTTGAAATGCTTTTAAACAGTTAGAGCGCTCGGATGTAACTGAAGCAAAGGATGTGTATCTGGTAATAGTAACTTGGTTAAACGACAAATTACGATTCTCATTTTAGCGGATACATACAATCTGTATGTATCCGCTAAACATACATACATGTGTAATTGCACAGTGCGTATGAGCGATGTATAGCTGTACAGGGTGGGAGTACAGGAGTTATTGCCATTTTTCGTGCGTGTACATATGTGCCCTTGATTATGAAAGTGTTCTGTCATGTGCATTTTTGCTTCCAAATATCAAATAAATCTTTGAAAAACTTCAATAAATATTTAAACATTATTACATAAATAAATTTATATAAATCGAGACTAGTACAACTCTAAATTAAAATGCTCCATAATATAAAAATACTTTTGATTTGTTCAAATGTAATCCACTACCAGAGCAATATATGACTTACACCACTTTCATATTTAAGGGCACATATTTATGTACATATGTATATATGATTTTATTTGTAATTGGGTCCAATAAAAATGTTTCATTTAAAAGTTGCATATATGTATATAACATATTTGTTTGGTTACTTGGGAATTCTTTATTTTGTATTAGACTTAAATATTTTTATCGCACTTTGTACCAAATTTGATATTAAACTTGTTCGGTAAAATATTAATTGCTTTTAAAAAATACATTAAAAATTATGGGTTAGGTGGGTCCTATGCACATTTCACTGTTGCTAATGCAGCCCATCAGGGAGGAACCTTTATCCAAAAATTTCTTAGCACAACTAGAGGTACACATTATGTAAAACTTTTATTTAAATAAATGAGAAGTCCAACGAATATCATAGTTGAAACAAGAACCCAATAATCAGCAGGCTTTTTATTTTCTTACTTTACCATTATTTTTAATTATTATTACTATTATGTTTTTCGTTTTTTAATTTATTTTCCCAGTTTGTTTAGAATGCTGCGTCTGGTCGCAGCAGTTTCAATTCACCCAAGCACTGATTAAGGTGCTCGGTCAGAATAATGAGAGAATAATGTTTAGGTCTAAACAAGTTCTGATCTTTATTAATAAATTAGGTTGTATTTATATAAATTTAATTATTACAATTTTTAATTAATCATACATAATTTTGTCTGCTTACGGCCCTTTTCACAATGTACGATGAAAGCTAAAAGGGACTTTAACGGAAAGTCTTGTATGATGAACTTGCAGTTAAAGTTCAAGTTAACTGTTAATCATACATTGTGAAAAGGGAAGTTAGTTAGTCTTTTGATTTTTTGAACTTAAAGTGTGGCATGATATCTCAAATTACAAAAGTGAATGATTTATATGTACAGTGTATCTTATAATAATAAGTACATTACAATACTTTTGGGAAAAAATTGCAATAAAAATATCAAAACTAACATATGTATTTTTTGCATTTTAACATATTTTTGGTCCGTTCAACGATGTCGAAAAATTATGTTCGTTTGACAATTTTCATTAAAACTTTTTTAATTTAAATTAATAATTCTTCTAATGTTTTTACCTTTTTGTGATTAAAGTAATCTTTAATTTTATTAAGCTTAATGTCTTTTGTTTTTATATTAAAAATTGTTTATATTTGTCTTTTAAAAAAACGAAATATTTTCCTGAAGATTTTCCACACAAAAGAGTGGCGAAATATCAAAACATAAAGAAGCAATTTTTAATAATATAATAAAAACAAGGTCTCTAAGCTTAATAAAATTAGAGATTATTATGATTTAAATTAATGTTTTTGTATTTCATTGTTGCTTTCAAGCCTATGGACATCTTTGGAGAAACCATTCGTTTATTTTACATTTCTTGTTTGTTTTCAAAATTTAATTACAAAATATTCGAAATTTATGTCGTAAAAAAATTTACTTTGAACTGCTGATTATTACATTAGCAAATTTTGAACCCAACTAATTTATGCTACGCATAAACACGATATTAAATTCACTAGACCGCTTAAGATAATAATTGAAAAATGATTTTAAAAATTGCAAAGCTAAAAATTAAAAAAAATTATTAATGAAATCTAAAACGAAAATACTTTGTCACAAAATTGTTTTAACACCCTGTGTGTTTTTTGCTGCTATCGTTAAACATTTTTATCAATGATAATAAATTAAATAAGTGTTGAATAAAAACACCAAGTACGTTCCTTTACACTGCGCTGCTATTTCGTGAATGAATTATTTGCGCGAGGGTTGCAAACTCGATAACCTGATGAATGTATGTATGTATAATTGGTGAAAAATCAGATGAATGAATTAAATATACATACATATCTGTGCTGGTATCGCTAAATTATAGCAATATATCGTTAGCTTAAAGGAAAAACCACGTATGTAACTACATTTTGTTAAGTTTTTACAGGAAAAAGAAAAACTTTACAAAATTGCGTTAAAAACGAAGATCAAATATAGGTACATATCGTTACCTTAATATAGAAAGGTCCTAACTCGTTATTTGTTCGAAGTAATTTTTTTATATTTCGATAGAAGAACATCTAATTTTTGGAAAAATGCAAAAATCTCGATTTAAAAAAAATGAATTAGGGCCTTTCTATATTAAGGTAACGATATGTATATATCTTAGTTAAAGTTTTTGTTAAAATGTCGAAACAAAGTATCAAAACTTCGCTAGTTAATTCTATAATAAATTCAGTAATAATCATATTAATTTGGTGTTTTTAACAAAAATAATAATAACACATTTAAACCGCAAGTAGTTTAATAATAACAATATTAAATGGTTCACTGAATAAATCTCTAACGACCACAATAATTTTTTTTTGCAACACAGTCTCCTTGAACAATCTAAAATACCGTTATGTTATGCCCGTTTTGATGTTGCATATTTGGGTTTTTTTGTACAGTATCAACAGTTTTTTGCCATTCCTGATGATCTGGGATTTTTTTAATTGTGACTTTTTATGATTTAGTGTGCGATATGCACCGTAGACATTCATCTAACACATTAATTACATACTCATCACATACATGCATTCATGAATTTATTCAAATAACTACAAATAATTTTACTAAAACCATTTATTTATTATTCTCTTTTTTTTGCAGGTAATCAAGTTTTAAGGCGCTAAAATCGACTATCGGAGATAATTTTAAGTTGCAGTCATGAAAGAAATTATACTGACAAACCAATAACGAAAATTTACTTTCGTTTATTTTATAAATAATCTTATATTATTTTAAAAATAATGTATTTTAATGTATTTTATTAATTAATTCATCAATAATTTTAATTTTTACTATATTTAAATAATATAAAAAAGTATTTTTCTAAACACCAATAGGTTTAAATTAACAGAAAAATTTTTTAGCGCTTATTAATAAATATTAAATAAAATATTTTTAAATGTTATTAAAAATTGCGTTTTTGTTTTTATTTCTTTTCTAGGCAGGTACCAAGCATAAAAAATTCAACAACACTCACGCATTCACACACACGCACATTTTTTCTGATCAAAAATGTAACTTAAAATTTTCAATGAAACACCAGGCGCACAGAATCCAGCAGCAAGGTGCATTTCACAAAAAATAAATATTAAATTATGTGAGTCACCCTATGCGAATTCCTTTTTTTTTAAAGGCTTTGCATATCCTAGGGGATTAGTATAATTTGATATAAAACAGCACCCTGAATTATGCGAAGACTTTTTTGTATATTTCGGAGGTCTGGGGCCCGTTTCTCAAAGCTACAAATTACAAATATACAAGTAAAATACGCACGAAATAACAACACTTTTACAAATTTTATTGTTGTTTTGTGTGTATTTTATTTGTAGATTTGTAATTTGTACTTTTGAGAAACGGGCCCCTGGTAGTATTGGAAAATGTTTAAAGGGAAATGAAAAAGAGTAGAAATGTAAATATGCAAGTAAAGTTAATATTTTAGTAAGCGTGTAAATACTCGTATAATCAAAATATATACATATCGTTGGTCACGAGTAAAAAGGCCCTAACTCAAATAACTGAACTTTACAGGAGAAGGTAATAACATAATAGAAACAGTACAATGCTTGTGCAAACTGCTTTGTATAATTCTTTGTAAAAACGTTATTTTTTACATTATTGCAATAAATTTTTGTGACGAGATCTATTTGTGTAAAATGTATTGGAATCACTGAAAAACTGAATTTCGTGAAAATACGAGATAGGGCCTTTCTACTTGTGACCATCGATATACATATAAGTGCCAGTATTAATATGTTTTAATTAATTAGTTTATTATGAAATAAGTTACATGTTACATAAGAAATTTGTTTATTTTTTTTTAATAAATAATTTCGTTCGCATCTTCTCCAGCAAAATTTTTTCCAACAGCGCTTTTCTGAAATAAAAGAGAAATAAAGAATTACTAATTAATTAATTAATTAGTAATTATTTAATTATTTTACCATTTTATGCAATTAAAAAATGGATGTACATACGTATAAGTTATAAAGATATTAATTTTTTTGATGATGATGATTTTAAGTTACAATCCGAAAGTTAGAAAACCAAGAAAAATAATTCCTTAATATAAAATTTTGTGTTTAATTGGTTTTTTTTTCGTTATAACATTTTGCAACTGTATTACTCTTACTGGCGATCGGAAAGCAAACTTGATTAATTTAGAGCACTTCTTATTACGCCCCTTTTCGCAATGTATGATTAAGAGTTAACATAGCTTTATCTGAAAGTTCTTCATGCAAAACTTGCCGTTAAGGTCCCAGTTAGCTTTTAATTGAACATTGTAAAAAGGGCCGTTAATCACATACCTGGATAAAAAAAAAATTACTTTCAAGCACAGTATTAAATTATTATACCAGCCACGAAATTCAACATGGTCTTAACGAGTTCCTCCATACAATTTAATATTAAAAATCGGAGTATAATATTGTTTTGACCTAGTATTAAATAATAGATTGATTTTTAATGTAAAATGGTAAGGCAAAACTCTTTACGACCGTGTTAAATTTTCAGGTTCGGGTTGAAAAGTTGATCACGATGCCATATTTAACAAAGACGATAGCTTTTGCATCTATTAACTATCTACAGACTTTCACTTATGGAAAAAAACCAATCAATAAAAACATGTCAATCAGAAACTAAAGCAATAACAACGATTTAATGAGAAAAAAATAGTATGTAATAATAAATAAGAGAAAGAAAAGAGCTGTTTAAAAATATGTATGCATATTAAAACATTGTTACATATACATATGTATGTATCGCCCATGTTCTGGAAAACGCAGCGTTTTCAAATCGCTTACAGTTTGAAAATCGCAAAACGCATTTCAGCATGTTCTAAAATCGCTGCGATTTGCTGGCGTTTCAGCTGTTTGTAGAAATCGCCAGTTTAAAGTAAACAGTTGTCACAGCCCATTGACAAAAAATAGAACAGTTTCATAATTTGGTATTTTTAATTAAAACTGTGTAAAATTGTTTTTAATTTTTGTTGAAATAAAAAGAAAACATATTCAGGGCTATCATGAATCAAATTCCGCGTGAAATTTCTCCCTTTTCCAATTAGAATTTTTCGTTTTCCCTATCACTTGCTATAAGTTGGAATTGTTCCCCGGGAACATTTCACGCGGAATTTTATTCATGATAGCCCTGATTAAATTTTAATTGTGCATAATTTTATTTTCTCTTGAAAGTTTAGTTTACCTTGCATTTACACATCCAGGTAATTGCTTGCAAGTAGTGTATACCTATTATCAACGAAAATTTCGAAGAAATAACCGAAAGTCTTGCAAGTTACTTGAGATTTTACACAGTCAGTTGTAAGTTCAATTTTCAAACTTTTTCGAAGCGTAGACGTCTTATGAAAATAAATTTGACGTTTAAAGAAAAAAATCAGGGCTATCATGAATAAAATTCCGCGTGAAATTTTTCCCTGGAAATAATTCCAACTTATAGGAAGTGATAGGGAAAACAAAAAATTCTAATTAGAAAAGGGAGGAATTTCACGTGGAATTTTATTCATGATAGCATTGAATATGTTTATTTCAAAAATAATAAAATTACTGAAAATGATATTTTCTTCCAAAACTTTTTTGTCAAAATGCATGAAATTCATATGTAAAAACATAATTAAGATGCGTTGTTGCATAGTTTTGTTGTTTTTATATATTCTTTTCGCAAGGAATAAGCAATAAATATAATTTTTATTACACGAAGTACTAAAAATGTATACAAAACTCATTCTCGGTAAGACTGTTTCTTCATTTGTCATTTTACTTACAGAAATTTACTTACAAGGAAATTGTGTTGTAAGTTGAGCAGTAAGTCAAGTTTTAGACTTGTCAGTTTTTCTTGAAGCAATTATCTTCAATTCTCTTTTAAAACTGATCGATTGTTTACACACAGACGGTTTCTTGTTCAATTTTCCTATTGTTTTAATGCAGCGAATGAAATAACAAAAGAGAATTGAAGTAACTTTTCTGTACAAGCAAGTCATTACCCCTCTTCTTTCATCTTTCCTCTCTCTCCCATAAACTCAGACTTGCTTCAAGAAAAACTGCCAGGTCTAAAACATGAGTAAGTACAAAAAATATGATTGTATTAGTAAAAAAGTGTGAGTGTATTAAGTTTTTCGAACTTGCACTTACATGTGTAAATGCTAAGCTAAGTAGATTCAATCAGTTCGCTTCAGTATACACATGCGATTTGAAATCGCAATTTTCAGGTGATATGCGTTTTTCAGAACACCTAATTAGCGTTTTCAAATCGCAAAAACCAACTTTTTTCGATACGCGTTCTCAACTCGAAAACGCTAATTTTAAGCGAATTGCGTTTTCCAGAACATGGGCGTATATACACTGCATATCGCTACCTCAATATAGAAAGGCCCTAACTCATTATTTTTTTAAATATAATTTTTTAAATTTTTCCATAGAAGAATATCTAACGTATCGAAAAATGCAAAAATCTCGATTCCAAAAAGAAAATAATGAGTTATGGCCTTTCTATATTATGGTTACGATATCTAACATACTGCTATTTTAATTCAACATCATAATCCCAAAAAGCTATTTTAGTGTCCATAATAGAGATGGAAAACTATCGATAGTGTCACTATCGAAAGTTTTCCATAGTTGAAAAATCTCTATCGATATATCGATTCCAGACTATCGAAAGTTAAAAAAATTATCGATATATCGACGATACTATCGTGATAGTATCGAAGTTGTATGGTTCTCGTAAATTGAACATATTTATTTACACTAAAAATTCTAAACAAAATATTTTTAAACAAAACAACACAAAATAAAGTAAAATTTTATTTTTCAGTTTAATAAATAAAAAAATTAAAATAATTGTATGAAAAATAAGTGAGATCAACGGAAGAAATTTTCCCGTCATTCAGTTATTTTTGTTTATGAAAAGCAATATATTCAAATATTTTGGTTTTAGTGGTGTATCATTTACTATCGATAGTGTCTTAAAAAATCGATTGTTTTCAAGTTTGGCAGATTTAAAACATCGATAGTCACAAAAAAAAAAATTAACCATCGATAGTGCCATCGATAGTTTTCCACCCCTAGTCCATAACACAAAATAATTCGGCATTTTTTTTGCCTTGTGCATTGGTGAAAATACTTTTCACATCATTCCAATTAAACGAGGTAATATTGATGAAACTAAAATCCAAATATATAATGAAAAAGATTTCCGAAAAATTGTTAGTCAATTTGAAAAAAATAAAACAAATTTTTACACATACCAACTTAAGAGTGCTAAAGGCCTACAGATAGTATTAAAGGGCATAGATTCATATGTTGAACCCGAAGAAGTAAAATGTGCACTTGTCGACCAAGGATTCAAGGTAAAAAATGTTACCAACATATTTAATAGAGAAAAGGTCCCCCAACCCCTATTTCGGGTTGAACTGGAGCCGAATGACATACAATTGAAAAAAAATGAAGCCCATCCAGTTTATAACGTAAAGTATCTCTTACATCGAAAAATCACAGTTGAAGAGCCACGTAAGCGTTCAGGTCCCGTACAGTGCCATAATTGCCAAGAATATGGCCATACGAAAACTTACTGCAAGTTACCTACAGTGTGTGTTATCTGCGGTGAATTGCATGGTACTGCTAGCTGCACTAAGCCAAAAGATCAAGCAGAAAAAAAATGTAGTAATTGTGAAGGTAATCACACAGCTAACTATAGAGGGTGCCCTGTATTTTCTTTCGTTAAACAGGCTATGGGTCAAAAACCCAAGCTAACTCCAGCTCTACAAGTAAACGCGAACTCCGACACTTTTGCTCAAATCAGCCAACCAGTTACTTCACGTGTATCGTATACTGATGCTGCTAAGACTAGTTCAATTCCCACGCAAAATGTTCCACCGCCAAATAATTCAACGAATTCAAACTCAAGCTTTAACTTTAGTCGCCTTGAAGCTACTATTGAGAATCTGGTGCTAACTATAAACAACTTTACTACAAATATGACAAGTATGATGCAAGAAATGCTGCGAATGCAGAATACACTGCTTCAAGCATTAGTTAATAAACCATGAACACGTTAAAAATATGTTTCTGGAACGCAAACGGCATTCGCCAACATAAAAATGAACTTGAGCACTTCCTCATGGAAAAAAATATTGATATAATGTTGGTTTCTGAGACTCATTTGACCTCAAGAAGCTTATTTAAAATAAATGGTTACACTTTATATGATACAAAGGACCCGAGAGAGAGAGCATGTGGTGGATCAGCAATTCTGATTAAGTCAAGACTCAAGCACTATGTCCTTGACAACGTTAGTGAAGAATATTTGCAAGCAACGAATATTTTCGTAGAAAATTTTTGTGCGAATTTCGTGATATCATCAATTTACTCACCTCCCAGATTTTCAGTTAGCGAAGATCAGTATGAGAAGTTCTACAAATCGCTTGGATCTTGTTTCGTGGCAGCTGGTGACTACAATGCAAAACATACCTACTGGGGATCGCGTCTTGTTACACCTAGAGGTCGAGCCTTGTTCAATACAATTTCAAAAATGGGCTTAGATGTCATTTCGAGTGGGGAGCCTACTTACTGGCCTACTGACGTAAGAAAAATTCCAGATGTTATAGATTTTGCCGTCACGAAAAATATTCATAGGGACTTAATTCATGTAGAGGCCTCTCTGGATCTGTCCTCCGATCACTCTCCAACAATAGTTACAATTTTCAACCCACTAAGGAGTGATTTAACTAACTCATATGTGAAGATGATTAATGGAATCAACTGGCTGGTATTCAAAAAATATCTTAGTAGTCACTGCGTAGAAAACATTCAGCTTAGATCATGCGATGATATTGAATTTAATATTGCCAATCTTAACGAAAATATTAAACAGGCTGCTGAACACGCCACTACCTCCTATCCGCAGACCGGCTTTAACAGAATTTATTCTACGGAAATTGAACGTCTTGTATGTGAAAAAAGGAGAGCTAGAAGAGAATGGCAACAACACAGATCACCCCTAAATAAAATCAGACTTAAAGAATGTACTAAACGACCCAAAGAGCTGCTATCATCGGAAAAAACTGCACTACTGGAAAAGTATTTAGAAGGTCTTGATGTAACGTCCGCATCTAATTACTCTTTATGGCGCGCTACTAGAAATCTTAAACGACCCGTTGATCTTAAATCACCATTGCGTACTGCGACCGGAGGCTGGGCAAGAAGTGATACTGAGAAAGGTAACTTATTTTCTGAGCATTTAAAATCTGTATTCACTCCCAATTCATGTACGGGTGCTGCTGATTTACCGAGTGTAGTTTCTCTACCCCCTCGTCCCTTAAGGTTTAAGATGCGTGAAGTACAAAAAGTAATTGCTGAACTCAACCCGAAGAAAGCTCCAGGTATTGATGGCATTAGTAACAAAATGCTCATGAACTTGTCTCATATTGCAATAAGAATCCTGCTATTTACTTTTAATGCTATTTTAAGAATGCAGTATTTTCCACATAACTGGAAACTGGCCAAGATCAAAATGATTCCAAAGGCGGGCAAAGATCTTACCAAGACTGAGTCATATAGGCCTATAAGCTTACTATCTACAATCTCAAAGCTTTTCGAAAAGCTGCTCATGACTAAATTGTCCAAAATTTTAACTGATAATGGGTGCATCCCGGACCATCAATTTGGCTTTAGAAGTCAGCACAGCACGATTGACAACACAAACGCATAGACTGGTCCAAGTTGTAAGAAGAACATTTGAAGAAAAGAAGTATTGTTCTGCTCTCTTTATTGATGTTTCTCAGGCATTTGATAAAGTATGGCACGAAGGCCTAGTTTTAAAATTGAAGACATATCTGCCAATAAACATTCAAAAGCTTTTGGAAAGTTATATTATTGATAGGAAGTTCACTGTTGTGGAAGGAGAGTTTACGAGTGTGCCCGAAACTATATCTTCTGGTGTGCCCCAGGGTAGTATTCTGGGTCCTGTCTTGTATTTAATATATACTTGTGATATGCCTGTGAGCAATAATATCCTTATTTCTACTTTTGCCGATGATACAGCCTGTATGAGTGTGCACGAAAACCCTTATGAGGCATCCCGCAATCTCCAGGAACATATCACTCAGCTGGAAATATGGTTGAACTTATGGAGAATTAAAGTCAATGAACAAAAGTGTGTCCATATAACGTTCACCCTAAAAAGAGATACTTGCTCCCCCATTCGAATCAACAATCATAATATTCCTCAACATTCCCAAGTGAAATACCTTGGTATACACCTTGATCGAAGACTTACATGGAAACATCATATTGACTCTAAGTTAACTCAGATGAAACTTAAGTTAACTCAAATCTATTGGTTGATTGGCAGAAACTCAACACTCAGCTTAGACTGCAAACTTTTACTGTACAAGTCGCTTTTGAAGCCAATATGGTGCTACGGAATTCAGTTATGGGGCACTGCTTCAGCTTCCAATGTCGAGAGAATCCAACGAAGGCAAAACAAAATTTTACGGTTAATAACATCGGCTCCATGGTACATCCAAAATTCTATTATACATCGTGATTTAAATATGCCACTAGTGACTGAAGAAATTGCAAAATACGCAGGCAAATATTTAACAAAACTCGAATCACATCCTAATCCGCTTGCTCGCAATATTTTGAACTTTACTGGATACATCCGCTTAAAAAGGAGGGACACACGGGCTCTTATACCTAACACTCCAGATGGGACTACTTGAAAATACTTTCCCCCCCCCCCCCCCCACTTTTTTTTGATTATCACTACTAATGTATTATTTATAACTACCACTAAGTTTATGTCCGACACTGGTCGGGCCTAATAATTTTTTTTTTTTTTTTTATAGATTTAAGATTTGAATACTTATTGTTAGTTCACATATGAAGATACAATAAATAAATACATGCATTATAAAAAAAAAAAAAAAATCTTCAAGGAAAAGCACGAAAATTGAAAACCTTAATCTCGTTTTTGGTAAAACTGTTGCTTCTTTTCTTTGAGTTATGACTTTGTTTAAGAAAATGGGACATATTTATAGTATACATATGTGTCATTGTATACACATATTCATGTATGTATGCGTCCTGTAGCACCAGTTAGTCTTCGCAATTGTAAACAAATATGTGGAGGGAGAACGAAATATAACCTTAAATTATTAGCAGCTGTTTGTGTTTAAAAGTGAATGTTGATAACAAGAAGAAAAAAGAAAACGTCGTGTTCAACTAAAAGCACAAGCAACAGGTTTCTGCATTGCACATTAAAATCAGCTGTTGGTTTACTTTCTTTAACTTTAATGTTATTCAAATGCTTGATAAAATGTGCAAGGACCCAGAAGTTTGTCCTTGATATAATTTGTTTTCTTCAGTTTCTTTTAAGCAAAACCATTCACTATCAACATACAACCATACATTCTACATATCGCACACTAAACAGACACAAATCAAAAAATCCCAGATCTTCAGGAGTGGCAAAAAACTGTTGATACTGCACAAATGTATGTAACATAACGATAGACACAAGGGTATTCTATTTTATTCCAGAAGTTTGCTACGAAAGAAATTTCTGCTGTCGTTACAAATTTGTTCAGTGAAATGCATTATGAAAAAATAAAACCATTTTCAGAATATTGAGTTGTGACTGTTTATGATTTAGATTTGAAGTCCGTCAATATAGTACTTTTTTAATCCAAAATATGAGTAATGAAAATTTCTATTTGTGTCACTCTTCTCCCCGCTGCTATCAGGTGGTCTACTCTATAATTCGAAACGAAAGAAAATGCTTTCGAATTTGTATGCTTATAACATGTAAATTCGAAAGCATTTTCTTTCGTTTCAAATTACAGAGTAGACCCCCTGGATAGTTTTCTGCTTGAGTGCGCAGAATACTCTCAACATTGCAGTTCTCTAGACAGCTATAGGCTATTTAATAACTAATTTCAATGGAAGTTGGTGTCTGCGACCTATTATTACCTTAATATTGTAGGTGCTCCGATTAGAATTAATCCTTGCATGAAGGGCTGCTACCCTTTCTAAACATCGTTGGAAAAATAAATCAGACGTCCATCATGTATTTGATGTTTGAAATTATGGCATTCGATGTTGAACCATATAAACACAAATGCCATAATCTTAAAAGGAAAAAATGTGATAAAATTAGTTTGTTAATTATTTTCATTTTTATCAAAACGATGAGCCCAGGCGTTTGGTTTCCCATAAGGAACAATCATACAAATAAATAAACAAGTGTATAAACACAAAATTTATTTATTTTTATCTACTTATTTATATGTATGTATGTACATATATTTACATATGTAGATATGTGACAGCGCATAGAGAAAGGGACCTAAGGGTAAAAAAATCAATTTTCACTTTTTTTTTTTTTTTTTTTTTTGATGTGGACAACATCTGAGCATCGAATGAGACCGATCCCATGCCCCAAAAGTGTTCCCTCCCAGAGATATGCGCGTTTTATGATGTGATGGTACAACAAAGATACACGTATTTAAATCTTTAAAATGGTTTTTACCCTTAGGTCCCTTTCTATTTTGCGCGTCACATACGTCCTTTTTTTTTTTTTTTTTTTGATTTATTTTACTCTCAACTCCCAAATCGATTTAGTTTCATATAAAAAAATAAATACAATAAAATTTCATACCGATAAGTTGTGTTTTAGGGGGTGCGTCCGTCCCTCAAAGTTGGCACTCAAGCCCATATATTCAATGCAATTTTTCTTTTTTTTAGTTTTACTTTGACTATATGTATGAAATAATTTAATATATATGTATAAGCTCTTATTGTACAATGTACATGCTTAAAATAAAAAATGTCCATATAAATATAATTTTGTTACATAAAATTTTTGGTATTTTTAACCCCCGACTAAAAAAAGGGGTGTTATAAGTTTGTAGTGTGTGTCTGTGCATCTGTGTGTCTGTCCGTGTCCACGTACAGGCCAAACGGCTGGACCGATTTTCATTTAGTTTTTTCTGTTTGAAAGATGACTTGATCGAGAGGGTTCTTAGCTATGTTTGAAGAAAATCGGTGCAGCCGTTTAGAAGATATAACATCTTATCTGAAAAAAGTCGGGGTTTTTTAAAATTTTTAATTTTTGTTATGTTGGTTATTCTCCTCATTTATTTCTAAAATATTAATTTTAGCAAAAAGCTTTCTTTAAGACTAATGGTGTTGACTTGAAGAGGTAAAATATGGCCATATGTCATATTCTTGTAAAATTATTTTTGAAAAAGATAGTCATATCCAAAAAATTACATTGACAAATAGGTTGAAGGCCAACTTTGAGGGCCGGACGCAGCCCCTAAAACGCAACTTAACGTTATGAAATTTTGTTGTATTTTTTTACATAAAACTGAACCGATTTGGGGTCTCCATACAATTAACGGCCACTCTAATGTACTTACATATATGCGTATGTGAGTCACGAAACTGAAAAGTTAACACTGTCGTCGAAAATCATCATTATTCTTAATTTCGTCGGTATTTACCTGTGAATAAAATGTTCACCATTCTACGTTATTAAACTTTTAGATTTACACACATATTTACTTATTTAAGTTTGTATATGCACATATGTATGTATGCATAGTTGTGCGTGTTTGTGTAATTGATGATCTCCTGCCAAATCTGAAACTTTTCAATGCTTTGTTTTTTCACATTCTAGTTTATAAATAGATCAATCGGTATGTCTCTTTTCCTTACACCCACTGTATTCATATTTAAAAATATTCAACGATTTAAGTAAAATCGTTTTCTAACAGATTGTAAGTGCCAAGAGTGATTGTAAATAAAAATTGTATTTTTAAAATTAAAAAACAGTTTGTATTCAATTAAAAAAAAGTTCAATCCCTAATAGGCATACTGTTAAATAAAAGCTTTGGGGACACACAAGTTGCAAAAAATCAAGCTAAAGTTGTCGATTATATTTATGAGTTTCTCTGAAGCCAATTTTCAAACAAGTTTTTCGCATTTTAAACTTATTGCGACCACTAATTAATTATGATAAAAACAAATACGAGTATATTTGTGGGTATCAAAGTAAAGCTTTGTGAAATAGAAAACAAAAACTGAAACTCAAAATAAATTTAAAAGAGCTTGTGTTTGTTGTTAGTTAAGCACGTTTAGATGCACAGAGAAAACAGTGCCTACTAAATACCTCATAAAATAGAACAAAATTAATAAGAAATCTCTATGGTTTTTTTTTTCAATAAGGAAATCTTATTAATTTCATAGAGAAACCCTTTTTGAAAAAATCAAGAAGAAATCTTGTAGTTTTTATGAGGTTATCTTATTGATTTTTTTAATAAGGTTTTCTTCTTGATTTTATGAGGCAACCTCATAAAAAAAAATTATGTCTTTATTCTTTGTGCTTTGCTTATGTATTTTCATTTAAATTCTATACCATATACTTTTATGTATGTATGTAGTATATGTAGATGTTATTTATTTATATTATACATACTATACATACATACATACATATTATATTGTATTCTTAATTAACTAACTCACCATACATACATAACTATTATTACTTGAAAGGAGACAAACTTCTGACTGATAGACAAACACTCTAACCAATATGCTAACAAGCAGTCTGAATAACCATTGAAATAATTTTGTAAACATGCTTATACCAAAACAAAAAAATTGTCTGTATGTCTATTTATAGATATGAAATAACAAGACACTTCATAAAATCAAGATTTCCTTATTAAAAAAATCAATAAGATGCTTTACACATAATCATATAGGAACCTAATAAAATCAAAAAGAAAACCTTTTTAAAAAATCAAGGCAACCTAATAAAATCAATAAGAAATCCCTATAGTTTACAATTTATAAGAAAACCTAATAGAATCAAGAAGTTTTTCTCTATGGATTGTTTTTTTTTTTTTGGTGCCAAAAATAACGGAAATTGAGTAAAAAAGTTATGAATAACAAGATTTATTCTTGATTTTATGTGGTTTTCTTCTTGATAAAATTAATAAGATTTACCACATTAAAACAATAAGGAATCTCTATGAAAAAATCTTCGCTTCTTTCTGCTGGGATACCCCTTAGCCTAAAAACGTTTCATAGAGAAAATCTTATTGATTCTATGAGGCAGTTTTTTCTCTGTGTGCATTTCGTTCAACACTTGTTGCATTTTTTTGATATTAGTTGAACTTCTCATTTGTTTAAATGGTAGTTTAACATAATATCTCTAGTATTTATGTATAAGATTTTGGGTAAAGTTCCCCTGATGATCTGCATTTGCAACAGTGAAATGCGCATAGTATTTATCCAACTGGACCCTCAAAAATTAATTTCAATGTATTTTTAGTAAAAAATATTTGGATGAATAAGTGAAATAATAATTTGGTATTATTAGTGCGTTATGTTCAACTTAATTGTAACAATTCCAAAAAAAAAAAAATAAAAATAAAACACCAGATTATTTTTTAATAAAAAAAATTTAAATTCTATTAATTGCAAAAATTATCTTTTTTAAGTTTTTACAATTGTAGTGATGGATTCTCGTATTATAATTTTCATAATAGATGCATTTATCCAACTGGACCCTCAAAAATTAATTTCAATGTATTTTTAGTAAAAAATATTTGGATGAATAAGTGAAATAATAATTTGGTATTATTAGTGCGTTATGTTCAACTTAATTGTAACAATTTCAAAAAAAAAAAAAATAAAATAAAACACCAGATTATTTTTAAATAAAAAAAATTTAAATTCTATTAATTGCAAAAATTATCTTTTTTAAGTTTTTACAATTGTAGTGATGGATTCTCGTATTATAATTTTCATAATAGATGCAAAAATTTAAACATTTTTTGATTGTTTCAAGCAGTTTTATGATAATTTCCGTGTATATAAGCGATTGAACTATAAACCTGGGTTCAAACCAGTTTTTTTTTTCAAGAGAAATTGAAGTAAAAGAAATTGGATAGTCCTGTTAATGGAACCTGACAATCAAAGTTCACTGCTTTAACATTCACTGGAAATTAATTGATAGATTATGGATGGCAACCGAACTTTAGTTGCGTTGCTAGTTGCCGAAATGATATTACGGATGGCGACTGGCAACTAACAGCTGGTAATTTCAGTTGCCATATTGGCAACCACAAATTTTTAGTTGCTGCATAGTTTTTAAAGCAAAAACGTGGGAAAATTACAAAGTTAGTGCAATATCATTTTTATTTTTGAATTTCGTCTTTGAATATTTAAAGAAAATATGCCTAAAAACTGAAAAAGGTGTTGTTAAGACTTATTTTAGCCAATAACATTTGCTCACTGTAGGAGCGATAATTCTAAAGAGCCGTCTAAGAGATTCAACATTTTGTACATCCTTCTCTTCATCAGCAATTATTTCCATTTAACTAATAATTTTTATGATAAGTAATGTTTTAAGCACTTTTACTTAATGATTTACTTTTAATGATTACATTATTTTCAGTTGCCAATCTGTCATAAAGGTATTTCCGATAGCTTTTTGGCAACTAATTTTAGTTTCAGTTGAGTTGCTAGTTAACTCGACAAATGAAGTTCGGTCGCCATCTATAATCGAACCATTAGGCAGTATTTGCTAATTCCATAATGGTTTCTGTTTATCAATTTTGTTGCATCAAATTTATGGGGTTTCTAGAGGCCAGGACATGTTGCAGAAAATATACACTGAATTAGATTTTGTCACATAGAAATTGTAGTTAAAGTTTTACTATTTGTTTATAAATAATATAAATTGCTAACCTGAAATTTGTAAAATATTACTACAATTTTGGGTTTTGAGTTATTTTTAGTTTTTTTTTAAATTATGGTCAAGAGGAATTGGGAATTAAATTTGAGAGCAGAATAGATGTTAAGAACGTTTTTTTATACATAAACTTTTGTTTGCATATGAATTATTAATGTGGAATAAATATATAAATGCGTACATATACGTACGTATGTATATACATACATACATATCGAAAAGCTTTCTCATTATTTTTTTTCCAAATCGATTTTGTTTTTTGTGTATATTTCAATAAATAAGTCTCTAATCCATCGAAATGTGCAAACAACTCGATAAAAAATAATGATTTAGGGTGTTCGTATACTAAGATAATGTACATATTATATGTGTATGCATGTATGTACATAAATTCGTAATTTTTTAAATCTTAATTTGGCCGAAATACCAGAGCGATGAATAAATAAAACTTACTAACAAAATATGTAAATTCAAGTATTTATGTACATATGTATATACATACATATATGTATTTGCATATATGTACATACATATGTGTCTACATTAGAGTGGCCGTTATTTATTTATTTTTTTGGATTTCTTATGCTTTCTCCCTCAAACCGGTTCAGTTTTATGTAAAAAAAAATACAAAAAAATTTCATAGCGATAAGTTGTATTTTAGGATGTGCATCCGGTCCTCAAAGTTGGCCTTTAAGCCAATTTTTCAATGTAGTTTTTTGCATATGACTGACTATCTTTTTAAAAAATCATTTTATAAGAATATGATATATGGAAATATTTTAGCTCTTCTAGTTAACAACATTAGTCTCAAATAAAGTTGTTTGCTAAAATTAATATTTTAGAAAATAATGAAGAAAATAACCAACAAAATATCTAACGTTTTATATACCAAAATTTTATTTGTTTGCAAATTATTTATATTAATGTCCTAATTCAGTAAGAAGATTTAGGACGTTTTTGTTTGAAAATACTTTTGATTTCTTGTGTTTGAATTAATAATTCTCTATATAATTTTCTTCAAAAATGGTTGTTGTCTTTGATAATGAAAAATACAAATATTATTGCCATGATTTTAAAACATAAAAATTAAATTAAAGTATTATACAATAGTTTGAAAAATATATGAAAAAAATATGTGTTGGAAATAATGTTTGGAACAAAATCATAAAGCAAATATACGAACCTTCTAGTATAGACAATAAATAATAATTGTTTTAAAGAATCACAACTGCGGCATTTTCCGCAGACGATACAATCGTCGAATAGAATTAGTGCATAAGCATGTGCAATAAGAGCCTATATGTATTAAATTATTTCATACATACATATACATACATATAGTCAAAAGAGAACTATTAACAAAAAATAAACAAAAAATTACATTGAATATACATATGGGCTTGAGGACCAAGTTTGAGGGGCGGACGCACCCCTTAAAACACAACTTATCGCTATGAAATTTTTTTGAATCTTTTTTTTTTCTATATAAAACTAAACCGATTTTGGGGGGAGAGAATATAAGAAATCAAACAAAAAAATTCTCCAAATAACTAAAGGTCACTCTAATATACATACTTATATACAGCCATACATATAAAAGTATAAAATATACACCAACGCACACACAATTATGTACATGTAACTATTTATATATTTATTCACACAATTAAAAAAAAACATGAGTATGGATATACATACATATGTACATACATAAATATATATATGTACATACATATATGTATGGTATATTATATATGTATGTGTGCTATTAAATTTGGCAAATGCACTCAAGAAGAAAAAATCTGGCAGGGTCATGCGAAAATTACAAGTTAAAATTTCAGTAATAAACACAAACGTGACGGAACTATCCGATTAAAAATTCTGCAAATAAAAATCACAGAATGAGCGTTTTCAAGACTGAAAAGTTCTCATTGCTTTCGATGCGTAAATAACAGTGTGACCAGATCCAAAAAATGTTTGCAGCTAAATTGACTTCAAAATAAAGCTAAAAATGCTAAAAAATAATTAAAGTGCTAAAACATAATGCTAAAACTTAATATGTACTTTTTTTAATCAAATTGTTTCTTTTATAGTCGTTATTTTTTAATTTCTGCTTACATTGCCTTACTTATAAAGGGTGTTTTTTATTGAGGTATAGAACTTTAAGTTAGCATCACTTTTTTAACTGGCGGCCATTTTGTCAGCTGTCAAGTGATTAATATTTAGTTTGGTTTGCCATTTCATCATGAACAGGTTGACAAAAGAACAACGCTTGCAAATCGTGCAAATTTATTTCGAAAATAATGGTTCAGTTCGCGAAGTTTACCGCAAGCTCCGTCCATTTTATGGTCGACATAATCGTCCATCAGAGCAATTAATTCGGTTAACCATGGATCGTTTTCGCACTACGTTTACTCTATGTGATAATACGCATCCGCAGAGACGTCGAACAGTGCGCACCGAAGAAACAATTGCCGCTGTAGAGCAAAGTGTTGAAGAGGACCCGAATGAATCGATTCGCCACCGTGCACAGCAATTGGAGCCGACTAACCGACTATTTTGTTCCCGAATTGGATGGCATGAATGTGGATGAGTTGTGGTTCCAACAAGACGGCGCTACATGCCACACAGCGCACGTCACAATCGATTTATTGAAGGAAACATTCGATGAGCGCATAATTTCGCGGAATGGACCTGTCAATTGGCCACCAAGATCGTGTGATTTGACACCATTGGATTATTTTCTTTGGGGATATGTGAAGTCACTCGTCTACGCCAACAAACCAGAAACGTTAGGGGACTTGGAAGCCAACATTCGTGGCGTTATTGCCAACATACGGCCCCATATGCTCGAAAAAGTGGTTGAAAATTGGACCTGTAGAATTGGCTTTATTCGAGCCAGCCGCGGCGGCCGCATGCCCGAAATCATATTTAAACATTAATGGCATAAAATTATCCTTCCAATAAAGCCAAATTGATGGACATTAAAACGATTTTCTTGTGTTTTATTTCAATTCAAAGTTCTATACCTCTTAAAAAAACACCCGATATTTATTTCCTTTGAATGAAACAGAATTTTGTTTTAAATTACAAATTTTTTCTTGAACATAAACTGCATTATGTAAGTGGCAAAATGAAGCATACGCTTAAGGATTTTTCGCCTATAGTTTGATTACATTACACTTCACGCTAGGATTTAATAGTCGGTGAAAACTACATGCGTCGATTTTTAATGACAAATTGTATGGTGCAACTCGTTAAAACTTAGTTACGAGTAAATTCGTGACATCCCAGGAAAAAAATGTGATTTGGAAGCACTAAAAATTGAGGGAAGCTATGTATTGCTTACTTGATAACAAAAGCTTCAAAAAATGCTTTTGAAAAGCACTAACGTGAGGCAGCCTCTCTAACAAAATAGAAAATTATGACAAAACATTTTGCAAACCAGCAACTTTTGGATCTGAGTATTACTTCTATGAAGCCCTTTACTAAGGCAAAAAATTCATGGCTTTTATGAAGCTAAAGGTATAAATTCTAGCTGGCTCATCTCGAACAAAAAAAAAATTATGCCTTATTCATGCGCAACAGAAAGTGATTCTGTGACATTTTACCCCTTACAAATACGCTTCTAGGAAGCAGCAGTTTTTGCTGGGTTATGATAACTGCATACCAGTTTTTCACTATACAAAATGCCGAAAAAGTATTTAAGGCAAACTAAAAACATTAATTCACGCACGGTTCTTCTAGAAGAAGCCTTTTCCCACTTACGTTTCATTTATAAACAACGTTTAAAAACTGGTTTTTTAAAAATACTCTAAATCTTTTGTCTATTCCACTTTTACGTAAATAGTTAAAAGTTTGTACAGTCTTCGGATACGGTATTTACTACGTGCACAGATCAGAAGTTGCATAACTTTGCAACCGATGCGCTGCTTGTTGATTGTTTGCGGTGTTCTTAATACTTGTCAAGGACGTTTTGAAAGGGTATGCATTGTCAATGTTTTGTTCTGCTGTATTATGAAATACTACACTCTGTTGGAAGGCAAGGCAGTTGACGCTTTGGAACTCAGCCGTTTTTACGTATAACCGAAATTGTTACAAGTTACGTTGATTATATTATGAAAAAATGCTAGAAAATGCTAAATAAATAATTGAAAAATGCTAAAGAAAATGCTAACTGCTAAATCGAAAAAAATGCTAAATTTAGCTGCAAAAATGTCACGCTGGTAAATAAGCAAAAAAAAAAGTGATGAGCAAAATTTCACATTTTCAAATTGATATTCAACACTATAAAAAAAATGAACGAACAATACGAGTATGTATGTATGTATGTATATTATTATTTAAAAAATAAAAGCAAAAAATAATATGCATACTTATAAAAATAGAATAATAAGACAAGGCAATATGGGCAAAGAAGAAACCCAAAATTCAATCACACAAGGTGGAGGTGGAATGAAGTTGCCCAAAACTAAATACATACAAAAATAATAAAAAAAACTTGTCTATTATTATGTATACGGGCTGTGAGAGACTTTACGAACAAGTCAATAATAAAAATTGCGTTGCTTTTCGCGTTTGTACGTACTTATATGTTTTTGTTACTTTGGTTCAGCATTAACAGCCTCTATTGGCTTGAAGTCTTAGAATAGAATAAAAATAATAAAACTAAATTTTTTCTGTTTGTCGATTTTTTTTTTCGTAATTGTCAGAACTTAAAACTTTGTGTTGTTTTTTTTTTTGAAAATTCGATTTTTATTACACCTAATTCACACGAAGACTTTTATGAAGTCTATTTTTCCACGTCACTTTTTGTTTGTTAGCGAGCGGTGTAGAGAAGAAAGAGGGGTAGAAAAAATTATTCGGTTTCTGTTTTCCATGGTTTTTTTCATATTTCTCATTACATTGCTCTTGTTGTTATTGTTGTTACGTTTTAATGTTACTCTTCTATCTTATTGTTATTTTTATTGTTACTCTTCTGGCTTATTGGCTATATGGGTGAAGAGAAGTAAAATTAGACGTCAAAAAAAAACATCGTATGAATGCAAGGAATTTTTGGTAGTAACTTCAAAAGAGAATTAAGAAAAATAGACGTCCTAAATTTCACCGTGTGAATTAGCACTTACATGATAAGTATTCAGGGCTATCATTAATAAAATTCCACGTGAAGTTTTTCACGGGGAACAATTCCAACTAATAGCAAGTAATAGGGAAAACAAAAAATTCTAATTGGAAAAGGGAGAAATTTCACGTGGAATTTTATTTATGATAGCCCTGATTTTAATGTATATTCTACTCGTGTACTAATGTGCCAGAAGTTTTGCAGTATATGATTCTTTCTTTCCTGTACAATGGTGTTATCATTGGTATATGAAAATAAACAAACAAAAATAAATAAATAAATATATGAGAATCGGTTGACCTTAGATGTTGAGCTTAAAATTTTATTTTCGATCATTTTCTATTTCAAAATCTATTGAACCGAATCGAGTCGAGTCACTTTCTTATGACATCTAACGCTACATTTACACATGAAAGTACTTTCTTGAAGTTTCTGTATACATATTATGAATAAAAAATTTAATGAAATAAATGACTTTCATGAAAATTTCTTGTTAATTTTCATAGGAAAGTGAAAGTTCATTTTAAAAATGTCGTCGAAAAGTAAAGTTGAAAAAAATTGTTTTGCTCACTTCTTATTTAGAGTTACCCAGAACATCACCTACACAAATTTATAAGGCAATAAATTGGGAATAAATATTATTGTTAATATTGTAATAATATTATTGTTTTCAAAAGGCATGAAGTCTCTTCTCCATGTATATTTGAACATGTGATATCGTCCCTACCACGCCAAACTATCGAATATGCAAAATTGGTATTTAAGATTCGTTATCTTGCTACCCTAATTTTTACGATATGCTTCGTTACAAAATGCTGAAATTCTCACAGACGATATATAACTCAATAAGAATTTTTTTAAGCCTGGCACTTTTAGGAACACGCTGACTTTAAATTTATAATTAATGGGTCTTCGCGCTTTTAAAAGTTCAAATTTGCATATTGGATAGTTTGACGTCGTAGGGACGATATTATAACTCTTTAAATATTTATACAAAATAATGATAATTTATAATAACTATTTACGAAAATCCTGTATATTTGTACAAATATTTAACACTGTAAACCTTTTTTTCATTTTACTTTCTGAAAACATCAAAAATTTACTTTCTTGAAAAAATAGTTGAAAGCTGACTGGAAATTAAAAACAATGTGAGTGTGGTAGTGAAAATATGTGATTGTATTGCTACTTTCTTGCAATTAGTTTCATGTGTAAATGGTAGGTAAGTGAGCTCAACATCTTTCAAATTAGGTAAATTTTTATCCGATCCGTTGATCCATTTTTAAGTTATGAGATGTTTAAATACATAAAATTTTTCTTCAACGATATCACGCGAACAAGTCTCGATTATGTTTTGATCCCGATTAGCTCAGTACTTTTTTTATTTTTTTTTCAGATAAACAGTTTTGTAAAAAAAATATTTATTTTGAAATTTTTCGAAATCTACTGAATCAAATCGAATCTTACAACATCAAAGTGAGCTCAACATCATTGCGAAAATAATCGGAATCGCGTAAATAATCGACTCATTGGACAGCTAAATGAAGGAACGCCCAAAATTGTTAAGTGGTTAGTCATTGCGAGGAAATACCCAAAAACAGTGCCCCATCGCCCAAAAAAAGTGAAGAAAGTGTAAAATGAATAATCGCCCGAAGTTTTTGGATGTTTGTTCATTACGTACAATTGCTCGAATTCGGAAAGAATAATCGCCCAAAAAAGATTTTTTTTGTGGGTTTTTTAACATTTTGAGGAAATTTGGCAATTATTTATTCATTATGAAAAAAATAGAAAAATATCTAAAAATGTTGAGTCGCCCAAACAACAATTTTTGGGTAATTCTACATTTTTGTTTTTCCGGGCGATAACTCGTAAGGCCGCACTGAACAAGATCGATGTGGTTGCATCAAATAGTATAAATATAATATTAATTGTTGCCTTCAATGAAACCACCAAGTCACCATGGAATGAGTCCCGTAACTATAATTACATATTAACCTAAGCTTAACTGGTATTTATACTTTTGAAATATAATTGGCCCTGAGGTCGAGTGGCTAGTGTGCAAGCCTGCCATGCAGGAGGTTGTCAGTTGTAGTCCCAAAGAAATAAAATATAATTGCATTTATAACAATAAAAAAAGTATAAAATTTTAGTTAAATGTCTACACTGATTATGTCCCTATAAGATAGTTCAGTGACAGGACACAATGTGCATACAAAGTATCAATTAACCCCATCCTAGGCTATCCCCATGTAAAAGTGACTGGTCTGCTTCAAAGAAAGTGTTAGAAATCGGATTCAGACGGATCACGTGGAAAGTTTTGTGTCAGTTCCATTTTCTGAAGGGGAGGTCCAGACTCAAACTTTCAAAACGTTGAATACATATTTTTCGTCTCTTCGGCCATAATTAGTCGTTAGAACTTTGCTACTTTTTTTTAGGGTTTTTACAGTGATTCCATTGACATTCCATTTGAATGACATTGGGAAATAATTAAAATTAAAATTACTTAATATGTTTATTTTAATAAATTATTTCAAAACTCTGAATATTCACATATAGTCATAAAAAATACTTTTTTGTTTTTCTGAAAAAATTTTTAGTCTATATTTTACAGAAATAAACAAAAACAAAATAAATTTTTGTGAGGCGTATCTAATACCAATATTATAATTTCGTCACTTATATTTACTGTATACATACATACATACATATATTTGAAATAAAATTGTGTGTATGCGTGTTTAAAATCACCAATACATTCAAATGATGTGCAAGTGTGCAGTTAAGCAAATGAATTTATGTGTATAGATGTACACCTTAGGAATTACCTTCAAAAATTGTTAGCAAAGAAAAGTGTTCAGTCGAGTCCGAGCTCATCCGCGAGTTAGTTGAATTTTCTCATCCAACAGTCAAAATGGTGAGTGATATATTAACGTTCCGATAAAATTCATAGAATTTTTTCTTTTCATTTGAAAGAATTTAAAATTTAATCAATTAAAATATTTTGCTGAAGCAAAAATTTTTATCTAAAGAAAAAATATTAATCTCTTCGTTTTCTTTTATTCTTCCAAAAAAAAAAAAAAAAAAATAGGCCGATATACCAAAACGTGAAGTTGAAAGTAAGTTTAAAATGGAAAGTAATAAAGGAATACGTTTAAAAATATATTGCAATTAAAAAAAAAAACCAATTGACTGAAACAAATTGAAATAATTTTTGAAAAGATTCTAACCTCAAAGTTATAAAACTAAAAGTTAACAGTTAAAAGAAAAAATTAAAATAACTAAAAGTAAGTGAGCAAGTGATTTGTATTATTACAAGGAAAAATCATGAAAATAAGAACTGAGTCTCAGCTGAAATATATGTATGTATTGAAACAAAAATATGGAATTATATAACATCGCATAAATAAAAATAAGTTTACTCTATTTGATAATGAAATGAAATTACAATATAAAACATATAACGAAAAAAATATATACATATAAATTCGTGTAACAAAAACCAATTTTTTGTTAAGTGCTTATTTCGACTATTTAAATAATTAACAAATATTTTAAAATATTGAAGAAAGAAAATATATAGGGTGTTTTTTTAAGAGGTATAGAACTTTGAATTGAAATAAAACACAAGAAAATCGTTTTAATGTCCATCAATTTGGCTTTATTGCAAGGATAATTTTATGCCATTAATGTTTAAATATGATTTCGGGCATGTGGCCGCCGCGGCTGGCTCGAATAAAGCTAATTCTACATGTCCAATTTTCAACCACTTTTTCGAGCATATGGGGCCGTATGTTGGCAATAACGCCACGAATGTTGGCTTCCAAGTCCCCTAACGTTTCTGGTTTGTTGGCGTAGACGAGCGACTTCACATATCCCCAAAGAAAATAATCCAATGGTGTCAAATCACACGATCTTGGTGGCCAATTGACAGGTCCATTCCGCGAAATTATGCGCTCATCGAATGTTTCCTTCAATAAATCGATTGTGACGTGCGCTGTGTGGCATGTAGCGCCGTCTTGTTGGAACCACAACTCATCCACATTCATGCCATCCAATTCGGGAACAAAATAGTCGGTTAGTCGGCTCCAATTGCTGTGCACGGTGGCGAATCGATTCATCCGGGTCCTCTTCAACACTTTGCTCTACAGCGGCAATTGTTTCTTCGGTGCGCACTGTTCGACGTCTCTGCGGATGCGTATTATCACATAGAGTAAACGTAGTGCGAAAACGATCCATGGTTAACCGAATTAATTGCTCTGATGGACGATTATGTCGACCATAAAATGGACGGAGCTTGCGGTAAACTTCGCGAACTGAACCATTATTTTCGAAATAAATTTGCACGATTTGCAAGCGTTGTTCTTTTGTCAACCTGTTCATGATGAAATGGCAAACCAAACTAAATATTAATCACTTGACAGCTGACAAAATGGCCGCCAGTTAAAAAAGTGATGCCAACTTAAAGTTCTATACCTCAATAAAAAACACCCTTTACAACAGCATCTTTTAAAATAAATACATATACATATGTAGCTGTTTGTTATAGAGAAATCTATTTTTAAAACTGAAAAATCTGCTAAAGCTCTACGAATTCATTGATATTCACGAATAGGAAAACACACGAAGTGAAACTGAGTGAGAAAAATAATATGAAATTTCTACTTGAATACGAAAAAGCATACATATCTACATGCATACGTGTGTGCATACCTCTGTATGTATATAAAATGTGTACAAAAACAAAAAACAAAAAAACCAATGCCAAAGAGTAATAAATGCAAATATAGAACAAATAAAAAAAGAAAAATAATTATAGAAAATATCCTAAACGATCTGTAGCTTCGTAAGATTTTCGTAAAATTTTATACATATTTATATAAACGTATGTACATATGTATGTATGCATGTATGTATGTATGTATGTATGTATATTTCCATGCCCACGACATACTTACGAACTAACGCATGTCTAATTTTGGCAAACATTTAAAAAGATAAAAGTTTAATAGCACCAATTCTCTTCGAAAATATTTGAGTGTAGAGAATGTGTGTTCAGATTTAAGGAATAATTATTTTTAGGTGTCAGATTTCGTATTGTTATGTCATAATATAATAATAATATGGTATCACTAATTTCTTTGAGTGTAATTCAGATGAAATTTTAAATAATATGATATTTTCCACTTAAAAATGCCAAACTTTTGATTGACCTGAAAGCAGGAGTATTAAAAAAAATATAGAATACATACATATGTACATGCCTAAAAGCTTAATTAGGTCAAGTATTGCATTTTGAGAATAATTTTAGGTGTAAGATATTTGTCAAGTTATTTCGGCGGATGTCATAAATTCTTTCATATACTTACAGGATGTTTTAAGAAATATTTCAGGCATTTGCAGAAATAAAAATAATAGTTTCGTTTATAATTTAAGGCCAAGGGATTATTTATCAAAACTTAATAGCGCTGTAGCAAGTAAATTTTTTATTTGCAAAGAAAAAAAAATTTCTCCAGTCTAACACTTTTAATTGAAAAAAAAATACAAGAAATCAATTAAAAATTTCATTGAGTCAATTAAACTTTTGTTTAAAAATTTAATTGATTTAAGGTTTACTTAAAAATTCAATTGCTTCAATTAAACTTTTATTTAAAAATTTAATATATTAATTTTTTTAATTAAAAGTGATTGGAGACATAATAAATTTTATCGGTGTACTTTGAAATTTTAAACAATAAAGTTTAATATTTGTTAACGCACTAATAATCCCAAATTATTATTTTTAAATATTTTTTATTAAAAATTCATTGAAATTAATTATTGAAGGGCTTAGCTAGATCCTATGCTCATTTCACTGTTGCTAATGCAGATCATCAGGAAATCTTTATGCGAAAATTTCTTAGAACAACTAGATTTATTATGTCAAACTTTCATTTAAACAAATATCAAAGTTGAAGCAAGAATTCAATAATCATCATGTTTTTTATTTTCTTACTTTACCATTGCTACATTGTTTGACTTTTTGCAGCTCGAAGTGCAGTTGTAAGAAGTATGTAAAGAAAATAAATGTAAAAAACAACAACAGCTTTTCAAGAAAGAGTGTTGCCGCACAAGTATTTTTTAAAGGGCCCAGTCAAGTTTTCTGATAATATGCATTAGCAACAGAGAAATGCGTATATAGGATCCCTCAATAATCAATTTCAATGTATTTTTAATAAAAAAAATATTTTACTCAATAAGTAAAATAGCAATTTGGGATTATTAGTGCGTTAACAAATGTTAAACTTTAATTCCCAAAAAAAAAAACATTTTAAGCATTTATTTTTTTATATTTTTCCTCTTTGCCAGTTGTATTAAACTATGTGTTTATTAAAGTAGAGCAGGGATAAAATGTTCTACAAAAATGTTGGTCATAACATTTTACAACATACATACGTACATATGTATGTCAGAATACACTAAAGCCCAAAACTTAACACAAATAGCAAAAGCCAGCCAAACTGAAGATTCGTCTATCAGAATTTAAACTATTTTTATTTTTTGATTCTTCCGCAATCTTGAGTTTGGCGGGAATTTTAACTTGCCTTTTATAATACGTACAGATTTCATATTTATTTTCTTGATACTCGTAATAATTGAAAAGCACTGTTCACATCAAAAGTGTTAACTTTGAAGTTGGAATGTAATGCCGAGTACACATCTGGCATTTCTTGAGTTGTCATTTTCAAAATGTGTGCAACGCCGTTCTCATTATGTTTTTTATATGGAAAGCAATGCCACATAACGAAAAATATCAGAAATGACAAACGTTGCAACTAGTCCACACTATTACGATGTTACAAAATTGCATAGTGTATACTCAGCATAACTGTAATTATTTGCCAAGACGGATTCCTGGACAAAAAGAAATTAAAAATACAAACAAAAATTTCTTAAATATTTTCAAACAGATGTCGAATTCGTATTCGAAGTTATGGGCAACCCCAACGAAGGCATTGATGCCGTAGATCTAGGTGATGCTCTCCGTTCTTTGAACTTGAACCCTACATTGGCTTTGATTGAGAAGATGGGAGGAACCAAGAGGCGCGGTGAGAAGAAATTGAAAATTGAAGAATTCCTTCCCATTTACTCTCAAGTCAAGAAGGAAAAGGAGCAAGGCTGCTACGAAGATTTCATTGAATGTTTGAAATTGTACGACAAAGCCGAAAATGGTACCATGCTCTTGGCTGAATTGCAACATGCTCTCCTTTCCTTGGGTGAAAACTTGGAAGATGAACAAGTTGAGGAACTCTTCGCTGACTGTATGGACCCCGAAGATGATGATGGCTTCATCCCTTATTCCCGTAAGTCAATCAATTAATCATTTCTTTGTTCATACAAAATAAATACTATATAATCTGTCTAACTTAACTTGAGATAAATGTTAATATTTAAAATTTTTCAACTTATTTGTATTATTTTCATGTAAATTTTTGTCAAAATGCGTGTGTATGTGTTTGTCGAATACCTGGCACTTTTCTGTAATTTATGTCTCACAAAAATCAACGCAAAACAAACAAACACCAATCCAACCTAAATGCACTTTATGCACCACCTCAAACACTTCAACAAAAAAAAAAAAAAAAAATAATAATAAATAAAACCCAAATGCACCTACACTTTATCTTTATTCCCATCACATCTACAAACTTTATGTACTTTTTGAATGTAAACCAACCGAATCACAGAATTCATCCAAAGATTGATGAGCGACCCCATTGTCTTCGACTAACCGGTAAGTTTAATTATAAAATTAATTTAGTTTAAATGTTTTAAGTAAAAAGTACAACAGAAAAAGGTGAGACGTATTCGTTTCATCAATATCCGTACCTTATATTTACATGCAGATACACATAATTTATATGCACATACACATTTACATACATACATTTGTGCGGTGCGATGTTGTTGTTATCAAAGTTATCCCATTGTTTTTATGTAAAATATTTTAATAAGTGTTTTCTTCTTTACGAAATTTTATATGTAGTCTGTTAATAGAAACTAAAATTTTTAATACATAACTATAAGAGTTTTATTTAAAGATAATTTCAAGGCCAACAATCCAAATGATATTTTCATTTGTGAAGCTCTGTTTAATCAGTAAAAATTTTATGAATCTCAAACACTCAGTTAACACAGAAAAAATGTTTCTCCAATTAACACCTTTAATTGCAAGAATACATAGATAATTAAGTAAAAATTTAACTGCGTCAATTGAATTTTGTTTAAAGTAAGTAGAATTGATTAAACGTTTAATTAAAAATTTGTTGAGTCAAACTTTATTATATATAAAAATTATTAAGCTTTAATATTTAAGGCTTTTTAAGAAAATTTTTTTATGAAAATTTTTATTAGGTGTAAAATAAATAAGCTTTTTACTAACTTGGGAGGCACAGCACATATAAAACTAACTGATTGAAAAAAAAAATGATTTTTTCAATTCCAATTAATTAAATGCCGTATATATCTGTGCCTCACGCACTCCATCAGCCCCCACATGCACAGTTGCCAGAAATGCAGATTTATCTGGATTTTGCAGATTTTTACCCTCCAAAAAACACGAAATGCAGATTTGAAGATTTTTAGCCTAAAAACGCAGATTTTTCAACTCCAATTATAGTGAATTTTTTTAATTTTTCCGAATTCTGCTACTACTTCTTGTTTGTTTTATGTGTGAACGACTCATAGTTTAGAGAGTTACAATTTTTGAACTTAGAAGACATCATTAAAAAAACAGAAGAAGTAACTTTGGCAAGCTTCTGGAATCGAATATTTGATATAAAACGAACTTATTCTAATTACGATTTTGCAGCCCTAAGTTTATTCAAAATGTAATGTCTTTACCATATTCATTTGGAAATGTCGAAAAAATGTTCAGTCAAGTGAACTTGAATAAAACCAAACTTCGAAGTCCTTTGGATATTTATGCAAAAAATTAAATGACTTTTTGTGTAATTTTTTATATATCGCATTTCTTTTCTCATTCATTTTATATTATTTGCGCATATATCTATAAAGAATTTTTATTTATTTGTTGGTTAAAAGCATTTCGTTTCTCCTGAAGAAAGACGGGTTTCCACACACAAAGTTTACTTTGCAAAGTCTTGAGTTTGTAGGAGAGAAGAGAAAAGAGGTATTATTCTATATTCGTTTTCTTCAACAAACTCAAGACTTTGCAAAGTAAACTTTGCGTGTGAAAAGCGAAACTCATTAGTAGGCTTCAACCAATGTGGCAATTAATTGTAAAAAGGTAATGAGAAAATAACAGTGGATTCAAAATTGTAGATGTAAACTTAAGATTTTTGCTTGAAGCTTTTAAGCTTATTCTGCCGTATTCATAAAAAATAGTTTTGGTTTACAAAAGGTTTACAAAACAAACTTTGCATTGAAATTTGTTTGTTAAACGTTTTGTAACCCGAAATATTTTTTATGAATATTACCTATTATGGTTGTGTACGTAATTCTTAATAACATATTGATAGTCGTTCTATAAACATTTGAAGTTTTTTAAGAACAGTTTTCCTAAAAACTTTAAATAAAATACATTTTAGGCCGGTTTTAAATTTTATAAATATGGGTAAATTAAAAAATATTTATATTACAAATGTACATTTTTTGAATAAAATATAAAAAAGGTTGTTTTAAAAATTTCTTTGAAGATTTTTTGAAGATTTTAAAAATAAAATGCAGATTTTGAAGATTTTTTCGTTAAAAATTGTTAAATTTTGCAGATTTTATGCTTAGAAATTCTGGCAACACTGCCCACATGCCTAATCCACTTAGATGGAGATTGATTTTAACATAAGCTAATTAACATGAATTTTTAATGAAATGGAATACGAGATATGGTTAAGAAATTATTTTTGATTAAAATTCATTCTAGTTCAAATAATAAATAAATAAAAAAAACTTATAGAAATGTATGAAAAAACTCATTTCTGAGACGGCAATAAAACTTGCAGAATATGAAAACGAAGCATAGTCCTCCACGATTGTTAAAGTTAAAGGTTTCTTTAGAACGATTTTCTCACACCAAATTCTTACATATAACCAACATTAACTTTAACAATAGTTTGTGAATACCAGAGCTAGTATATAATGCATATAATTATATTTTTTTCACATAAGTTGAATTACGTATACATAATTATGTAGGAATTTTTCTTATTCAGTTAATCCCGGACCAGACTTGCAATTTTTGTTGCAGCAATTCTTGAATATGTGCGAGAGTGTTGATATAGAAATATATACATTTTGTGTTCCTCTCTCTCTCTCGCTTTTTTAAACTCAAAAATAAAAAGTTGCTGCAACGAAAATTGCAAGTCTGGACCGAGACTAACCTAGCCTAATTCTAATTACATGTAAAATAATTTTCTTTTTTCTTTTCCTTATTCTAGCATTTCTTGCCAAGATGTGCGACAGAGCCGATCAGCAATAATTTTTTTTACATCTTTAAAAAATTGTATAGCTATCAACCATTCTCCATAGATGTTATTTAATTATTTCATCACTCTCTCTATCGATTAATTAATAATTAAATTAAATTAAATAAAACCAAAGAAAAACTAAAAAAAAAACAAAACTGAACAAATGCACCAACATCTGCATTATAATATAATTTTTATTATTATTTTTTAAATAAAACAATTTTAAGAAACAAATATTTTATTATAATTTTAACAAAACTGATATATGAAAAAATAACAAAAAAGGAAGAAAAATTTAAAAAGTTTATTTTGTTGTTCATTTTCTTAGATTAAATTAAAATACCATAAATAAAAACTGATATCGAAAAAAAACTGGAAAAAAGGGTAAACAAATATGAGACAGTGTAGGAAATATTTAAGCCAAATACATATGTATATACCATAGCTGTTAAGTAATGATTAGTAATCGTACTGATTACTAATTGATTACGATTACTAATAATGGAAAAGTAATCTGAATTACTTGAAATTCCAAAAAATAATCAAAAAGGATCAAAAGTAATTAAAAAATAATCCGATTACTTTGAAAGATTACTTTTAATTCTTTTTGATTATTTTATTAATAATCAAAAGTAATCTTTGAAAGTAGTTGGCTTATTTTTTGAATACTTTTGATACTTATTGATTATTTTGTGTAATTTCAAGTAATTCAGATTACTTTTCCATTATTAGTAATCGTAGTCAATTATTTATCAGAAATTCTTTTAAAGGGAATTATATAATCAGTACAATTCTTTTTAAAATGTAATCTAATTGATTCCTAATCGTAATCGAAATTTAACAGCTCTGGTATATACTTGAGTAAAAAAAATTACTTTAGCACATTTTTCTTTGTCCCAGGAAGTCTTACTTTGCTGGTGACAGGGGAAAGAGGAACAGTTGAAATTCGCTTGATTATCTCGTTTGTTATTTAAATTCTGAAACTAGCTGCATGTATACATTATACTTAGATACAAATTGCAAGACAAATTTCTTGGTGTGAAAGCAAATGCAAGTTGAAAGAATAAAATGAAAAATTTCTTTTAGAAAGCTTTCATCACCTAAACTGGACCTTTATAAACTATAAGGCTCAAATTTACAGTCTTTGGCTAACTCATAAAGGTGGTTTACCCAATGAAATTGATAAGAAAAATCGTTAGTAAAACCACGTTAATTGACTATAGACTATGAATTTGGACTTAAGGAAAACATTTATGAAATAAAAATTAAATCAAAATATAATTTTTCTCCAGCAACAAGATCTTGCAAATAATTTTTAAGAAAAAAAGAAGTCATCTCGAGTTAAAGCAACTGTTGAACTTTCATTTTCTATATCAATGCATTGATCGCTCTACAAAATACGAGTAAGTAATCCGGATTTGTCATGTCAAATTCGGTTTTGGCTATGTGCCATCTTCAGTGTTCTCAGTTTTCAAGAGAACAATGAAAGTGGCGCATAGTGGGATGACGGGAAATCGTTTTATATTGAAGCAAACACCGTCGGAAGAAAAATACATCACTCAATAAATAATTATGTGGCGATAAGGAAAAAGTGCTTAAGGCCGGGTTTAAATCTATGTGTCATGTGTTACACAAGCGTAAAAAAGCGTAACCACTAATTACTAATGAAAAACTGTTTGATTCAGACATGTATTTATTAAATTAAATAGTTTCATACATAACTAATAGAAAATTTTATAGAATCCAGCATGATTGCAAAGTCCCAAATCAAACTGTGCAAGTCTTATTGCTAAGCTGATTAGTTTCAGGGAGAGAGAGACGAGGGGAACAGCAACGTTTCTTTTCCCCCCGTCTCTCTCTCCTAATAAACTAATCAGCTTAGCAATAAGACTTGCATAGTGTAAATAGGGACAAACTGTTTAAATCAATAAATACATGTCTGAATCAAACAGTTTTTCATTAGTAATTAGTTGGTTACGCTCGTTTGGGCAAATGACACACAAGAAATGCCAGATGTAAACTCAGCCTAAGTCATATTTTACTGTTTTGCAGGAGAGCACTTAAATGCTTAAAAGTTCAAGTCGATTTTCGGAAATTTACTTCTTTTACAATTAAATTGGAAAATTCTCTGTTAACCTTTATTTTTTTTTAAGCAAACATCGTTCTACACACTCGAAGTAACATATTTAAGTTGAAATATATTAAAGTATAACCTCAATTAAGCTATTATTCCAAATGAGATTAGAAGTCTAAAAAATATAATCTACAAGTAATTTTGCTATAACTTCTTGAAAAACCACAAAAATTTATTGAGACTTTGACCAGGGGTACTTTGAAATATGCAGATTACTGAGCTAACATTAACTCAAAATCAGCTTATCTCGACTTAAGCACTTTTTCCTTTTTGCCACAGAATCGGTCATCTTTATTGAACACTATCACGCATATGTAAGTATGAAGTAGTATGAAGTAGTAGTAGTAAAAGCGAGGACAAAGGTTTTGTGCACTACAATTACTTGTTGACACCCGGCCTCGTTTCTGTAACTTGTGCGAAAGTTCTCACATCGAGAAAAATTATATAATTACATATGTATGTACATTAGGGATATAACTTTTTAACAATTTTTTAGATAGAGCATAAAAAACTATAAGGGAACATATATTTATTTATTCGCTAAGGTCTCAAAAGTTCACACACCAACCGCGATGGAGTTTTTCCTTTTTGGTTAAGAAAAATTAATAATATGTTTATTTAAAACAAAAAATAAATAAAAAACACCGTATAAAATTATGAATATTCAATATTGCATTAAAAAGGCCACGAAATAATTTTAGAGTATGTAAAATAATATTTTTGTTAGTTCAAGTCCGTATTTTAAGTGTTTGGGAAAACCAATTGGTGCGTAAACTTTTTTGAGAAAAATTACAAGATTATGATTTTCGTGGTTGACCTAATGTTACTATGCCAAAAAAATTGGTTATACTCCTAATTGGTTATCCTATTTTAGACAGGGCTCTTCATATAAAAACTTAAATAAACTAACAAAAAATATCAACAAATATTATTTTTTTCTTACTCTTACCCTTTCACAGGTTGATAACAAATTTTTTCGACACGAAAAGTTCTCACATTCCCTACAGAAACGTGGCATAGATATGAAAGTATGATATTGAAATAACATAATTTAAATGTTTTTCCGTTATAATAAATTCAAAATCACATACACCAGATGTCGCAATGAATGAAAAATTTCCCCTCTTATTATTTGTACTAAATAAAAGCTTAAACAAAGCAAAGAGTGCATAAAGCACAAACAAAGCTTTTGACCAAAATAGAGGGGGAGGGGCAATGATTAGTATTTTGTTTGTTAAATTGCTTTACTGTGTTGCGTATTAAAATCAGTTGACTGCGAGATAACAAACCTTAAAGATATTTACGGTATATTTTATTAAATAAAAAGAATTCAATAGTCTTTTGTTTAATGAAAATTCTTATAGAAACATTCAGAAGGTGCAAATTTGAGAATTGAATGTGTATACCTACACACAGTTAAATGAAACAATACGGAAACCGGCTAAAGTGAAATACAGTGAATTATTTTTAAATATAATTGCCAAATTTTTTTCTCTTAAATTAAGTTCACTATTTAAAAACTATACATTTTATTTTATTTTATTTTCTGTTGTTATTTTTTTTTTCAATAAATAATTTTTTGTGGTGTTTACATTTTTTCAAGTTTCTCAAATATATGTAACTAGTTGTGTAAAATCATTCCATTAAATTAAAAAGAAATTTATATAATTAAAAATATATATAAATTAAAAAAAAAATAATTTAAAAGAAAAATCTCTCTATAAAAAGAAATAAAAATTCTCTACATATACATACAGCAGCAAGAAAAAATAAATTATTTGACATCAAAATATTTTTCAAAGGATTCTGTACACATCATTGTTATACATTCAGTACACTCACTCTCATTAAGACGGAAGCGGGAGAAAGAGAGTAAAAAAGAAGCAGATAAATATATAAGATTTTTTTCATAATGGCGGATGTTATGGATAAAAGCTCTGTTATAGAAGCTGCTACCACGGTTGTAGCAGATCCTGTTCCTGTTAATGCTCCAACATTGTTAAATGAAGACTTACACCATGTTAAAGAACTAGTACAACAGCAGCCTCAACAGAATCAACAACAACAACTACAACAACAGTATCAGGCAGAACAAAATAGTTCTGCACCACAACAGGATGTGTCGGAACAACAACAAATAATCATACCACAGATTATAGATACAAAACAACACCAACAAACAACCCCACAGATTCTGGATATAAAACAGCAGCAACAACAAAATCCACCACAACCCTTAGAAACAAAAGGTACGACTATTTAAAGAAGTTTTATATTTTTTTTCGCACTACTTTATTTCCTGCGTTTCCGTTTTGAAAATCAAAATAAAACGAAGTTTTTTAAATTAATTTTTTTCTACTTGAATTCAATGATCAATCATGCAAAATATAATTGAAATACAAAAGCTATGTCATGTTAGATAATGGTAACGTAAGTTGATATTAGATGTGTCATACCATAACACCATATCGATAACAATAACCGTAACCATAATCGTATTAGTGGTGCCATAACTGTAAACAGCTAATATTTGCATTGTAATTGATTTATTTGATTTCTGAATGCCATTTATTTAAATTGTAAAAAGCAAATAATAAAAAAATACTATTAAACTCTAAACATAAACTTTAAAATAAATTATTTATTCATGTTGTCAGCAGACACTTTGGCATGTCACAGTTCTAACAGCTGTTTTATATGATTATGATTATGGGACGTCTAACTGAACTTTAACTCTGTGAGTGAAGTAATATTCCAAGTAATAAGGACAACTTGAATAAATAAATAATTTTTACCCAAAATTATTTTCTTACAAGTATACATACATACATACATACATGCATACATACGTATATAAATATGCATATATCGTTACCTTAATATAGAAAATTCCTAACTCATTATATTTTTGAAATCGAGTTTGTTGTATATTCCGATGGAATAACATCTAATGTGGCGAAAAATGCAAAAATAATGATTTCGAACAAATAATGAGTTATGGCCTTTCTATATTAAGGTAACGATATATATATGTGTATATATATAAACATATTATGACAACTTTTCTCCTCTGAACATGTCTATTAATGATTTTAGCTCTGAGAGCCTGCAGCCTTAGATTACACAGAAGAAAATATTTTTCCAATCAACAGATTTTATTGAAATATATAAGCGAAAAATCAATTAAAAATTTAATTGTGTCATTTAAGCTTTTTATTTAATTAATTTCATTTATTAATTTTGAACGAAAATTTAATTGACTCAATTAAGTTTTAAAATAATTAAACTTTTAAACAAAAGTATGGTTACCTCAACTAACAGCCTGGCCCACGCTGTCGACAAGAAAATTTCGATAGTCAACTTGTATTGAAAACAACAATAAAATACGAAAATTTGTTTTTGTTTTTTCAGTAAAATTAAGCGATATAAAGTTTATTGTAGGCATCGTGGACCAGGCCACAAATTTTTATTATTTATTTCTATTTATTCTGAATTAAAGGTGTTCATTTCAGATAAATTTTTCTACCTACTCAATTCAAATAGTAGCTTATCTTTATCCTCCCATTCGCACAGTGGGATTTCTCCATCTTTTTCGGCCACTCAATTTCAAATATCTAATGATGTAGTTTCTTAGAGAACTGTTTAAATATGAAATGTGTATTTATGATTTTGTGGAAAAATTGAAGTAAAGTCCATGCAAATAAGAAATGATTAATGTTTTCACGTAGTTAAGTGGTTTGTATATCGTCGGCTTAGAGTGTAAAACTGCTAACTCACTTCAGCTAAATTTTATAGCAGAGACAAAACACTTTAACATTTACCATCCACCGCTTAAGAAACTAGCATAATAAATTTTTTTCCACATATAGAGTAATTTCAAATTAAAATGAATATTTTAGCCAGTCGATGTGAAAGTGGATTTAGCAGTCTACATCTCTGAATCAAACAGTTTTTCATTAGTAATTATCGGTTACGCTTATTTTTTTGACACATGGCACAAAGATGTAAACCCGGCCTTAAGTAAGCGTTCAAAAAAGCTTAAGCGACATAATTTTAGTTTTTTTTACGAAAATCAATTATTTACGATCTTAGGAGGTCGATTTTGGTCAAAAAACGAAGTTGGAAAAATATGTCGCTTAATGTAAAAACAGAATAAAGTCTGCAACTTCATGAAAATCGCTGACAAATTAATCAAGCCCATAATAACATCGACGGCAGTAACTTCAAATGCTCTCTAATTTTTGTTTTATTTTCTTTTGTGCTTATTTTTCTTTGTAGTTTTGTTTACAAAATGTATGAAATTTATTGAAAGTATGGTAACATTTTTGTGAGAATGAACATTGATATGTGAGAGTATAAGAAAAAACGCTCTCAAAATAAAATAGATTCTATCTCACGATCGGTTTCTGCGGCTGTTTTTTTGTGTCAATTTGTATGAAAAATGTGTTGAAGCCGGTATTCTGTTTAATCATTTAAGCGTTTTTGGCGGTTATGGCTCGATATGAAGTCATCCATTCCACTGTGAGCAGTGCTGAAGGGTTTTCAAATTTTATAAACTTCAACTCTCAATATTCACTGCTACATTTTTTAAAAGAAATCATTGATACGAATACTACTTCTTTTTACGTGAAATACTTTTTATTTTCTTTCCCTGGGATGTATTACAGTTTTTCTTTTCCCTTTTTCCATTCTTTTACATCTAGAAAATTATGTATGATGCAGCATACGATGAAGTGCTCATATTATGGGAATGTTAGCATGTGTAACATCTTAACGTTCTTGATGATTATTATAAAAATAAACTGTAGCATAAAATTACAACCAATTGTCAGACAATCATTCATGTCTTTTTAAAATGTTTTGCGTTTGAATGTCGCAGACATGTTTATGTCTTATAGCTCTTATTTTGAAATTTGATAAAATTGCTTGTATATTAAATATGTCTATTGTTAAAAACATGTACATGGTTTAAGTTCTTTATATTTGTATGGAAAAGGGTTGCAGACAACAAAATCTATATATACACTATATACATATATTTTTTTAATTTAAATGCTATAGAATTTCAAAGCAATTTGAATAATATATAAACAATCAGCAATCAATTACATATATGTTTTATATAAATGAAAATATATACATACATATGTATGTACATATATCATACAAATATATTCTCATAATTATGAAAGTGATCTAAGTCATAAAAATGTTTGTCTGGAAATATTAAATGAGTGTTAAATAAACTGTAATATATACAACTAATACAACTTTCATTTGAAATGTTGCATAACACAGTACAACATATGATTTTGGGACTCAATTCTGACAATTTCACGTGAAAGTAGGCCCAAAATGAAGAACTTGTGCATCATTCGTTTTGTCTTCTTACCTGCTAAAATATTTTTAATATCGATTTGAAGTTAATAACTATCGTATAGGGGAATTTTTCACGTTTTAGGCTCTTTTGTTTGACATAACTCGAGAACCACTAGTCCGATTTAGCTGAAACAAATTTAGAAAAATTAAGAATTACAATTCCTCTAATCTGTTCTTATACCGTTTTCCTATTTGTGCAACACTTTCGAAGTTAAAAATGAATGTATGAAGGGAAAAAAGTATTTTTTGCATAAAAATTTAAATTTTTGGTAATTAGTGATTTTTTATGGGAATTGTTAAAATTTAAGTTTATGTTCTAGTTATGTCAAACAAAAGAGCCTAAAACGTGAAAAATTCCCCTATAGGATAGTTACTAACTTCAAATCGAGACACACACTACAAACTTATAACACCCCTTTTTTAGTCGGGGGTTAAAAATGGAAAATAAATAAAAATTATAAACAAAAATTTCGCAAGGAATGGATTAGTAACCCAAAAATTTAAAGACTGAATAGCAGAATATACAAATGAATAGAAGGCGTACTGCAAGTATTGCAAGTTTGCACTATATGCGCAGTTTCTTGATTAACTGAAGAAAGATAATTTTGTTTATTACTTCAATTTATTGTTTTTATTTACTTTGAAAAAGTTCCCGATTTGCTTTAAAAAAATAATGTATGAAATACATATTTGTTTTTGCTTAAAGCTTATGATTTTTGCATTCGATGGCGCTTAGCCATTTTTCAGCTGGTTTTTAGCCATTTTTTAGCCATTTTTTTGTCTACATTTAGCCATTTTTGGTGAAGGAATTCTGGCATCATTGGTTGTTAAAGAGGTAACTCTGCAAGCAATATCATTTACATATTGATGTTAAAAAAAAAAACAAAAGCATTGTAAAAGTGAGTGGACAGCGAAAGTGAATCAACTCATACAGTTCTCTGGTACATATCGCTCATTTGCTTCAATAACGTCAAAATGCAAAAAAACTATTTTTATAGAAAACATAGATGTTCAATATGATTTTTTTTATTTGAATTTTTTGATAAAATTAAATTAAACTTAAATTTTATTGAAATTCATTGAAATCGTTGACATTTCTCATGAAATGAATTAAAATTTGTTGTTATTGATTTGAAATAAAATTTTTGAAATGTAAATTTATTTTTTTGTCAGAAAATTTAAAACAAATCACGCCTTCAGAAATTCAAATAAAAATATAACAAATTAATGCTTTATTTGAATTCAGCGACTGAAATGTTTTTAAATTTTATTTCTATAGTTTGAATGAAATTTTATTTTATTTCATTTGAGTTTTTGAAATTCAAATAATTTTATGTTAATAAGTCAAATTTAGATTATTCAACAAAAACTTTTTTGATTATTTCAAAATCATAAAAAATAGTTTCAAATAGTTGCAAATTGTAAAAAAAATTTCTTTTCTTATTGAAAATGATTTCTAGTGATGAAGATTTTTCCTGCGAAGACCTCTAGAGGAATCCACCTATTGCCTCAATTATCCGTGTTTTGTCTACTTTTAACGTTATTTTCATATAACAAAATATTTAGTGCAATAAAAATAACAAGGTATTGGGTTTTTGCAAAACTTGCGTGAAATAATTATGTGCTAGCTCTAAATAAAATTCAAATTTTATTGAACACCTAAGGAAATTTCATAGCGAAAAATATAATCCTCACAAAAACATTAATGTGAAAAAAGCCAAGTTCCTATAAAAAAGTTCGGCCATTAAAAGTAGTGAGATATAAATTTTGACCAAGTTCTTGTTTGGCACAATACCTATCACTGAAATATGCTATGTGTTATATAAATTTGTAATCCTAAGGGTGTCATATAATTTCTAGATAATCTGCTGACTTGACAACATTTTTACCGATATAAAGAAATGAACAAATATGCATTATTCTCTCCTTTTCTAGAAAGTTAAAAATATTGCGGGGAACAAAGTTATGAGGGGGGTAAAAACAGCTCGAATGGCTTCCTGTAAATATACACACTACGTGCATTGCCCAGAACTTGGCCTGGCGCACTACCGTGCGCCTAGATGAATACCAGAGGCTCAGTAGTACGAAAAGAGATAAGAAAACCGCGTTCGCACAAAAAGAGCTCTTTTTCATTGCTGAGTCATTGAAAAAAAAAGTTCAACTATAGAACTCTCTGACCTAAATATATCATAAATGGTTGTTATATATTTTTAAGTCTAATAAATATTTCTTTTTATTTTTCAGAAATAGTTTTTATTCAAGAAATAATAGCCTGACTTAATTAATTTATTGTTTTTTTTTTCAAATTAAATTCTGAGAAAAACTATTTGATTTTTTTGTAGTCAAATAATATTGAAATGAATTTTATTCAAATTTTGAATATTTAAATTCAATAAATTTTCTTTTGTTTTAAAAATACGAACAAAATTGTATTTCGAATATTGTAAATTGATTTAATACTCTAAAAAATTGATTTGAGCAATGTATAAATTTAAAAAATTTCAATCGTTTTAAAATAAATAAATTGTATTGAATTTTCACATAACAAAAAATTGTTTGAATTTTTATTATTTCTAATTTAAAATAAAAACTATAACTGAAATAAAAATATTTTTATTTTTCATTCCATTCGCTTATTACAGCTATGATAGAAAACAAGTTTAAAGTTTTCAATATACATACAAACAACTTAATGGGAAAGGAAAATTTTTATAAATTATTTAAATGTATATATAACATAATAATAAATAAACTAATTTTATATGAAAAAAAAAATATATAAATTCTAAAAACAAAAGCACATACAAAATTTGTAAACGCCTATCGTTGCGTTTTACAAAAGAAGAGTGTCTAAATTTGTATAAGATTTTTATAAAATACCAAATATTTCTATAAAATTTGTACACAATATGGATTAACAATATGAGGATTAAAATCAAATTTTTTGAGTTATGACATTGTTGAAGTAAATGAGCGATAAATTATGTATGTATATATGTATGTATATCATATTTATAATGCACTGCTACTAAATTGATGTAAAAATTTCCCAACATTTTATAACGTCATCATATCTTTTTATTTTTAGTAACAAAAAGGTGTGTTTCCTGGTTTTGTTATATTTTTTTTTTTTTATTATCTGGTAACGTTAAAGGACGAATATTAAGGCTAGGTTGTAATGTTGTTCGGCTATTTGATGTTGAGAGCACTATTTTAATAAAAAAAAAATTCTAAACGAGTTCTTACTTATTTAGCTTTAGATTGATAATGCTCTTTTTTCTTCAAGGTTCGGCACTTTTTAGTTAATTAAAACATTAAAATTATGCATAATAGTTTGATTTTGTTGCCACTTTTCGTGCTTTCCATGTATAACTGAACTTTCTTGCAGTGATGAGACATTTCATTATCTTTTAGATAGTTTGACTGTCAGTTTTCAAGGCAACTGATTTATCGAAACGTTAGTAACTAAGTAAGTAAAATTTATATTATTAGCTTTGAGTTGTTATTTAAAGTCATACACAACATGCACTATTCTGCTGTTTGTGAAATGAATTATTTAGTTTGTTTATTTGTTTTATTTTTGTTGACTTTTATCATACACCTGCTGATTGGTAACATTTACTTGTTAAGTGTAATAAGATAAGGAAGAAGCAATGACACTGTTCCAGTTGAAAATTTTAATAAGCTTGGCACATCACGTGTACGGATAATTTTATTATAATAATTGGGGGATTCAAACGGTAGTCGTAAGTGTCAAAGTTTAAAATTATTTTAATATGATTGCTTTTACTTTTGTTTTTTATTTCAAACAAAAATTTTAAAAAATTATGACACTATGATGGTGTTATCTATTTTTTGAAGTTAACGCTAGTTTTCTATCTACAACTACTTGAATATGATATGAGAAATTACATTATTGTAATAAAAAGATCAACAATAATATTTAAACATACTGTATTTAATGGAAATTTATTTTCTGGTGGTTAAGCATGTCTATATGCATTTCATTTATGCTTTGCAAATCATCAGTAGACTTCAACCAAACATTTTGTGCAGTTACCAACCTCCTATCTAATGCTCAGACTTTCAAAAACTATTTGAAATAATAATAATATTTTTTTAAATCACAAAAGTTAAGTTCATTACATCTGATATATAGGGTATGTTCAGTATATTAACCTTCTAGATTTCTCATATAACGGTGATTTTCGGCTCTATTCTAACCAATCGTTAAAAAAACACCCCTAAAAAGGGAAAGGGCTGGAATGAAATTTTGCATAAAAATGTCGGTCATACAATTTTACTAATATCGAGCCTTTGAGGAAAGAGAGTCAAAGCGATTCTGTACCAGTAATCTATTGGGTGTTTTTTTTAGAGGTATAGAACTTCGAATTGAAATAAAACACAAGAAAATCGTTTTAATGTTTATCAATTTGGCTTTATTGGAAGGATAATTTTATGCCATTAATGTTTAAATATGATTTCGGGAATGTGGCCGCCGCGGCTGGCTCGAATAAAGCCAATTCTACAGGTCCAATTTTCAACCACTTTTTCGAGCATATTGGGCCGTATGTTGGCAATAACGCCACGAATGTTGGCTTCCAAGTCCCCTAACGTTTCTGGTTTGTTGGCGTAGACGAGCGACTTCACATATCCCCAAAGAAAATAATCCAATGGTGTCAAATCACACGATCTTGGTGGCCAATTGACAGGTCCATTCCGCAAAATTATGCGCTCATCGAATGTTTCCTTCAATAAATCGATTGTGACGTGCGCTGTGTGGCATGTAGCGCCGTCTTGTTGGAACCACAACTCATCCACATTCATGCCATCCAATTCGGGAACAAAATAGTCGGTTATCATGGCTCTATACCGGTCTCCATTAACGGTAACTGACTCTCCAGCATTATTTCGGAAGAAGTATGGCCCAATGACTCCACCAGCCCATAGAGCACACCAAACAGTCAGTTTTTGTGGATGTAATGGCGTCTCAAGGGTCTCATGTGGATTCTCTTCACTCCAAATGCGGCAATTTTGCTTGTTGACGTAGCCATTCAACCAAAAATGAGCCTCATCACTGAACAAAATTTTGCGATGAAAATCAGCATCGAGATCAATCTCATTTTCGGCCCATACACCAAAATCACGACGCATTGCATGGTCTCGCGGCTTTAATTCTTGCACAAGCTGGATCTTGTAAGGTCGCAAGCCAAGATCTTTGCGCAAAATCTTCCATAAAGTTGATGGACAAAGCTCCAATTGCTGTGCACGGTGGCGAATCGATTCATTCGGGTCCTCTTCAACACTTTGCTCTACAGCGGCAATTGTTTCTTCGGTGCGCACTGTTCGACGTCTCTGCGGATGCGTATTATCACATAGAGTAAACGTAGTGCGAAAACGATCCATGGTTAACCGAATTAATTGCTCTGCTGGACGATTATGTCGACCATAAAATGGACGGAGCTTGCGGTAAACTTCACGAACTGAACCATTATTTTCGAAATAAATTTGCACGATTTGCAAGCGTTGTTCTTTTGTCAACCTGTTCATGATGAAATGGCAAACTAAACTAAATATTAATCACTTGACAGCTGACAAAATGGCCGCCAGTTAAAAAAGTGATGCCAACTTAAAGTTCTATACCTCAATAAAAAACAACCATTAGTTTCAACAGATGATCAGCTGTTAAATTTTTCTGCTGTCAAATCAAGTAAAATGTTCGATTTTTTTTTGACAGCAGGAAAATTTTTAAACTTTTTTTTTGGTATTGCATTTCATTTCAAATGAGTTCATCTTATTGAATTCGCCTTGATTACAGTTAAGACAAAAAAAAATTGTTTTGCAGAAAATAAGTTTGACTTATTTCATGGGAAAAATAAAATTTTTTTCGTTTCTTAAGAGTTAATTCTGCTAAATTATTAATTCTCTAAAATCATGTTTTTTTGAGTTCCGACTCTATTGGCGCAAAGGATCGATATGTCAGAAAAAACTCAAGGCCCAAAGTTAACACAAACAGCAAAAACCAGCCAACTCTTCTAAAAAATTCTCTTGTGGCACAATTAAAACGAATAAAATTAAATTCCCACAATGAAGAATTCTGAGCTGGATGGTTTTTGCTGTATATTCGAAGCTGTTTTACAGTGTTATCAGTTCTAAAAAAAATTTTTAAGCGGAAAAAGCGTTAAGCGAATATAAAAAGTTTTTTATTTTTCAAAAGTGTGCTTTTTGTGATAAAAAGCCGAACTTTTATAAATAACCGAGTCATATCGAGTCATAACTGCAAAAAAAAGTTAAGCGAGATAATTTCCGAATTTCACTCTTTGACGAAAATTGATTATCTACAATCGTAAATAACTGATTTGATTGTCAAAAAATGAAGTTTGAAAATTATATCGCTTATGCTCTTTTGGCGGTTATGGCTGGATAAAACATCCAGACTTCATTGCATGCCAATATGTAGGAGTACAATGGGGGAATACCGATTTGCAATAGAGGATATAAAAATTACGCTGTCTTGCGTTGATGATGTCAAGTAGAAGAGAAGTGTGAATCTGATTGACAACATTGCATTAGAAATATTTTTCTAGCGAATGATCTTAGAAGTGTCATTACAATCAGGACCCCACAACATTAACTATTTCTATGCTCGCAAAGTATTTCTTAAGGATTTTTTTGTTATTATTTTTTTTTATCATATTGACATTCATATCCATATTAAGCAGACACTTTAACACCATAAAGATGCAGACGTGTAGAAACAAACATGCATGCATCGAAATAAATATTTAGAATGAAAACGATAGAGAAAGAGTGCGAAAAAAATGCATTAAAAATTGAAAAGGTTCAACAAACTAAAAGTGTGACAATCGCATACATATTTTATTTTGTTCTATTTTTTGTAATTACTTGGTGTGAATACAAGTTGATAACAATCAAAAAAACAATAGACATTTTAAAATCTATTAAAATAAAAAAAGGCCATTATTAAAGTGCAAGTATTACATACGTACGAGTACATAAAAGTAAATATTATTTATTTGTGCACATGAGTGGTTTGACTAATTTTCAAGTAAAACAAAAATATGTAAGTATGTATGTATGCATTATAAATGTATATGCAATTATCTGTAATTATTAATTGGGAGGTTCACATTCATTGTGTGTTTCGTAGTGAATAATTATGAGCAAATCAGTACATATTTTGTGATTTATTGAAAATAATGGCTTGGAAAAACAAAAAAGCTCTACAATTCAAATGACACAGATATAATTTGTGAACAAATTCTCAATTGTTAAATTTTTATATGGGACCGCACTAGTGTGGCAAGCACTTTTATGACAGCTAGTTTAAATTCTATTTTTTATTTAATCAATTTAAAAATCTTATGTAATAAATGACTTTAGCAATTGTTTGTTGATCTTTGAGAAATAAAAAAAAAATAGATAAACGTGTTTGCCCTTTAAATGTAGATGGGTAATGGATAATTTTTATAAAAAAAAATTAATTTAAGCAATGGAAATGAAAGCTTTGCTGTCCCCAAGATATAAGAAATATGTAAATAACGTTGGGAAATTATCACTAGGAACAATAAGCAATAATTATAAATGCATTTACTTTTAATTGAAAAGGAGCCAAGAACGAATTTTTAATACATACATATCTTTAGTTTAAACGAAAAATATTTAGGCAATTCACAATAAGTAGTTTAAAATTTTAATGTGGCAACATCTTAAAATCGGTGGCAGGCAACGATATAAATCTCAGTATATTAAAGTATTAAAATAAAAAAATTTCAAATTACAAATTATTGTTGAATAAATTTACCAACATAACTTTTTTCTGCAAAATATCTAAATACAGCGAAATATACAAATATTTTTTTATCAAGTAAAGCTGCGCTGACAGTTTCAACTTGTTTGGTTTAATATTACCATATTGCCAATAAATTTAATTTACACACAAACAAAAACAACAAGCTTGCCAACCCATTTAAAGTATTAACAATGAAACGTTAAAATATTAAAACATATTTTAAAATGCTACTGTGAACTCCGTAATTGTAATTGATTTTTTGAATTTCGCAAGAGGAAGAAAAAAACTTTACAAATTTCTATTTTTTATAATATCGCAGTTTTTTTCGACAGAAGTTTGAAACACGTGAGAATAATGCATTTTGATGTAAAGCTCAATAATAAATAAAATTACGGATATTAATTTATTGTTAATTACCTATGTTTTATTTAAGCTTATTACAATAAGCTTAATAATTATGATGAAAAATCGTTCTAGGTGCCTTTTTAAATAATATTTTACTTGTATTCACAAATAAATTACTTGTATTTACAATTGTTTTTTTTTCTGTGTTATGTATATACATTAGACCGTACCGTGAAAAGTAAAGTTCACCGTAAACTATTATGAAGTCACTTAATGGTCAATAAGTATTTATAAAACTTATTAAGGCTTTATAAAGGCTTAATAAGAAAAATTTTGTATGAAAATTAGTCTTAAAAACCCTTTGTAAAGCCTTCATAATTTTTATAAATAAGACTGTATATTATTAATCTCTTACAAGCTTAATATTCATGTGAAGATGGTACATAGATGAAACCGGCAAAGGTTAGGTTAGGTTTTAGAGAAATCGGCTCAATTGGGTCCTGATGGGTTTCAGTGTGGGTTAGGACTGGAAATTATTCCTTCATCATACCGGTATATGTATAAACGAAATTTGACGTGGGCTGATGGAACATCGTTCCAACTCAATAAAATTTTCACGTTAAAACTCTCCACAAAGAGACTTCAAGCAACGAAATTTGCCTAAACTGTGTGTTAGATCTTGCATGTGTAGCGCATCAAAATTTTGTTGCTTCTCTCTTGAAAATTAGATTTCATGTGTGACAGTTTTCAAATTTTCAAATTTTCTTTCATAATTTAATTCTCAATTGCATCTAAGTTATAAATATACTGCTTTTAATTTTTTTCTGAATGGTTTCCTTGTTTAATTGCAAACAATCTAAACAAATTAAGTTTAAATGGCATTCTCAATTAAAATTGGAATAACAAGTTCACTTTGCGAACTCTTGAAAATAAATTAAATATATTTACTTAAGCAGTTTAGTTTGACTTTGCACACATTCGTTACTAAATTCAAGATGAATGTAACCGTGATTTGAATGTAAATTTCAATTTACATTGATACGATGAGAATAATATATTTACGAGTAGTTTGAATTTATTACTAGCAGTAAGTAATGAGCTCACATTGATTTAAATAGGGTTATTATCCGTCCTCTTTTTCCCAGACACTGTCCTCTTTTTGGGATCACTATCCTCGAAAAAAAATTGGCGTCCTGGAAAGTCCTACTTTTTCGCCTTTAAATTGCTTGACAAATGGTATTTATTAAAAAATTCAGTAAAGTGCGACTCTGACTCGCGCACGAAGGGTTCCGTACGAACACTAGATATGTAATTTAATACAAACTTCATCCTATATAATATATAGTTTTGGCATTTTTTTCGTTTTTGGGGTCTTTTCGGTTTTTTTGTTTTGGCGGTTTTTGCGTTTTTTCGGTTTTGGCGATTTTTTAAGTTTTGGCTCTTTTTTTTAGTTTTGACACTTTATTTTCTTGTTTTGGCGATTTTTTTCGGTTTTTGGCGTTTTTTTTCATTTTGGCGATTTTTTTATTTTTGGCGATTTTTTCATTTTTGCGATTTTTTTTTTATTTAAATTTTTTTTTAGTTTTGGCGACATTTTCGCGTTTTGGCGATTTTTTTCGATTTTTGGCGTTTTTTTTCATTTTGGCTTTTTTTTCATTTTGGCGGTTTTTTCGAATTTGGCGATTTATTTTAGTGTTAGAATTTTTTTTTTTAATTTTGGCGATTTTTTTCGTTTTGGCGATTTTTTTTTAATTTTTGGCAATTTTTTTTTGGTTTGGCGATTTTATAATTTTCGGTTTTTTTAGTTTTACCGTTTTTGAAAATTTCAAGTTTTTGGCGATTTTTTTAAGTTTTCGCTCCTTTTTTAGTTTTGACACTTTATTTTCTTGTTTTTGCGATTTTTTTCGGTTTTTGGCTTTTTTCATTTTGGCGATTTTTTTATTTTTGGCGATTTTTTTAATTTTTGCGTTTTTTTTTTATTTAAAAATTTTTTTTTTGTTTTGGCGACATTTTCGCGTTTTGGCGATTTTTTTCGATTTAGGCGTTTTTTTATTTTGGCGTTTTTTTTTTCATTTTGGCGATTTTTTCGAATTTGGCGATTTATTTTAGTGTTAGGTTTTTTTTTAATTTTGGCGATTTTTTCGTTTTGGTGATTTTTTTTAATTTTTGACGATTTTTTTTTTGGTTTGGCGATTTTATAATTTTCGGTTTTTTTAGTTTTGCCGTTTTTAAAAATTTCAAGTTTTTGGCAATTTTTTTAAGTTTTAGTTTTGACACTTTATTTTCTTGTTTTGGCGATTTTTTCGGTTTTTGGCGTTTTTCCATTTTGGCGATTTTTTTTTCATTTAAAATTTTTTTTTAGTTTTGGCGACATTTTCGCCATTTCGATTTTTGGCGTTTTTTTCATTTTGGCGTTTTTTCATTTTGGCGATTTTTTTGAATTTGGCGATTTATTTTACTGTTAGAAATTTTTTTAATTTTGGCGATTTTTTTCGTTTTGGCTATTTTTTTTTTAATTTTTGGCGATTTTTTTTTTTGGTTTGGCGATTTTATAATTTTCGGTTTTTTTAGTTTTACCGTTTTTGAAAATTTCAAGTGTTTGCCTCTTACGGTTTCCAAAATATAGCAAATTGTCAAAATTACTTAGTCAAAATTGCATTAACTGATGGACCACCCTTTAATTTTAATTTTTTTAAATTTTAGTGTTAATTGTTGTAGTCTGTATAAAAATACACTAATTTTACAAATTTCAAGTTTCAATATACATATGTTCATACAATTGTATGTATGTATATTACATGGGATTTTAACATTTTTCGTTGCTCGTTTTGGAACACCCTTTAATTTTTAATTCTCATGTATTTGTTGTTCTAGCGGCCAAGGTTCTACATACTGTGTCCAAATTTCAGGTCCGTAGCTCTTACGGTTCCTGAGAAAATACCGTGTGACGGACAGACGGACAGCGTAGCGAAAACAATAGGGTCCTTTTCACCTTTGGTGTACGGAACCCTAAAAACCAACCTAAAAAGGGAAATAATTAGTATTGGATGTCCAGCTTATCTTATAAATAACACTGCTCATGAGGGTTGTTGTGGTATGTTATTTTGAGACGTAGAATTATTAACATGTGTTTAAAATATCGATGGAGTTACGTAATCAAGGTCAAAATAATATAGCACAGCTTCAAGCAAGAGTTCAAAATCTTTATTATATGAACAAATAAGATGTTTTAACCAATGATGGTTTATTTAAGGTCGGTAGCCTTACCGTTAGAGATATTTGATGTGCACTTTTTTTTGAGAAGTTTAAACGCCAAAAATATAAGTTTTAAAAATGTTTCCAACATTTTAAACGATATTCGAAGTGCTATTTTTGTGCCTTTATGTACGCAAATATTCTCAAGATCCAACATTCTATGTAAAATGGTGCTAGATTTACCCTTTTCACGCAACACCATCCATATGTATTTAAGATTTTATTGGTAGTAATATTAGTGGAAAAACTCGATGTCGTTTTATTTTCAAATCCTACATTTTTAAGCAAATGTCCGGGGTTTTCCCCCCTGATGTCTTCTTTTTATAAATCACGCGATAACAACCCTAATTTAAAGCTAAGCTTCATTATTATTTTACTTTTAACATTTGAAGTGTTCTATAATTCCTGGATGCGTTTTTATTTATTTTCTTGTCGGTGACACGCCAGTGTTGCCACAACAGATTTTCTGCTAAGTTTTTTACAATTGTTTCATAAAAATTTATATTAAAAAAGTGTTGTATAAAAACAATTTTAATGTGAAATACACATGTATTAAGAACAGTTACATAAAATTGATTTTGGCGACTTTTGGCGATTTTTAAAATCAATTTGGCGAAATAGGCCAGAAGAAATCTGACAACACTGTTTGCCTTATGACAAAAATTATGTTTTCTTCATAAACAATTGGTCAATTAATTATACGAAAACGCACTAATCAAAACTTTTATGAATTTAATATATCTTAATGATGATGTTTATTAATTTGAGTTTTTTTTTCTTAATGTACACACATATATTTTGTATAATTTTCCGTTGTCAAACTATTTGCATTTTTATTGTGCCGTGTAGTTATTTTTGTTTTGTAGTTTTTGCTGATTGCGTTTTATTTTTTTTATTCTTTATTTGAAAACTCAATAACAGGTGATTGAGTGTGCTTGTATTTTTTTAATGACGACCAATGGGAGGGGCCCCACATTTTTGTTACAATGCACTCGAACACTTAGTTCTAACTCTGTATACTTCAGATAAGAAATAATTGTTAAAAAACTATACATACACTTTTAGAAATGATCTCATAGTAGTCTAAAGGTTCATTTCAATCACCTTGATTAGAAATCAATAGGCTAAAAATAAAAAATAGAATTGACCACAGTTGGAAAATTAAAGAATTGTTTTTATATATTTTCACAAAAAATCCTTTGCTTCTAAGATTTTCGAATTGTATTGCGTTAAAATATCTGATAGTTATTCAAGGAAAACTAATTCACTTTTTAAATCCACTTGAGGTAAAATCTACCAAAAAATATATAACCACCCCCATCGTGAATAACAATATTCCACACATTTCTTCACGTGAAATTTTTATTCCTCTCGAAGGGAAAAATGCTATCGTGAATCTCCCGTGAAATTTATATCCCGCTATCAGTCCCAAGTGAATATAAAAAAGGGAAGCAAATTTGTAATGCTTAAAAATTAATTGAAAATCAGACAAATTTAAGTTAAATAATAGAAATACACAAATTTTAGGATCCAAATGAATTTTTTTTTTCAACTTTAAAGTTGTTTCTTTGTTAGATACTACCGCGGTGCACCACTATAAAATTTACTGTGTGATAACCAAATATATTCATACTCAATGAAAAAAGGTGTTGCATGGAATTATTATTAATAATCATTAACTTTACTTACTAATCCAATCTAATAAATATTTATAACTTTTACGGTCTAATTCATAAAAAATATTTTAGGTTTATTTGACAAATTTCCTATAGAAATATGTCAAATAAGCGCTTAATAAACTTTAAATATTTTTTATGAATAAAGCAGTTAATATATAATTCAAACGAAAATATAAAAATTATTCAATGTAATAATTTAGTTAGCCTGCAAAAATAAAGTGAAAAAACTAAAGGAATAGTGAAAAAATTCACGTGAAAAATATTATTCACGATAAGGGGAATCAAAACAAGGGAAACAATTTCAAGGGAAAAATTATTCACGATTGCAATTTGGTGAAAAGTGGAAATATTTCGAGGGAAAAACATTCACGATAGGGGTGAAGATTTTCCAGTTCTGAAAAAGCTTTTGTATTCATAAATTTAATTAATACTCTTTGACTTAAATGGTAAAGTTATTCACATATGCTTTTAAATTATACTACATCCCAGCAAAAACTTTTCGATAATTTCATTTTGTAATGATTTTATGTATAATAATAATGCCTTCAACTGTAGTTAAATGCTCACCGGTTATGATCACTAGAATAAGCAAATAAGAGATTTTCTTCGCTATATGTAGATTTTAATTAATTTTAATTAGTTTCTTTAGGTTCTTGAGGTTTACAAAATTCGTTATAAAGATATGTATATTTAAGCAAAGCCACAAGATGTGTATGATACAATAAAAAACTGGTAAGTGACCGTAAGTCAAAAAATTAAATTTCAAGGACCGCTAAGTTTAAAACTACATTATTGGAATTTTAGTACTAAATTTCAGTGATGTTAACATAGTGTAAATATACATTTGTATTATACTATGTATATGCATAACATACATTAGCGGTTTTATACTTATTTTGTTCAATCAGGATTGAACATACAAAAGTTTATTGCAATAGTTTAAAAAATACGCTTTTACAAACAGTTGTACAAAAAAAGTTAAGTTTTGATTATTAAAGTGTCTATTATGTTTTTACCTTCTCTACAATTATTTGAGTTAGGTCCTTTCTACTTGCGACCAAAGATATACTTTTTTTGGCATTCTAGCAAACACATTTTTTGCTGGGTTATTTCAGTTTATGCGTGTACATTGGAAAATTATAGTAGAATTCAAAGGTGGTTAAACATTTGTATAGTTCTCCTACCACTCTCCTAATACTCCTACAAAACACAAAATGTACATATGTATGTGCATATGTATGTATGTATGTATGTATGTATGTATGTACATATGATTTCTTATAACGAACATGCACGCAAACAAAAAATAAAAAATTAATCACTCAAGCCAAGTAGAACCTCATACACGCTCAAAAGTTTGAGAGGAAATGTTGATTACAGTGCCCACTTTGAAATGACCGCTAATCCACTAAATCTTTATGAGGTATTTTTGTATGTTAGTATGTCCCAAATCACACTGTGCAAGTCTTATTGCTAAGGTGATTAGTTTCAGGGAGAGAGAGACGAGGGGAACAGCAACGTTTCTTTTCCCCCCGTATCTCTCTCCTAATAAACTAATCAGCTTAACAATAAGACTTGCATATTGTAAATAGGGACTATATATATTTTTACTGTACATTTCCGTCAACGCAAAGTACTAAAGTTGGGCAACTTTTAACTTTTAACATTCTTTGAGTTTGACAGATTTCAGTTAAGACCCAAGCACATAGAATCCGTCATACGTTAAACTTCGACTTTTTCATCTGACATTAACGCAACAACGGAGAAGGTTGGCACAATGAGTGCTTTATTGACGGAAAAATTTGCACAGCTTCAATAGGTTGGTTTTCCGTTTTATTTATTAAACACTAAATCAAAAAATGCTGAAAAAAACAAACCTTTATCTGCCAAACTACACAACGTACACAAAAAGTTAAAAGTTGACCAAATTTTGCACTTTGAGTTGACAGACACTTACTGAATGTAACAAACCTCATAAGAAAACATGTATCTCAACTTAGCTGTCAGTTGAATAATGCGAAGTTTAACGTATGACAAATTCTATGTTCCCCGGCCTTTAGTTTTTTTGCTTTATTTCTATTTAGGTTTTTATGTTTTGTGGCAGCAAAAAAATTAAATAAAAAAATATAAAAAAAAGCTGTTCAAATGTTTCCGTCAGCAAATTACTCATCATGTCAACCTTCTCTTTCGTTATATTAATGTCAGTTAAAAGAAGCGTATGACGGATTCCATGTGCCTCGGCCTTAACTGTTCCAATCTTAATGTAATTCAATTAATTTTATTATTGCTTTAATGTTTTGAATATGAGTTTTTGATTATTAAAGAAAAGTCATAGGCATAGAAAGGGCAATGCACCCCCTCCAAGAGTTGCTGTTGCCCCCCTCCTACCGAGTTCATAAAAATTGCATGGAATTATTTAATTTATTATTACTTCTGAAAATCACCAGTCATAATGACCCACCCCCCCCAGAAAAAATTTATAGCTACGCAAATGAAAAAAAATTCCCTTGTTAATGAAGCCATGATCCTACCATTCCTTGTCGTAGTTGATTTATTTCTAGTTTGACTAAAAAATTTTTGACAAACTCTATTACAATAACTTTTTGTAAAAGGAACAACTCAGTCGAAATACGCCAACCACGAAAAGAAAACAATAATACAAAAATTGATTAATATGTCATAAAAAATTTGTTTTTTCATTTTCCACTCCTCTGCATTCCAAACCTTTTTTTTTTTGTTGTCAATGTAAATGTAAATGTAATATTTGTATTGAAAATGTGTTTATTGATTTATGTTTACTGACTGACCGCTTTTTCTTTTTATGCATTCATTCAATGCCTGCATTAATTAAATGCCAAAAGTGACAAGCATTCACTTTTAAATTTGTATTTTAAAAAATGACAAGACAAACTATCTTAAGGGTTAATTATGTCATTTGAGTTTTCTTGATTAATGAGTTTTTTTTTAGAAATTAACTAAGATATGGAAAGAATAGTTAATAATTATGGTATACCTATATATTAAATGACAGTTTATGGAATTACTGTTTGTCATTTTTCGTAGGAGAGCTGTCAAATGGCAACACAGTTTATATTACAGCTGATTAAAGAATTCTCATGTTATTATGTACTCACTTGCTGCTTTATTCATACAAAATATTTTGGTTTACAAACGTTAAAAAACAATTTGTATCGAAATTCATTTTAAAACCTGTTTATAATTCAACAATATTTTAACGAAGGACTTTACAATGTATTTAACACTTGCCACTTTGTATTAAAAGTTAAATTCGAGGAACTGATCAGGGATTAATCAACCCAGTTTTGAAACAGACCTTTGATCTAAAATATATATGTAACATTTCGAGCCATTATTATTGCAACATGAGCATTTCAGAAATATAATTACTAAATCTTAAGCTACGGTCACACTTGTCAAACTTTTGCCCAAAAATGCGTAACCAACAAACAATAATGAAAAAAGTTTTGATCACAGTTTCGAACATAACTAATGCACAATGTCATAGAATCCAACAATATTTGCTATTTTTTATTTTTAAAAAACTTTTGTCTGAATTGAAAGATTTTTCATTAGCATTTAGTGGTTACGCTTTTTTGGGCAAATGTTTGACAAGTGTGACCGTAGCTTTACTGGCCTCAATTCATGCGTCAGATATGTATGTATATGATTTGAGCAGTCGTTTTACGCAGCACGAAACAATTAATTTATTTAATTAATTTATTATTAATTAATTGTTTGGTTTATCCGAGTATACATATATGAATATGCACTCAACTAAACTAGAAAAAATTTGGTACCTAGAAGCCAATTTTTAAAGTGCAGAGAATAACTGAGTACTCGACTTCTATATTATGCCAAGTACTCGTTCATTCAAAAATAAACATTAACAGTGGTAAAACTCAGATGACCTTTTCACTTCAAACCTTATTAGGATTTTTTAGGCTTAGCATTTTTTTATTCAATTACTATTCTTATCTAACAAAAGGAGTAATTGTTTCGCTGTTTTACCAAAGCAAAAGCAAAATTCATTGACTTGGAGGCCTTTTAGAATCACTGGAGAAAGAAGCAAAAGCATGAGGGGTAGTCCTCATGCCGGGTAGTCCTCATGTAAAAAAAGATATGAGTATTTAATGGAGCCAGCAGGCCTTGTAAACCCAGAAGGCATCCTTACTCCTTCTTTTTCCCACTGGGTTCTTATACTTGAGATCATATTCAAGCACTAATCTTTTGTAATGAAATTTTAGACAAATTTGTTCAAAAGAAACTAAGTTCAATAGTAGAAACTAGAGACAGCTTTTGACAAGTATTTTCTGGAAATAAGCCCTGACACTAGCTTTAACATTAATGCTCTGACCAAAATATTGAGATAATTTAAAGGCTCAAGGAATAATTAACATTGGATACATAAAATTTACAAACAATTTAAAGGATTTTTATTTAAAGTTTAATATAAATCCATTATTGTCTCATCAGACATCATCAAACAAGTTATTGAACTCAATTTTGCACAATTAAATATTTATTTTACACTACCACACAAACAAACAAAAACTATTTAATTTAGTAATAAAAACTAACAAATTTTCTATCAAATAAGCTAATAACGGGCAGCGACTCCCAACCTGTGTCATCGGTAAAAATCGAACCATTTTGTTATGTTTATGAAGCAGCCACAAGTAAAAATTAAATGATTTTCATAAAATGTTGAAACTAGCAGCCAAACTTAAATCAGAGCGTTGCGCATTGCTTTAGCAGCAGAGTGTTGCCAAGCAAGTGTTTTTTGACCGGGCCTACAAACAAGTTGATTCTTGTGTTATTGTCTTGAGTATGATATTAGTTGAATTTTACATTTGCTTAAATTAATGATATATTATATTAGCTCAAGTTGTTCTAAGAAATTTTTGGGTAAAGTTTCCCTGATGATCTCCATTAGAAACAGTGAACTGGTCATATATGTATATGTACTTTTGGGAAGAATTCGATAAAAATATTAAACTTTAATCTAACGATTCCAAAAAAAGCATAAAATAAAGTTTACCCGTGAAAAAAAAGGTAAATTCAGCTTTACAGCCAGAATAAATTATCGATAGTTTTAAGTTTTTTCTTTGTTATTGCAGAAAAACCTTTGAAACCAATGTATTCCAGATACTTTTTTTTGAATTCAAAACAACTGAGATTTCAAAAACATGTTTACAATTATACAACAACATTTAACAAGGAATAAGTTCTAACATTATCATGTTTCTCTCATCAGCCACAAAAGTAGCAGACAAAATTAAATTAAAAACTATGAGAAAAAACTGAAACTTTAATTCCCAACATTCATACATACATATGTACATACATGCGTGCATATTTAAAATAACTTATGCTGCCTTGATTTTTTTGCACAGTTTGTATCATAACTATGTGGCTACGCTTTCTTATTGCTAGTCAACAGTTTTTTACATAACGAGGTACGTATTGCTACCTTAATATAGAAAGGTCCTAACTCATTATTTGTTTTGAAATCAAAAGAAGAACATCTATTGTTTCGAAAAATGCATAAGTCAAGATTTCAAAAAAATAATGAGTTAGGACCTTTCTATATTAAGGTCCTAAGGGCCTGTCCATATATTACGTAACGCTCTAGGGGGGAGGGGGGGTGGCTCGAGTTTTGTTACGATTTGTTATGGTGGGGGGTGGGGGGGGGTCTTTGAAAATGTTACGTAACAGAAAAAATTACTAATTTTGTACAAAAATACGTATGTTTTTCTCATTTATTTATTTAATTTATCATACGTGTTGCCTACATATATTATGTACGAGTGAGTATGTATACTACATACATCTGCCGAATGCCAACTTTTGATATTCGCGAATTCGAATTCGAATATTTAAAACGATATCAGCGAATACGAATATTTAAAACGATATTCGCGAATACGAATATCTATTGTATGTGAAATTTATGGACATTTAATTGGGGGTCTATATTATTCTGCAAAATTAAATTAAAAAAATGTGTATAGAAAAGAACTTCATAATTCTGTCCGCGTACATTAAAGTTTATGAAAACTATCCAAAAGTTAAAATAACATTTGAAAATTATACAAAGTTTTTATAATAAATTAAATAAATTGTAGTCAAACTGAATTGAACTGGTTCTGAATTCCTCATCTTTCTTTATCCATTTACATTCTTAAATATCCTTAATATATGTATGTACATAAAGACTTCTTTCCATATTAAACTGCAACATACATTAACATTAAATCCACCAAATACATAGAAGGAAATGGTATTTGCAGAAGTTTAGGAAAAGGTTTCTTGCAATTCTCATGGACAAAAAAGTGTCCTTTCAAAAAATATATTCTTCTATATATGTACATGACAATATCAAGTTATTTAGTTTTAACATTTTTGTTGGTCAACTTGAGGCTACAATGTTTAAGTTTTGATAGATGTGTTAATGGAAACTTGCATACATAGACGTATTTTCATAAGGATATTATTTTAGTTTTTTATGCAACATAACTTAAAAAATATATTTTGAAAACAACATTGAAATGCGTCTAGGAACTAGATTTTGTGCCCCCTAATTTGAAGGTATTTTTAAGTTATATTTTTTTTAATTATCTATTGAAAATTTAATGTTGTAGAAGGGACAAAAATCAAGAAAAGAAAAATTGCACATCTTTCGTAATTGACATCATTTTGAATCATTTGATATCCCAACAATCTGTATGTTTAAAGCGGGTTAAAAATGTTCTCTTTTAGAAAATGAAATATAATTCACCATGGCAACCTTTATTGATCCAAGATATAATTTTTTTGTTTCACGCACATTTTACATTGATTTGAAGATGGCCAAACGGAGTCATCTTTAAGCTCTGAAATACACGACGACTTCACTTATAGAAACTAGTGAAAGCGGTCGCAAGGCTAATGCCAATTCTCTTCTTGGTGTTTCAAATACTGCTCAGTCATCAATACGGAAAACTATAGCAGATTATTTGGCACACAACGCATAGCAAAAAATAAAAAATAATTTCCTTTTTATTTAATTTTAATTATTATTCGAACTCCAATTGTTTCTATATTTGTGATTTGAACGGGCTAAAGTTCGTATCGCTTTTTAAGCCAAATTACATGTGATAATTATTAATGAACAAATAACACCAAAGTCTGTTGTAAATATTCTGACTAACAACACATAGTTGAACGGAACAGCCAGCCGTTTTCGAAGGCCACTAAACCTTCATCATCAGCGTTCTTTTGTGTTTGGTCCACTGTGTGTGGTGTCAGTTGATGTAGATTTCTGCTTTATATACTTAGCATTTTATTGCAAATGGAATATGTAATTTCCTTTTTAGTTATTACAAACTAATATTTGTGTACCATTCATTTAAATTTCGTTTTGGATTTATAAATTTCTTTATATATTTTTTTAAACGAATACGAATATCTAGAAATGGCAGAATGTTTTGGAATTCCAACACACATCACTAATGCACACATACAGTTTAGGAATAAGCTCTTTATAGAGAGCCATAATTTTTGGAGTTTCGCCAATATATGGAGTACGTTCATATGTAAGCTTATTTAATTTTTGTCTACGCACTGTGCTAGTCTAACAAATGAATTTAATAAAGCAATAAGTTAAATTAAATTTTTCTTAATAAAAACTCTTAACTATTTAATTTATTTTTTATCTCATTGTTCACAGTTTTGTTACGATCTGTTACTAGGGGGGAGGGGGGGGGGGTCAGAAATCGGGGAAAACAGCGTTACGTAATATATGGACAGCCCCTAACTCCTAAGATATGTACGTATTAAGTCCATTCAGTAGATGAATCGAAAGTGAAATCCAAAAAAGGTCAAACATCGCATTACTTCATTTCAGAGTGCTGATACCAGTTCGTCCACAAAGAAAAATTGTTGTGATATTTGGGGCCTGTCTACACGTTGTCGAAAACAGTTGAATGATATAGACAGGCTCATGCTATTTTCCAAACCTTCGGGAGAAGGAATAGATTGTCAACAAATTTTTCTCGAGATCGAATAGTCACGAATCAATTTTTTGGCTTTGTATTGACGTGACGTCGATGTTGACAACTGGAATAAGGGTAATTCTATTTGTATTAGGACAATATTACAGAGCGTATAACCAAGAAAAGTACTAACAACTCTATATACAGTTAAGTGAGCAATAAAACGTACATACAGTATGCAAAAAATGTATCTTAAGCAAAAACAAAATAAGCTGCTGAGCAGCATGAACATGCCAATTAATAACAAGGAATAGAACTATTATAAACAGTAGCATTAATAACTCATTTAGAATGATTTTTTTCCGAGGCTGAAGTTTACAACAACTGTCACCATGTACACTGGGCATTTTCATTTTTCAATCTCAAAAATTTCTATAAAGGACTTGGTGTTTCCTGTTTTCACTAACAATGGGCAAGCGATCGTTCTAAGACGGTAAACCTTCACAACTGCACAGAGGACATTACCCCATGATAAGACGTCTACTATTCTTTGGTGTCTAGTTATATGTTATGTTTCTAGTCATTCTCCCATTACCATCAGCCAAGTTTACTTTAGAGACCTGCGTAAACAGTCTTGAAATGTACATACGTCTTGTGTTTCAATGTATTGTTGTAGCATGTATTATACTAAACAAATAATAAATGATGTCGTTTAATAAGCGAAGCACTATGGATGTATTGGTGTACGTGTATATGTATTAGTGTTAACAAGCGATGTCGCGAAGACTTCTTGCCTGTAACAAACACTCAAAAGAAGTAGTGTTGATGCGTGTATGCTTGTTATTTTGCAAATTGTACGTTTGAGTGTGTGTGTAAGATGTAGATGGCAAGCTATTATATGTTTAAGGGCCATTATTACAACTTAAAGTTAGTTAATAGTAGGATTTTATCGAACGTATAAAAAGCTTTCCATTATTGAAAATTGGATTTAACTTACCAGGTAGGATAAACTTGTCTGTAATTTATCGCTCACTTAAGGTTAAAGTAAAATTTTGGACATGATAAAGTTTTTACACGTCCCATAAAATCCTACTTTTAACTAACTTTCAGTTGTAATAATGGCCCTAAGGGTATTTTTTTTTAAAGCAAGAGCACACAACTAATGTCAATGCATGTTGCGTTTGTGTGTGCGCAGAAAAATCAAAGATCATACACACAACGTGTGTGTGGATGTACATTAGAGTGACCTTTAATTTTATGAAGAACTTTTTTTTATTTCTTCTACTCTCACCCCCAAAATCGGTTCAGTTTTATGAAAAAAAAAAAATACAAAAAATTTTATACCGATAAGTTGCGTTTTAGGGGGTTGCGTCCGGCCCTCAAAGTTGGCCTTCAAGCCCATTTTTCAATGTAATTTTTTGCATATGACTATCTTTTTAAAAGATAATTTTACAAGAATATGACATATAGAAATATTTTAGCCCTTTAAGACAACAACATTAGTCTCGAAAAAAGGTTTTTTGCTAAAATTAACATTTTAGAAAATAATGAGGAAAATAACAAACAAAATACCAAACATTTTATGTAACAAAATTATATTTATATGGAAATTTTTTATTTTAAGTATGTACAATAAGAGCTTATATATATTAAATTATTTCATACATATACATATAGTCAAAATAAAACTAAACAAAAAAAATGCATTGAATATATATATATATATATATGTATATATATGTACATATGTATATGGCTTGAGGGCCAACTTTGAGGGCCGGACGCACCCCCTAAAACACAACTTATCGGTATGAAATTTTTTTTGTATATTTTTCACACAAAACTGAACCGATTTGGGGCGGTGAGAGAGTAGAAGAAATAAAAAAAAAAATAACGGCCACCCTAATGGCGTTTGTATACGCGACCATGCATATGAAAAAGCAAGCATCACAAATTCTTCCGTCACCAAGTATTTTCTTCTTCACTTCTATACCTACAATACTGAAACAAATTTCTTGCAAACAGTGTTGTTTACGTTTGTTTTAGAATATTTCGCTGTAGTAAAGCATTTGAAAAATCCCTTAAAAGTTATTGTAAGAGGTTTTGTGCAGAACTTTAATTTACTTCATATTTAAACTTTACATCGATCGGTCAAATGTTCTGTATCACTTTTGTTCATGTTGTTTTCATAGCGCCACAGATGCCAATGCCGCAATGTCCTTGCATTTTTTGAAATCATTTTATATTTATCTCCTTCTTTAACAACGTCTTACTGCCAGTTTATTGAAGCCATGTAAAAATTCTCGGCTGTCTATTTATAATGAAAACAAAAACAAATTTTGAGTGCTTTGTTTTTGTTTTCAATATAAATAGCCAGACGAGAATTTTCACATCGCTTCTATGAACTGGCAGTTAATACGATTATGTAGAGCCAGGGTGCCTTCTTCAGTTTAATTTTCCATTTCGAAGTAATTGATCTTTTACAAGAGGTACACACTCATTGAGATTTCATTTCTCTATTTCCTATATGTTCCTTCCAATAAAGTCTCCAATCAATTATGACCCCTAGATACATACTAGTAACTATGATACGCAGTGTTTATTTTTCCAAATTTCTGTAACCATTTTTGTAATTGAGTACGTTCATGTAACTTTTACAAAAAACTTTCCCACATACATAATATGCAATCAAATTTAACCCATACAAACTCAATGGTTTATTTGGTTTAGAAGACAAGAGATAAACAAACATTTAAAAATTGGCAAAATCAAATTTGAAAAGTTGTTGTTTTGCTGAAAAAAAAAATAAAAAATAAATAAAATTTATGCACTTTCGCGGCGTTTTTGTTTTTTTCAGATAAATATCAAATTAGGAGGTGTTATATACGAGCTTAAACATTCACAGTGGTTAAAACATTAATGAAAGTGGAATAAGTCTTGTACTCGTATTTTTAAAGCATAGTCGCTCAAAGAGTTCAATCGGCTTCTTATACAAATGAATAAACATAGTCGAATACATATCTCTGGGTGTTCTCTCAGTGGCCAACTTTGTTTTACAGGCTGGTATTTTTCAACAAACATATTTATGGCATTTTCTTTTCTGGAAAAAAATGTTACACTTGTTACACTTGTTACACTTTTTAATGAAAATTCGCAATAAAATGATTTTCTGAAATATACATTTTATTAGAAATTATTGTATCAATCCTTGCGAGCTTAAATTTTTTCTTTCAACGAACGCTAAGTTGTATTTTTTTTAATAAAAAGTAAAAAAATGTTACACTTTTTTCAGAAAAGAAAACGCCATTATATATTTTGTTATATTGTATTATTTTTTTACCCACTGTGTCCCTATTAAATGCGCTAAAAAGGCTGTACAATTAAAGTGCGTAAAAGTAAATATAAGCTTTCAATTTACACCTGTCCTGCCATTATCATCACCACCGTCATCATCAGTCAAGAGACAATTAAGCCATAAATTTGCAATAGATATTTATTTATTATATTATATTAAAATATTTGGCTCTATTTATGGTATTTAACATTTAACCGCCACAGACATTAACGGTCATTCCAACATTTTGTGGTGTGACTTTGTTGATTGGTTTTGCTTGATTGGCCTTTTCAGTAGTTGATAATAGTTGTGGAATCAATAATTTCATTCGGCATTTAGCATTTTGTAAAGTAGCACAAGCATTGAACGCATACAAAAATGTACAATATGCATTAGCTTATTTTTATTAGATACGGCAGGTGATTTGTTTTTATATTTGAAATATTTTCAGCAAATGAATTTTTACCAATTAGTGTAAAAAATTGCAAGTTTTTAAATATGGTGTTTAAAATATTTACAACAAATTGTACATTTGAATGCTTATGTTTAAGGAAATTTCCATTAAATGCTTTATATCAACCTCAAAACTACACTGAAAGAAAAATCATTTGTTTATACAATGAAGTGGACTCATAATGAAACTTTTCATTAATCTGTGCTCTTCAAAAATTTTATTGTATTAATTAAAATCCTCAAGATTTCCTGGTTTAAACGAATTTTCCTTTTCAAGAAAATTTATGGTAAAATATGAGTGAGAAAGAAATGACAATAGGAAAGAAACAAAAGGCCTAATTTACAAATTTTATATGTAATTTGTTTTTGTACTTTACAATTTTTTCATACAAATTTTTTGAACGCTAAGTGCTGCGTTTAACAAAATTAGGCTCAAATTATTTTAAATGGAAAACAAAAGAAATATGCAAACTATCATTATATGTATTTATAATATATCCATAGCCTATATTCAAAAAACGTCCACTCAAAAAAGCTAACTTTTCAGTAGAGCGAAAAAACTAGTTAATTCGCTCATTATTGTAAAAATAAATGATGTGCCTTCCATAATATGGTTTAAATATGCTTACTAACTTGTAGGTCTGCAAAAATATTCTATTTTGCACTGGTTTGCGTATTTTTATGAGATAACATATTTTAGTAGATCAAAAAACAAATCCTTTTTAGAGTTAGCATATTTTGTCGGAAAAAATAAGATTTTTTTGAATAAATCACAAGGCTTCAAATCACTTTGTGATTTTAAAACCACAAATGTGATTTGATGGTGTTTTGAAAATCACAAAAGTTTTAACTTTTCAGTGTGGTTTCGCCCCTTCAAAAACACAAGAAAACAGCTGATGTTTTGTTTTGTAAATGCAAAATCACAAATACAAATCACAAAGCAAATAACAACATTTCTTGCAAAAGAAAGTGTCTTCAATTTTTGCATAATTTTATTAATTCTTTCATAGAAAATTGCTCATTTTACTATAAAAAGCAATAAAAATATGTTATTTATTCATTTAATTAATTTATTGCGAATTTCAAAATAAAATGATCGAAAAAATAATCAAGTGATTTCAAATCGGCAGGCTTTTAGCTGACCGGTTTAAAATCACAAAAATTCAAAAAGTTTTGTGTGCAGAACACCTTTCTTGTGATTTCGAATCCCTTTCACAAAAACTGATTTTCAGAACATGCCTGTATATTTATTTTTTAATAAATTTGTGAAATCTTATACTAAATATAAGAATTGAAGAGCTATAAGAAAAAAACGTAAAATACCATCTCCAAATTATCAATTTCGAAAGCTTATGTCATTGAATATAATCGGTCCATACACAATGTTCCTATTCGATTAACAGTTTAAAAGTTATACATACATTACCAATTTTTTTTTAACAGAACCTCTCTGTACACATATGTTAAAAGTGACCATATACCAAAATCCTTACCAGATTCGCGTTCAGCATGCCAAATGCAATAAGATATGAGGTAGATTTATAATGAATTATAAAAGATTTTTTAAAAATATTGGAAATTTACATGGGAGTTAGCATTTATTTTCAGCAAAAAAAAATTATACTTTGAGATAGCAGAATAAAAAATAAAATATTTTTTTATTCGAAATTTATACTACAGATGAATATTGCATAGGGGATCTATTTGCCATCGGAAACTCATTTTGACCAAATTTGAATTGACGTATTTTGAATATAGACTCTAGATATGCTTACTTACTCCTATAAATAGCATATTGATGCAATGATATGCATGGTTCTTACCTTCGCTCCAACTTAGATTCTCATACCCAATTTACTGCTTAATGTAACATCAGAGCGCTCTCCTTTGTCGCTATTGTGTAGCAGAATCATCGTCTGAGTAAAATAACCAATAAAATGGCTGCTAAATGCAGCTTTAAAAATTTAATACGCCTCATTGACACCAAAGGCGCTCCAACACTACATTATTGAAAACGTGCAAAAGGCAGAGCTATAAAAGAATGAAGCTTTCCTCTATATCTGCCTTCACCACTTGTCTTCTCTATCACTATCCCTTTCCTAAAGAATGTAACATCTAGTAATAGTAGGAAGCATTCATTGCCTGAGTGTTACTTCACTTAAAAAAAAAAAAAAACTAATAAAAAGAGCAAAAAACAAAAAAAAAAGAACGTGCTGGTCGCCCTTTTCTTCCGGTGCCTTGCGGGTACTAATATATGGCTTTGACGGCTGTTTGCCTTCTGTATGGCCGATCCAACTACATTTGCACTTGCGGTTTTCAATTGCAATCGGCTGCTGACTTCTTTCATTCCAAAGAATGAAATGTTTGTGAATAGTCCTAGGCCAGCATAATCCAAATTGAAATTACGTCATCCGATATCGAACAAATTTTCATACAATTTTAATTCTGTTTGTATGGAAATTTCAAAATATTATTCACGATAAGAGGAATCAAAACAAGGGAAAACATTTCAAGGGAAAAATTATTCACGATTGCAATTTGGTAAAAAGTGGAAATATTTCGAGGGAAAAAATATTCACGATAGGGGTGAATAACTCGTGCGTGAAAAGTGAATGAGCGTGTGCACTACATGTTCGCAAAAGAAGAGAAACAATAAAAATGATTAGGAAAAAGATGAAAATTTTATCATTGGAAATTGGTGCAATGGTGAAGGAAAGCATCATCACAGAATACACAGAAGTGAATAAAGTGACAGGTAAAAAAAAGCTCCAATCAGGTTTTTGTTAAAATTCGTGGAAAAAAGAGAAAAGCATAGTGTATTTGATACTGTAGTGCATTACTACTTACCAATTAACACAGCTAATAAAAATTTATTGCACTAGAAAGACGTAGCAAAACAAAAACGACGACAAAATTTTAGGGAAAACGAGACAAACAGAAAAATACCCATATCTTCCGTCTCGTGACACTTCTGTATGTTTTGTGGCATCATCATCGTACTGAGCGCAGAGAGCTGAATTGTGCTGGTTATAATGCCAGACAGTGATGGGAAATGAGATTTACATTTCGGTATCAAAAATAATTTTTTTGAGTACTTTTTTGATCCCAAGAATACCAAAAATTATTATTTTTTTATTTAAATTTTATTAACAAAAAATTATAAAAAATTCATTCACAAAGAAATAAAAAAAGTACAAAAAGTATATACATATGCAGATACAAATACCAAAGTTATAACAAGATGAATTTTTAGACTTCAATAAATCTTTGGCCCGGATAAGACTTGATACGGTTGGTTCATGAGATTTTGGTAAGAGAAAATCCTTTCGACATTTTTAGAGGAATGAGGTATGGACAAAATTCCGGTATATCATGAAACATGCGTTTTTAGTTTTAGTTACAGTGGCTTGTAGATATATATGTGACCTTCTCCGAGAAAAGGAACTTAGTGTGTCAAAAAAATAGGTTTGGACTTAAGAGTGGATTCTGGTATCTAAAAGGGTGTAGAATAAGATGAAATTAGTTAGATTTCTGCTAAAAATTTATTTATACCAAATCGCATCTCCCAACTGAAGGTGTGTTCAAAGTGATAATGCGTTATGAAACTTTAAAGGAGTTTTTCTCAAAACTTCATTTTCACACACTAGGTCCCTTTTCTCGGAAAAGGTCACACATATATTTTCTGTTGTTAATGGTTTCAGATCTTCCATATCAGCCAGTGCTCTATACAAGTATTGGTTATTAATAGCTTAAAAATTTTTCTTTCCGCTAGGAAACATTTTAATTAAAAGTGGTATAATGCTGTTGGTTTTACCAGATAAAACATTTCCAGGGTATTCTTCTTTCTGTCACACAGCTGAATTAAGACTAAACTTCTCGTGCCTAAAAGGGGTATTACTAAACCAAACATAAATTTCATTGTCAAAGTCCACATTTGCCCTTAGAACTTGACAGAATTTAATATAAAACTTTTTACAATTTTCTTTAAGCTGATTTCAAACAGTTATTTCAGCATGATTTGTGTTTTTATATAGATCAACTTCTGTGCCACAGAAAATATCATTGGTTTTCGTATATATTGAATTTTGAAAGATTACACTTTTCTAAAACAGCTTTACTAATAAAGTTTCGTGCCATTTGCCGAAAAAGAAATTTAATTATTGGCAAAAAGATATGCATATGCGCGACATTTGACTGCATTTCTAAGTTGACCGTGAGAGTATCAAATGTGTTGGTGGAGTACTACGGTACTTTTTCATGTTAAATAGTATCAAAAAAAGTACGATAGTACCAACTTTCCCATCACTGATGCCAGAGCTTAAAGGACAAAATGTAATAGATAAATATTCATATATACTTTGTTCGCATCCAAAAAGAAACTGAGTAGACTTTAAACTGAATTTATACCAATCTTATCAAAACCAGAAAAAATACCAATATCATAAATTTTCCTCGTTTTTATTTACAGTATTGATAAATAACCTAGATCTTAAAAAAAAACTTCAATAAATGTTTAATAAATATTAAATAAATTTATATTATTCGAGACTAGTACAACTCTAAATTAAAATGTTGCATTAAAATAAAAATATTTTGTAATTTTTTCAAAAGTAATCTACTAAATATCTTGAACAAGGAAATATATGACTTAGACTATGTACTTATCTAAGTCAGATATTTCTCTGGTCGAGATATTTAGTACATTAAATTTGAATTAAGCGAAAACTATTTGTATATTATGCAACATTTGAATTAAAAGTTGTACTTTTTGTTGTAGATTTTTTAGGATTTATTTGATATTTTGAAGCAAAAATAAACATGACTTAGACCACTTTCATAATTAAGGGCACATGTATATGTAGTTATAAAAATAAAGATATACATATGTACATACATATATAATAATGTAGACTTTTCTATGTTTTATTGTAATTTAGCTTTTACAATGCGCTGATATTGGAAAAAAAATACTGACAGCTTTCATTTCTTTTTTTTTTTTTTGTGCTAATGACATTTTTCAGAAAATAATATTCTCAAAATAAAACTTGAGCTTTGAAAATACCCAATTTAGTATTGCAAACCATCTTTTGTTTGCATTTTTACACAACCCGAGTACATGCATACGTATGCACTTAGTTTAATATTAAACCTGTAGCTTTTGCATGTAAATTTTAATTTTGTTATTTTTAAGTAAAACTTTTCAAAAGAGTTGTCCATCATAAACATGACACGCAATATATTAATTATTAAAAAATATTGATCAAACTTGAAGCAGAAAGTTTTTTTAAAATTGATGTCATGATATTGATAAAAGCATTTTTAGTTATTCTAAAATTAAAAAAAAAGAAAAAGAAATATGTCAAATTATTTAAAATACTTTTTTTTTTAAATGAAGACAATATTATTTAATTAAGCCGATATAATTTGAAAAATCTTACTGCAGTCTACGCATTTTTTTCAATTATTCTTAAGTGAAACATTACAAATAGGTTGCTGAAATAAATACTTATGTTACGGGGGTTACTACTTATTTCTTAATTTCTTATGCATGCGTACATCTCTGTATAGGTATACGATAATTTCGATATGACATGCGGTTATAGTGTTGCCAGAATTTCTAAGGATAAAATCTGCAAAATTTAACAATTTTTCGCGAAAAAATCTTCAAAATCTGCATTTTATTTTTAAAATCTTCAAAAAATCTTGAAAGCAATTTTTAAAACAACTTGTTTTATATTTTATTAAAAAAAATTACATAAACATTTTTTCATTAACCCATATTCATAAAATTTAAACTCGGCTTAAAATCTATTTTATGTAAATTTTTTGGAAAAAATTTTCGTAAAATAACTTTCAAGCACATTTTTTTATGAACATAAGCCTTTAATGTATGAAGAATGGGTGTTTCGTTTCTGCTTAAGAAACTCATCAGCAGACTTCAACCAAAAAATTTTTGAAATAAGGTTAAAAAAAAACTTCATATGTTTACAGAACGACTATCAATATGTTATTAAAAATTACGTAATTTTTTTTATTTTTTTTAAATAGGACCAGCACTCAGGGGATAACCCCTACTCATGCAGTGCATTGTGCTAGAACTAGGAAAATAGGTTATAGGGAAGGAGGATAGAGGGAGTAGTGTCTGTGGATATTCGATTTAAATCTTCCCACGCTGGTAGTGACAGGAAAGACCTCCGCAGGTAGTTGATTCCACATACGAACAGTGCGGCTAAAAAAGGAATTTTCTCTGTAATGCGTAGTGCGATGCATTGGCCAATCGACCACAAAAGAATGTGCTCTAAATGAGGCACGTGTTGTACGTACATATGTGCGGGTTTCAGGAACAAGTTCCCTAATTTCATTAGAACACATTCCGTTGTAGTAACGATAGAACAATGAAATGCACCCCACATTGCGTCGATGCTCCAATGAATCAATAGAGTTGGATACCCTACTGTCACCGATGAGCTTTTTCGTCCTCTCCTGTACGCGGTCGAGCAGCCCCAAAAATAGACTTTGAAGCGCCGGCCCATACATGAGAGTTGTATTCCATTTTCGGACGGATATAGGTGGTATAAATAGTAAGGAGGTCAGATGTGGTGAAATATTGTTTGCACCGTTTCAAAAAGCCGAGGCACTTGAATGCTTCTTTTGCAATTTGAAAAATGTGTTCAGTCCAACGAACATCACACTGTATTTTCATGCCAAGAACATCAAAAGCATCTGATTCCTTAATATTTATACCCCCCATAGTTACAGAGGCAACAGCATTTTCGGTCATACGTCTGTGTGTAACCATGCAACATTGGGTCTTACGGGCGTTAAAGTCGACCCTGTTCACATGACCCCATTCAGAAATTTTTTCTAAATCATAGTTTAAAGTCTCATTCATTATTTGACGCATGGCCTCAACCTGCGCAGACTAGGTCTATTGCTGAATGAGAAAAAATGGCAAATGCTGCTGTCGTCCGCGAAAGAGTAGATAGGGTTGAAAGTTTTACATAGAAGGTCGTTTATAAAGATAAGGAATAGAGTTGGCGAAAGAACGAAACCTTGCGGTACCCCTGCATTTATTTTGAACTCATTTGATGAGATCCCATCTATAACAACTCTTATAGTGCGATCCCTGAGGAAACTCGATAAGAAACGAGAGAAATTATCACCGACACCAATGGCAATACATTTTGACAAAAATGCACCATGCCACACTCTATCAAACGCCTTGGAGATATCTAGAGCCACCACCTTACTTTCGCCAAAATGGTGGACTGAATTACACCATTTCTCGGAGAGGAGGGCTAGTAGGTCTCCCGTAGAGCGGCCTCTACGAAATCCATACTGCCGGTAGTTGAGTAAGCTGTTGGACTCCAAATACCTTACAAGATGGAAATTTACCATACTTTCCATCACTTTGGAAAGTGCAGAGCATATTGCGATTGGGCGATAATTTTCAGGGTTAGTAGCTTCTCCTTTTTTAGGGATTGGCGTAACATTAGCAATCTTCCAACACACTGGGAACTCACCAACATGCTACAATGTGCTGAAGAGATTAGCTAATGGACGTGCTAGCGTCGAAGAGCACTGTTTCAAGACCAGTGCTGGAATACCATCCGGCCCAGGAGACTTGTTTATGTTGAGTTCCGACAAAACCCTTTTTTACTGCCCGAGCTCGAAAGAATATCTTAGGCATAGTAGTGGATACTCTCTCCAGTATAGGCAGAGGCAATGGGAATTATTACGAGTGCCGTATTACGACTTTGATTTTTTAATAGAGTAAAGAACATTGCAATATTTTTTCTTCGATCTAATTTAAAATCAATTAGTCGAAGTCGTAATATTATACTCGTAATAAGGGCCATTATTCATAAAAATTATTTTGGAGAACAAAACGTTTCACACAAACTTCCATATAAAGTTTGTTTTGTAAACCTTTTGTAAACCAGAACTATTTTTTATGAATGAGGCAGGATAAGCTTAAAAGCTTCAAGCAAACATCTTTACAAGCTAACATCTTCGATTTTGAACCCATTGTTATTTTCTCATTAGCTTTTTACAATTAGCTGCCACTTTGGTTGAAGTCTCCTGATGAGTTTGGTGGCTTTTCCACACGCGAAGTTTACTTTGCAAAGTCTTGAGTTTGTTGAAGAAAAAATAATATTGAATAATATATCTTTTCTTTTCTATCCTACAAACTCAAGACTTTGCAAAGTAAGCTTTGAGTGTGGAAACCCCGTCTTTCTTTAGGAGAAACGAAATACATATGACCAACAAAAACATAAAAATTCTTTATAGTTATGTGCAAATAATATAAAATGAATGAGAAAAGAAATCGGATATATAAAATATTATACAAAAAGTCATTTAATTTGTTGCATAAATATCCAAAGGACTTCGAAGTTTTGTTGTATTCAAGTTCACTTGACTAAAAATTCTTTCGACATTTGCAAATGAATGTGCTAAAGGCATTACATTTTGAATTAGCTTAGGGCTGCAAAATCGTTATCAGAATAAGCTGGTTTTATATCAGATATTCTTTTTCAGAAACTTGCCAAAGTTACTTCTTCTTTTTCTCTAGTGATGTCTTCTAAGTTCAAAAATTGTAACTCTCTAAACTATGAGTCGTTCACACATAAAAAAAACAAGACGTAGTAGCAGCATTAGGAAATATGTGAAAAATTTGCACTATAATTGGAGTTGAAAAAGCTGCGTTTTTAGGCCAAAAATCTTCAAATCTGCATTTCGTCTTTTTGGAGGGTAAAAATCTGCAAAATCCAGATAAATCTGCATTTCTGGCAACCGTGGTTATAGCTAGTGTGCTATAACAATTTAAGAGTTTTTCTTAGCTTTTTTTTTTCTTCTGATTTATTTGGTTGAGTTTTTTAAGCAGAACGGAAATTCATATAAACGTTGCTTAACCGATAAGAAACAGAAATATTTTTATATTTATGTATATATAAAACTTAGGCCTGCTTCACCCACATCAAGTTTTCATGCTGAAATTTTGAATTTTTCAAGAATTTTTCGGTTGAAGTCTACTAATGAATGTTGCCTAAGCAACAATGAAATGCATCGAGACAAGCTTAAACAATAAATTTAAAATTAAAAATTTATAAAAAGTATAAATTGTAAAACACAATACAAGAAATAGCATTTAAATATTTTTTACACATTATTACACTGGCACCAATAAAAAAAGACTGTTATAAAACGGCACTAAGTTAAGCTTCCGGCACACATAGAAACTACGAGTATACCTACAACATAGATGTGTGGCAAGAATAAGTTTCTAACAAACATAAATGTATTTCAATATAGAAAACTAAACCAAACACCTGCATTTTTATTTTTAGTTGTGCAACCAAGTGTTAACATCAAAAGTCACTGTACTTCTGCCACTATTTCTTCAGTGTTACAACTTCTTTATTTTACATACATACATATATATATACATACGATACATAAGCAAACTTAGTTTAAATAGTAATGCTAATTAAATGAAAATTTCATTAAAGATGCCCCTTAAATGACCATCAAACGTTTTGGAAAACAAGAAGCACGCATGCCACACAATTATTCGTGTGAAAGCAAAACACTCATTCCACTACGCTTAACTACTTTCAAAAGTTGTTATTTACTCGTACTAGCGCATGGACGTACTAATTCTTTTTTTTTACTCTTTTTCTATGTTTATTGAAGCAACATGTTTAACCATATGTATGCATATCGTTATAGAAAATGCAAACCGCTCTTTCTAACATTTTGGAAGTTTTAGAGCAGAAGAAAAGTTATACTTCTATAAACGTTTTATTTATAAGTGTTTAAAATTTTGTATGATATATTTTAGTTTGAATAGACGAAAATTATTATTTTTTTTATTCTTTTTTAGATATAGCAAATATTTTCTCTAACGATATGAATGATATGTTTAACTAATTTTAACTATTTAACATTTTTTTCTCTGTTCATTCCATTAATTTATTTTATTTTGTGTTTTATGTAAATTACGCGATTTGATGATGGGGTTTTCATCACAAGCCACGCAAAACATATAAAATGCACAAGACTACTTACAAGAACTTTTAAGTTATGAGGTATTTTCAAATACTTTACTGCAGCGAAGGCTTCTAAAAAAACGCTAAACAAGTAAAGAAGAAAATACTTTGTGACGGAAGAATTTGTGATGCTTGTTTTTTCCTACGCATGGGCGCGCATACAAATATCATGCATGTGCATACACATACACGTTGTGCGTATGATCTTTGATTTTTCTACGCACATACAAACGCACACATGCATTGACATTAGTTGTGTGTTCTTGCTTTAAAACACCACTTTTAAACACATAATAGCTTACCATCTACTTCTTACTCACACACACACACACACACACTCAAACGTACAATATGCAAAATAACAAGCATTCACGCATCAAAACTACTTTTTTTGAGTGTTTGTTACGAACAAGAAGTTTTCGAGACATCGCTTGTTAACACTCATATACAAGTACACCAATACATCCATAGTGCTTCGCTTCCCTGCAGAAAGTGAGAATAGTACAATTGTAGTGATTTACTAGTGACATTGTCAGTAGTACTACTGACCAGGTGTACTCCAACCAATATAATCATCTATTGACATTTAACATTAGCTTGTCATTGAAAATCCACCACTAGAGTGTAGCACTACTGACTAAGTCGATTCACTAGTAAATTTTAGGGGCTCTAGTCTACAATATCGACATATCCTCTCTCGTTGTCAATAATAAAATTATAGTGATTTTCTAGTGATGTTGTCAATGGTGCTGCTGACTAGGTTTACCTCAGGCAATGTAAATGCCTATTGACATATAATATAGGGTTGTCATTGAAAATCAACCAGTTGGCTTTAGCACTATTGAGAAGGTAGTTCCTTTACGACCATATGGAGATATTTTAACCAAAGATTCACTCGTAGATTTTAGTGACCCTCGTCTACATTTATTTTTTTTATATTATTGACGCGTTCATTGGCAATATCACCACAACTACACTGGAACTGTTGTCTCTAACATATCTCTACTCACGCATAAAAGGAAAGTTGTCGACATTTTAACTAGTGCAATTGTCGCTGGAGAAAGAGTATTGACATAGAGACATATGGTTCTAGCCTGACTAGAGGGTTATTAAACGACAACATTTATTATTAGTTTAGTATAATACATGCCACGAGAATACATTTAAAAAACAGGACGTATTTACATTTCAATACTGTTTACGCAGCTCTCTAATATACACACATACATATATTACTCATATACATATGTCAGTTTATCGAAGACAATCAACAATTCTCTGCTCTGTTTTTGTTTTTAATATAAATAGGCAGACAAGAATATTTTTATTGTCTTTTATAAACTGACAGTATGTGTTGTGGGCATACATACACTGCGAATCAATTAAATAAGGAATTTAATGAACCAGAGGAATGGTTGGACTTTAATTTCCACTACTTAAGAAAGGAAGAACTATTTTTGCAATGAAGACACTGTAGGGAAGGCGGAGTTCTGGTATGGTATGGTACATCCTACTATGATACTATCGATTTGGTATTTTGGACGGAAAAAACTGCAATACTTCAATTCATACTGCCAGAGCTGTAAATCAGTAAATTCGTACTAAATTGGCCTACATATTTTCCGGATATTGGAAAAAGCCTGGAGGTAGCTTCTCAGAAAAGTACACGAGGTCTTTAGACAATTTGGCAAAAATAGTATTTAAAGGGCGTGCAATGAAAAATACCTGGATCTCAATGTCACTAAATTATTGAGGACACTTTACCGCTCAATGTCTAACCAAATTTTTGAAGTGTTAAGACCTTTTGTGAGCCCCTTTTCCTAATTCAAAATAAAAATGTTTAATCAGAAGTAATTTCTTATTCGGGCTTAAGTTCAGTAATTTCATTTCTTATTGAGTGAAATATTTTTATTAATTAATGTGAGTTTCTAAAGAAAAGAAGAAAAATTAAACTAGACTTTTTAGCTGGGGGAAATACCGATATATTTCTGTGCAGACACGCACTTCATCAGCACCCTAGTCTATCTACTTGGGTAGAGATTATTATTAACATCAGCTATTTAACGTAAATTCTAATGAAATGGAATATGAGAAATGTTTGTTGTGTACAATTATTGATTTACCTTTGGTAAATACATTGTATCACTATTCATTTTCTGTTTTTTCGATTTTTTTTTTAATTTTTCTATTTAGCTTAGCACGAAGTTATATTACTCTACCTAAGTATGTCTAACTATTCTTGCTTATCTTTTACGATAATCACATTAATTATTTTTACTTATTCGATGTACCGATGCGTGGCTGAACAGTGGCGTACCCGACTAGGGTGCTGATGAAGTGCGTGGCTGCACAGAAAAATATCGGTATTTCCCCCACCTAAAAAGTCTAGTTTAATTTGTCTTCTCTTCTCTAGAAACTCACATTAATTAATAAAAATATTTCATTAAACAAGAAATGAAATTACTGAACTTAAGCCCGAATAGGAAATTATTTCTGATTAAAATTCACCACAGTTCAAATAAACTTAAAAATATCTCATAAAAATGTTTAGATTTTATAAAATTATATAAAATCGCAATACATGGTTCAATACTTTCAAAATATAAAAATGCAAAAGATGCACAAAACACTCTGAGGTACTAATTGTTTACATCACGTCACCAAATTTATTTTTACGTGAAAACAAAAATACATATTGAAAGTTTGTTTTTCTTTTTCATTGAAATTCTAAAAATAAGTGAAGCCTGTACCTGCGTTCTGTAACTTGTGAAAAGTTTTCGCGTCGAGAAAAATCAAGCAATGACATATATTGGTTGTCTTGTTCTCAACAGGCTGATTAATGGCCTATTTCCCACCTGCGAAAGAAAACGTTCGACTTACAATTTATATTGAAAACAACAATAAATATAAATATAAATTGTAAGTCGAACGTTTTCTTTCGCAGGTGGGAAATAGGCCATAATATAACAACTGAAATAACGTTATAAGAAGTATTATCGAGAAACTAAGTTATTTTCTTACTCATTCAGAGTTCCACAGAGTGATAAAAAAAATTTTGCCTGCAAAACATCTCGCCAAAGTTACAGAATATAGGCACTCAATTTATTTGCTCTTCTTCGGTGAAGAATTTGTATGAAATATAAAAACAAAATGTTTAAACATTGTCATATTTTGTTTTCATATAATTTCATTTTGGTGGCGTGATTTAAGGTCTGAATTTATTGTAGGTAAATTAAGAAAAATAAATTTGTTTGAATGAAAAAAAAACCCATTAAAATTTTTCACAATATGGAGTTTAAAAGTCAAAAAATTTGATATATTCTTTCAAAATTAGTAAAATTAAATTCCTCATTTAAGTGATTCGCTGTGTATATGCGTATATAGCGACTTTTGTCTACAATTGTGAATACGCCATAATTTTCCATTTTATAAGACGAAAGAAACAACTTATTTTTAAAACAGAAGCAAATTTTGGTTTTTATTGCTGTTTACAGCATAAATTGAAGAACAAAAATTATTTTTCTGTTTAAATATCGAGCCTTATTTTCGATTTTATCGTAAGCGACATGTTATCGAAAATAGACTTTTTTTATTGAAATTAAAATTTTATGGGCCTACCCACAGTTTAGAATTATCAAAATGCCATAATTAAAGATATCTTTTAAGATACGGGCTGTAAAATATAATAGTAAGCAACAATTTACGTACAAAAACATATTTAAATATTTAAAAAAAGCTTCTCCTGAAAAATTTAATTTTTGTCGCTTACGATAAAATCGAAAAAAATGGCTCGATATACATATTGATAAAAAAACAATCATATTTTTACTGAATCAGCAAAATCTTGATTTTGGGAAAGAGTGGAATAAAAATATTAAACTTAACTTTTACAATTCCCAAAAATGTACCCAGAATTCCGGTTTTTTTTTTCAAATAAAAACCGGTAGTAAAGTTTGTTTATCAACAACTTATTAAAGGTCAGAGTCCATAAATTTTATGTTCAGATAAGACAACTTTGTTGTAAGTTATATTGCCCTCCTACTCGAATTTCTAATGAAGAGCCAATTGTCTGCTTTAACACTACAGTGTAAAACACTAAACAAATAATGACAAATACACGAGTATTTTAGATACATACATACTAGTGATGTAACGAATGTCAATTTTTGATATTCGCGAATACGAATACGAATATTTGAAACGATATTCGCGAATACGAATACGAATATTATATGCAATATGAAATATTAAAAAACTGTTATGAAAACGGACTTCACACTCTTGTTGGCGTATTTTAAAGTTAATAAAAAGTATCCAAAATTTTAATGATCGTCATTAAATAATATTTGAAAATGATACAAGGCACAAATTTCTATAAAAAATTAATGTATTTGTACAAACTAATATTTTTAGGCATTTATTTTAATTTCGTTTAGGAATTATGCATTTATCTATTTAATTTCTTTGGAAAAATATTTGTATTCGCATTCGGCTGAATTTGGCGAATACGAATACATTCGTATTCGCCTGAAAATGGCCGAATATTCGACAAGTCGAATACGAATGTTCGTGCATCACTAATACCTACATATGTACATATGTATACGTGTCCATAATTTTGAAACTGGCCTAAGTTATATATTTATTGCTTCGAGATATTTAGTAGACTATATTTGAATAAATTAAAAAAATATTTTTTTTATTATCTTACATTTTAATTTAGAGTTAGAGAATAGATAAAAGCTTATGTAATATTTATCAAATATTTATTGAAGTTTTTTTTTCAATTTATTTAATAAATCGAAGCAAAAATGCATATGACCTAGACCACTTTCATAATTATGGGCACATATGTATATATAAAGCATAAAGTGAAAAAAAAGTTGCTTTAGGCTGTTTAGCTTAGATTATAAATTTTAATTTTACAACTTTATCTTATCATTAATTAAATATTATTTCGATGCTTTGTGGTGTCTTTGAAAACATAAATTCAAGGGCAAAATCAAATCATATTGAAACTTCAAGCATATAAACATTTGTATTAAAAAAAAAAAATAAGATGATAGTTTTGTACTTACAACGACGAGTTCTCATGCATGCAGGTTTACATGTAAGCACTATTGAGAAATCACACTTCACCATCACTTCTCTTTGTTCACAAGTTTGTTTTACTATATGTTCACGATAATGCTCTTGTAATTAAAGGAAAAATATTATTCACGATAACTGGCGTAAATCTTGTCAGTAATGTTTATATCTATTAAAATTTGAGATCACTCATCATTTGACAACATACGAGGGTGGATCATTAACTCAGTATCTTTTGAATTTCCCGATTCTTGATTGAAATGGCAACACTGCTCCAGTCAAGAGGCAACTATCAGTTGACTTCTGTCTAAATTTGAAGAAGCTGTGTCATTTAGTTTGTGTTTGGCAGCTGTTGAAAACCGCCTTTTGAGAAGAAAATGGAAAAAAGCGAATTTCATGTGCTCATTAAACATTATTTTTTGCGAAATATATAAATATTATGGGGGCTCTGCACCATCGATTTCAATGGTAAAAAAAAAGTATTTTACTGAGTTTCGTTGTGGTCGCACTAGTACAAATGACGCTGAACGTTCTGGACGGCCAATTGAGGTCAGTACACCCGAAAATGTTAAAAAAAATCCACGATATGGTGTTGGCCGATCGAAGAGTAAAAGTGCGTGAGATTTTTGATGCCATAGGCATTTCATCTGGCACTGTGGTTTCGATTTTAAATGATCAACTGGTGTGAGAACTTCAATGGATTGTTTGGGGTTGTTTAACCGCAATCCGAATGAGTTTTTGCATCGTTTTGTAACTGTGGATGAAACAGGGATCCATTACTGTACTCTGGAGACCAAGCAGCAGTCTAAATCTGCTCCGAAGAAGGCCAAGGTGAGTTTGTCGGCCAATAAGGTGATGGCAACAGTTTTTTTTACCTTCAAAAGGGAAAAACAATAAACGGCGAATATTATGCCAACTTATTAGACCGATTTAATAAGAATTTTAAAAGAAAAGGACCCCATATGGATAAGAAAAAAGTTCTTTTTCATCAAGATAATGCACGAGCGCACACGTGTGCAGTAGGGCGTTTTACAAAAAAAAATTTGCAACTCTTGAAGCGGAATATGAAAGCTTGTGATCTAAAAGAATTTCGAAAATTTTGTGGGATTTTTTGAAGATGGGTATGCGGTCGCTGAAATAGATTTTATCAAAATAATGAGGTTATGGAGAAAAAAATTTTATATTATTTTTTTCTGGTGCTTTTTGTTCATACAACTAAACAATTCTCTTCTTAATGATCCGATCCCACGACAAAAAAATTATTGGTGTGAAAAATTATTATATTAAGGACCACTTTGATAGTCTTAAAAGTGAAAAATTATTTTTCCTAGATTTCAAACCTCGATAACTAGAAAAGTTTTAAAAATTTTTTCAAAATGTAAAATGCGTTAAAAAGATAATTTAGATACCTTTATTTTGATATATATAAGTTTATATCTTAATTGTGAAAAAATGTTGAAAAAAATAAAAAATAGACAAAAAATAATAATTTTTTATTTTTAAATTCACACTATTTGAATTAGAAAATATTTGAAGTAGCTCCTTTTTAAAAGTTAACAAAATATACAAAAATAAAAAATATTGCAGACTATTTGAATTTCGCGATACTTGAAGTCGGACTTCTTTAAAGGTAGGTAATTGGCAAAAATATTAAAGATTTCATTTACAATTGGTATACTACATAAAGAAAATAATCAAAGCATGGGTAAGTAAAATATATATAAAACTGTTTTCTAAGTTTAAGCAATAATTTTCCTCTACAAATTTCTACAGATGTTTAAAAAACACTGTACCGCAAACAGTTTTGGCTGCTTGGTAAAAGTACTGAAAAAATTCCGGATGATGAGTAATAGCCTTTTCACACTTACTCACATCTTTCATCTTTCATAAATTTGGCAAGATGATAACATTTTCCCATAAGAATTATACAGGGCGGAATGTTCAACATCTTTCAACATCTTTAAAAGATGTTCCTATCTCACTTTGTTCCGTTCAACATATTTCGATTATTTTAGTGTCATCACTAGAAAAAATGTATGCAACTATATACATACATGCATACATACTATAAAAATATATACATATGCATGTATGTTTGTATGTATATTTCCATATGCATGGACATATTTACATACATTCAAGGCTACATTTTGGAATATCCTTCCCAAAAAAAGATCCGTAATTACTCTAAGATTTTATTATATACATACATATAATAATATATAATATATAATGCATATAATAAAATCTGTTATATATTTTCCAAATCGAAATAAATTACATAAAAGTAGTTGCAAATGTCTACGCGAAAACTTTGCGGATAAAGTTTGTAATATTTTTTCATTATCATTGTCCGCTGGCATAATTTCAACTAATTCTGCACATTGTAGCATTATTAGTTTCTGCTCCTCAGGAGCCAGCAATTAAATCAATTTCTACTGAATTTTTAAATTGCATTTTATTATTTAATTTTTAGTAGCTCACATTCGTAAAAATAGTATTATAATACATGACAGATGAAAGATGAAAGATGTTGTAATGTGAACAGGTTTTTTAAATTTTCAACATATTCCACGCATTCCTCAAAGATGTGAGTGAGTGTGAAAAGGGTACTACCTTCAAAAAATATGGTGCTTAGAAGGCTATTGAAAAAACTAGAAAAACTATGTGTTGTGAATGATTTATCAGAAAGAGGCGTGGCGTCAGCTACAATATATAACAAAAAAATTACAAAGAATGAGGATGATTTTTAAAACTTATTGGTTAGCGTTGATAACAATCAAAAAATTATACGTAATGTTAACAAAAATGTCATTGAAAAAGCTCTTAAGAAACCAATTTGAAAATACTTCCACAGTTGTTCCACATTTACGGTCTAATTCATAAAAAATATTTTAGGTTTATTACAGGTTTATTTGACAAATTTCCCATAGAAATATGTCAAATAAGCGCTTAATAAACCTGAAATATTTTTTATGAATAAGGCAGTTAATGTTTAATGTATTGTAATTTTAGATACAAATTTACTTTTTAATTTTAATTTATTCCTTAAACATGTTGATTTTGTTTATTTAATATCTTTTGATTTTGTATGGCAATACAAATATATTTATGAATTGAATTTTTGATATTTTTTATTAAAGCAATGTATTTTAGATGTTTTTTTTACTTAACCAAGAACGAAACATAATGAAATTCTTTTGATTTTCATAAAATTTCATAAATAAAAAAATTTTTCTCAAAATGTAATTGTTTTCTTATATTTTTCCAACAAGTAAAAATAAATCTATGTACCGAATGAAAGGTAATAAAGACCTTTCTAACGCATTTTACATCTTGAAAAAATGTTGAAAACTTTTCAAGTTATCGAGGTTTGAAATCTAGGAAAAATAATTTTTCACTTTTAAGACCATCAAAGTGGTCCTTAATATAATAATTTTTCACACCAATAATTTTTTTGTCGTGGGATCGGATCCTTAAGAAGACAATTGTTTAGTTGTATGAACAAAAAGCACCAGAAAAGAATAATATAAAAATTTTTTCTCCTTAACCTCATTTTTTTTGATAAAATCTATTTCATCTAAATTCAAAAATTTTTTCGAAATTCTTTTACATCACATGCTTTAATATTCCGCTTCAAGTGTTGCAAAAATCGCAAAAAACGCCTTTGGTGAAACGCCCTAGTGTGCAGTCTCAATGGCAAAACTCTATGAATTTATTTATTTATTTCCAACGATGAAATTATTGACACCAAACAAATGCCTATTTTAAGGACCTCAAAAAATCTTATTTTTTGGAAGCGACACAAAAACTGGAGACTGGAATAAATGTATTGAGTTAAAAGGAGATTATGTTGAAAAATAAATTTTTGTTTTGCGAAAACGACTGTGTTTCATTCAAAAAGTCACGAACTTATTGATCCGCCCGCGTATTTACTATTATTAGGCAAGTTTGATGTTTACGACTGTTAATTAAAATTAAACAGGTCGTCACAATAGACATACATTTTTTAATTTCTGTTATAGTTAATAAATTGTGATACATCGAAAATCGGCACAGTGTAGCGATTTTCGTCGGCTCACTGAAATAAAGTCATAAGTCATAAGCTAAATTTGCCTTATTTCTAAACTAATTGAAATATATATCAGAACATAATTGCAACACAATGCATTGTTAATAAAACCATTAGAGTTAATTGAAGTTTAATAAAATATTGAATTGATTGAAAGGTTTACTTGACACAATTATATTTTTAATTAATTTATTGTTATTTTTTCAATTAAAGTTGTTGATTGGAGAAGTATTTTTTGCTGTGTTTTCTGTGTTTCTTTTGCATCAAAAACTCTTGCTGAGAAGTATAATTAAACTCACGAATCAATTATGAAAAAATTTTAAACTGAATTTAAATTTTTATAACTGAGGTAACAAAATTGATTAAAGGAAATGCAAGTTGAATATGTTGTATCATTCTCTTCGCAACGCATATTAAAATAACTAAAGTTGCAAAAAAAAAATCCTTAATCGTGCAGTTAAAAAAACTTCCAGCGTGACCCACTGATTTAAGAATTTGTTTAATAACTAATTCAACTGATACATTTCAAATATTTGTGTAAAATTTTCATGTTAAAATAGTAAAGTATGAACTGCAAAATTGTAGAAGATCAATTTCACTTCGTGTTGTAATATTGCAAGTAAAAAATATACGAGTATATACAAATGTTTTAAAAACACATACACAACTACGAGTATATAAAACAATTAATCATATTAAATTACTTCAAAGGAGACTAAATATCTATATATAAAAAGAATTTATATATCTATGTTGTTGGCAGTGTTGTCAGATATGGCGATATCTCGCCAAACGTGGCGACGAAAATTTGTTTTTGGCGATGAAAATTATGAAATGGCGATTGGCGATTTGCTTGGCGATATTTGAATATTTTGGCGATATTTTTGACTATATTCAAATTTAATTCAGTTTTATCATAAGATTTAAATAATAATTTTTTTTAATCTTGGTCTTCAAGTTCGTTCAATTTATCCTATTTAAATTGATCTTTTGGAATAAGTTATTTTTATGGATTTTTTGTATGCCAATGTGAATGTTAATGTGAACAATTTTCTTAATTTTTCTTAAATAATATTAATATTAATATAATTTTTATGTTTTACATTAGACGTTACCTACTGAATTTAAAATTTAACAATATTTGTAATGTAATTACAAAATAATAAAAAATGTTTTTTTAGTTATAATTTAATGTTTTATTATATTGGCGATATTTGGCGATATTCGACAAATCATTTGGCGAGGAGGCTGAAAATAAATCTGACAACACTGGTTATTGGTTAAGCTTGTTTAGATGCATTTCGTTGCTGCTTAGGCAATTCTAACTTAAATTATTCACAGAATAAATATACTTCGGCATTGTTATCGTACACAAGGAGATGAAAAATTTTAAAACAAAAAAAATATTAAACCCAAAGCAATTTACTGCTTGTTTAATAATTTTTGTGTAAATCTTTCATTGCCAGTGCTTTTAATTAATTTTGTCGGAAAATGAAACAACAACTAACTGCATGTATTAACATGCATTTACATTTATTCATAAATTTTGTTGCATGTAGAAACTATATGACATAATTATTTATTATTTTTTTTTGTTACACAATTACATAATGCATACATGTTTTATATTCATGAGCAAATATTTGTTGTGTGAAAAGAAAAATGTGTACATAAATATATCTGAGATGAACGGGTGGGTGGTGCAATAAAGATAATACAAATCAAGAATGATAAAATAAAGATTACGTACGGCTTGCGCATGATTTACCGTTTGATGACGTAGTAGTCCCCTCGCAAAGGTTACCAAGTCTGTATCACATGTGAAATTTATAATTTTTTGCAAAAAATGTATGTATTTTGTCTTAGTTGGCAGCCCTGTGATTGATTTACTCAGAGAGATCTCCAAGAAAAAAATTACATGTTGTTCTTTAAAGGCTGCAAAACTAAGAAAAATAAAACACAAAATAAAAATAAAGAGATAAGAAAAAGAGCAAATATGAAATGTGAGTTTGTGTGCGTGTAACAGTTCTACAGTTGAATTTTACTAGCCAATGAGAACACAGGCTGAGTGACGTCAGAATTCCATCATGCGCAGAAATGTTTTTTTATTCTTGCGCGCTGGCGTAATCTTTATTTTATCATTCTTGATACAAATATAAATTGTTTTCTCAGCATATTCTTACGGAGAAGAGTTAAAGCGTTTAAATGATCCACAAAAATTTTCCTCGTAAGATTTTAAATAAAAGAGCTGAACTCATGCTATGCCCAAAATGCTAGGGTTTCATAATTATCTCATCCAATTCAATGTACAGAAAGGAAAAATTCAATCCGTTTTTATTATCCCTATTTGTTATTCTTAATAACGATTCTCCGTTAGCTTTCTCCTCTATTCTTTGTTTCCCTTTGGTGTACGGAACCCTATCGTTTCAGTTACGATGTCCGTCTCGACTGTTGCCAGGCTGTTTTCTCGAGAACCGTAAGAGCTAAAGAATATGTAAAACTTTGGCGGCTACAGCAAGAAAAATATGTGAGAGATAAAAATTAAAGGGTGATCTCGCACGCTTTGAGCAATGAAAAATATTTAAATCCTAAACAATTATATATATATACCTGAAATTTTCGAAGTTAGTGTATTTTTATGCAGACTAAACAAAACATTAAAACTTAAAAAATCAAAATTAAATTAATTAAAGGATATTCTATCAGTTAATGTCAATTTGACTATGTAATTTTAACAACTTGCTGTATCTTGGAAACCGTAAGAGACAAACACTTGACAAAAGTAAAAAAATCGCAAAAAAACTAAAAAAAAACACCAAAACCCGAAAAAAACGCCAAAACGAAAAAAGTACCAAAATCGCTAAAACTTAATATATGTGTTGTAAAAAATCGCCAAAACGAAAAAAACCAACAAAATAAAAAAGTTTCTAAATCTAAAGCCTATAGTACATGGCATGTAAAAAGCCACATGCGTATGTGGCGATGACGTCACGGGAATTTTCAACATGATGTTTGAATTTTTTGTAAATTGCTAGTAGTGGCTATATGCCGTACATTTTTGATAGTATTTTTGTTCCAAAATACAAATGTTGCACATGTAGCCGAATCGAACACATTTTCCGAGGCAGCACATCTGCAACCATGTGAATATCTACATGTACATATGTTACTAGTACACGGCATGTAGCAAATGTAGCGTCGTGATGACGTCAAAATTACGCCAGAGCCACATGCGCATGTGGTTTTTTACATGCCGTGTACTACAGCCTTAATAATATGTATTGTAAAAAAGCAAGAAACCTAAAAAAAACGACAAAACTAAAAAAAATTGCAAAAATTTAAAAAAATCGCCGAAAAGAAACAAGCGCCGTACGGAACCCTTCCTGTGTGAGTCAAAGTCGCACTTAACTAAATTTATTTAAAAATCATTTGCAAGCAGCTTTCAAGTAAAATATAACAACTGGAAACCAAATATGTAGCTAGCTGTTCTTTATAAACTTTCTCTCACTTTTTGTTTTTCTTGTCATCCGTTTAGAACATTAGGATTCGGATTTTTATCGATATTTTTTCAATTGGTTCGGGAGTCTGGAACGTTCGACATCTTCTGTGCTAAATAAACCACTTTTTTCCAGTGATGCCAACTTTTTTGGCTATAAAAGCACATTGAAATTTAAAAACAGCACAAAAAGCGTAATTTTGAGATGTAAAAAGCGTAACAACGTGAAAAACGAGTGAAAATCCAAACGAGTGAAATTTAATGATGTTTAATATTTTCGAAGCTATTCTCTATTTAATTAAATATATCAGACGAAAAAGGTATTCTTCACACTGAAAAAATAAATACGCAAAATTTTTATTAAAGTAATTTTAAGAAATATACAAATTTCTTAAAAGCACTACTTAGTGCTTTTTCCTAGTTTGACACTAACGCTCAAAATTTGGCGTTTTGAGTCTTCCAAAAGCACTGAAAATAGTGCCAAAAGCACCAAGTTGGCATCGCTGCTTTTTCTCCTTGAAATTGGTGCTGAAGAGTACCCATAGTATTTATCAAGCTTAGCCTTGGTTCGAGTGATGGTTTTTTTCGCAAAAAAAAATCGAGCCATAGCCACCAAAAAAAGCTCAACCCACACATTTTTTTAACCTCGTTTTTGACGAAAATCGATTATTTACCATCGCAAATAGTCGATAAATTCGAAAATGATGTCGGTTTATGGCGGTTATGGCAATTTTCTTCTCAAATCTCGCAGCAGTCTGCTATCAATGGCTGTCAAACAGGTTTCTGTTGAGAGGAGCAGTGTTGCTTTTTCAGTTAAGAGGAGGGAAATTCAAAAGGTCATGGACTTACTAACCTGCCATTGCATCTACGAATTTATACTTTTACCTAATTTACATTTAGCATTTTTGTCATGAAATTAGTTGCATGAAAATTTTTTATTTGTCAATAGGACGCCTCGAGGATCAACTTATATCAAAAAACTTGTCAAAAATGCATCAGAGATTCAGTCTACGCCCTTTTTTATATAAAATTCTCTTTTATAGCGCTGCAATTAGCAAATAAAAAAGTTGCGTGCAACAAAATTCATGAAATTTCATGAAAAAACGCTTAATGTAAATCAGGTATTTGAAAGCCATAAAATATTCTTCTTATTTTTCAAATATTTGCCAGTTTTGGGTCTATCTTTGGAAAATAACTTTTTGCAATAAATTAAAAAATGTATTGTCATATTTTAACAGGAACGGTAGGAGTTTATTATAAATTTATTATTTTCGCAATTAATATGAAAGTGTAAAATTAAGTTGGTGTAAATTCTAGTTTTGATTTCTCATCTTGGACCAAAATGTATAAACACATACACACACCCTGATGATGACAGGTGACACTGGCTGGCAATTTGCTCATAAACTTTTATTTGCTACTTTGGTTTTATAATATCGCACATTTACTTCAATAGTGGCACAACTAAAAAAAAACCAGTTTTGCAGAAAACGCGTTTTAAGTTTTCAATTTGCATACAACTTAATGGAGAAATTTAAAAAAAAATTCTTCTCTCAGGAGGTGATGGTACAAGCTATTTATATGAAATTTTTACACAAGATAAAATACGAAATGCCGCATCTTTCTGCATTATTAACTCAAAAAACTCATTTTTGAGTTATGCCACTATTGAAGTAAATGTGCGATATGTATTCATATGTGTATTCATAAAGAGTGAAAAGAAACAAACAACTAAAGTATGAAACGCAAAATCACAGAAAAATCTAAATAAAGAATTCATTGATTATGCACGTACATATGTATTTCGTAGAGATTCCTATGTAAATTATACACTTTATTATTATAAAACAACAACGATACCGAGACACTTTAAATTCTATCGAAGGCCTGAGATGAGTGCATTTAAAATCGTAGACGTTATTGAAACTTCAAGCTTTGCGGCAAAATTAATGGCAGTCTATCGATATTTAACGCAAATATATAGACTTGGAGGGATTTAAATTTATTTAACATTCAACTAACCACCCACCCTTGTTCCACATTTATACTTTGCAAATTAACCCCACTTTATGTGTCTAAATATATGGGAATGTACATAATTGTATGACTTTACTATTGTAACATTTTTATTGTACTCGTATGTTGTTTGTTGAATTCCTTAAGTGATGATGGTGGTGGTGTCTCGTAAAGACATGTTTAATGGCGCTGTAGCGATTTTTTCTGCTTTTGCTAGAGAACTGGGAGAATTTGTCTTGAACACGATGGAAAAACTATGCAATTATTTTGTATGCCGCAAAATAATCAATGAGTCTTAAAATAAATGATGGGTGACTTACATACAGCCCGATAAAGGAATTATTAATTAAGAAATACGTTGATATTTAAAAGTTTTTTAATCTCATTTATTCTTCTTGGGAGTACTAGAAGGCCATTTAAATCTACACAAAATTAATAAGTGATTACTTAAACCCAGGTTTAGATGAATAAATTTACATTTTATAAGCTTTCTTAAGTTTTCGGAACTTGATAAATTTAAAGCCCGAATTGAAAAACTGTTTCTATGTGTTCTTCCTATTAATTAAATCATTCCAATATTCCTTTTCCAATTAGTTTCTAATTTAGACTTTTTTTTTACATTTCAATGCTTCTGCTGATATTTTTTTGTAGTAACATCATAAGCAGACTTAGATGGAAAGAAACGAAAGTTTTCAATTACAACTAGAATTAAAATTAAAATCGCAATTACAATTACAATTACAATCGCAATTACAATTACAATCGCAATTACAATTACAATTACAATTGCAATTACAATAACAATTACAATCACAATTACAACTACAATTACAATTACAATTAAAATTACAGTTACAAGTACAATTACAATTACATTTACAACCACAATTACAATTACAGTTAAAATTTAAATTACAATAACAATTACAATCACAATTACAACTACAACTACAACTACAACCACAACTACAACTACAATTACAATTACAATTTCAATTACAATTACAATCGCAATTACAATTACAATCGCAATTACAATTACAATTGCAATTACAATAACAATTACAATCACAATTATAATTACAATTACAGTTGCAGTTCCAATTACAATTACAGTTAAAATTACAATTACAGTTTCAGTTACAATTACAATTACAACTACAATTACAATAACAATTACAATTACAATTAAAATAACAATTACAATTGCAATTACAGTAACAATAGCAATTACAATAAAAATTAACATTACAATTACAACTACAATTACGGTTACAGTTACAATTGCAAGAACAAGTACAGTACGACCTCGATTTGCGCAAGCACCGATTATTCCAACACCCCGATTAGCGCAACAGCTAATTTTCTTACATTACAGTATTTATAAGTGCAACTTTTTCAAAAAAAAGAGTCTCGATAAACGCAACTTTTTCTCTCTGAATTTACTGAATTCAATATCGTTTTCCTTAAACTAGATTATGTTTACCAAAAAAAATAAATAAAATGAATAGAACTCAAAAATATGAAGACTGGTTTGAAGTTTAAATTCAGAGATAAGGTATTTTATAAATATTTTAATCACATCCATGAATTTTTTCGATCTTATTTAAAAAATTACTAAAGATTTAATAACCAAATTTGTTATGGAAATCCGTTTTAAAAATCCTTAATAATTTTTATACATAAGGCTGTTTATATTTAACTATTAGAAATAAATTATTTTATTTTAAATTATAGTTTGGTTTACATCAAGTTTTTAGTGGTCGATTATTGAAACTTTTTGGTAAAAGCAACAACTTCAATTTCCTTTCGGTTGAGCAAATCGAGCTCGTACTGTACACGTAAATCTAATTGCAAGAAATACATACATTAAAAGTTTTCATTTGCATTTACATTACATTTTGTAATTGTTATTAAAAAAATTTTAATTACAACTAGTTTTTTCTAATTCTCTGTTTTTAGACTCGGGAGTTTTTCTTGGATTTTATAATGAGAAAGAAAAAAGATAGATATACAAAAGGCTAATATTACTTTCTCAACTCTCTCATTCAAAATCAAAAGCTGAGCAACTAAAACTGCCGAGTGTAAATCTGAACTAAAATAACATAAAATTGTAATTGAAGTTGTTAGTTATAGTTTTCCTTTAAGCTATCAGGCCTACCGCATTTATTGGGCCAAATATATCAACAAAAACAGTAATTGAAGTTGTCCAAGTCAAGAATTTTTTACAGTTTAATTCAAAATGTTTAATGTTGAAGAACTTATGTGTGTGTGTGTTACAAAGATGTATTATGAGATATATTTTTATTTTAATTTTGGTGGCTTACGATGTTATTACAAAAAAATCTATAAATTAAATCGAATGATGTTTTCGCTATAAAAAATGTTTTACACTGAGTGAAAAGCTGAAATTTTAATTAAATCAATTCAATAACTTTTAATACAATAGAATATGTATATTGTATGTAAACCTAATTAATAAATAAAAAAAAAATTTCAACATTACTAGACTTTCGTTAATGTTTCTTATTAACTCAATATGGGTTTTTTTTATTTTAATGTGTTTTTTCTCTAAGTGTAATGATACAGAAATTGCATAAATGATTTCATATGTTAGTTCGTTATATTGATTTTAATTGTTTCCATTTTGCAAAAAAAGACAAATTTTTTTATTTAGAAATAAAATCAAAATTTTTTTCTGCAGGAATGTTTTTTGAAAATAGTGATTTCAGCTACATATGTTGCCCCTGTCAAACGATAGTTATTTAAAGGTTATAAAGTATACTCGTAACTTCATGAAAGACCTATTTTTAATATTTTTTTTTTCTAAATTTAAAGTCGACTATCATAAAATAATAATTTTTTTGTGGCATATGCTGTTATTGCAATGAGCCCTTCATATAAAAATTTCCACTAAATATCAGTTAAATTTTCTTCTTTTAAGATTCTGCATAATTTAAGTAAAAACACAACATACATGTATGTATGTATGTATATGTGAGGCGGTATGTCCCCTGCAGATAATGCGACTAGTCCATACATGCATGTAAAGACTAATCCAAAGAGGAGTAGGAGTACTCCAAATATATGAAAAAAGGTGGTCGATTTAACATTGCGATGTCCTAGGATTGGACCACATGGTCCAATTTTACTTAACATCGGACTAACCCTAAAACTACTCCATATGAAATAGTTATAGACTACTCGCATACAATTTGTAACTGCCTAAGAACAACGATCATAATCGTTTAAACACGAACACTTATAGTGCAGCATTGAATGCTTATGTGAAAACGACATGATCCATGACTGCATTACATGGGACCATGATGTAACAAGTCTGTTTCACCGAGATTGGACCACGTAGTCCAATATTATCTGCAGGGTCTGTATACATATACATATGTATTTATGTACATAAGAAAGAAGCCAACAAAAACATTTTACAAGTAAGAAAATGATTTTGTTTTAAATTTTTACGGACATACATACATACATACACTCGATGTATGGTCCAAGTAACGCACCACCCTCTTTAAGGTTCACATGAAATTATGGGCTTTCGCCACCACATTAACATAAGATACAATTTAAAATGCTGAAAGCGACAACGAAAGGAAAATAATAAAAAATAGAATAGCAAAAATACAAAGCACACGGTATGAATCATAGCAGGGGTGGGAGGAGGTAGTCAAATAAAATACCCTTCAAAAAACAGATATTAAGAAAAAAATTTTTTATGTACAACAGTTTGTTGTCTTTTTTTGTGTCTCTTTAAAATAGGGGAAATAGCGGTAAAAGCTTTGAGAGGACACTACACAGAAACTTTAGTACAGTAAAGTTTTCCATACAATTTTATTTAAAACTTAAATAAATGGTGGTTGAGTTTGCTGTAAATTTAGTTTTAAGTTTTTTGTTATTTAACTTAAAAGCTTTTTGTTAAAAGTTCCACTACTTTGCTTTATTTTGCTTTCAACAAGTAGATAATAAAATAATATTATTTTCTTTTCTATCTTTTCAGGTACGTGTTTTGCAAGTTACATGAAGAAGTATTTAGTGAGAAATGGCTTCAACAAATATATTCACAAGTAATTGAAATTTATGAAATAGACTTTGAAAATATATGATAATTAATTCTTAGTTATTGTGTTTAAATTTGATAATTTTTATGCATATGGGGATATGATTAAAAATGAAATTTTTCACTTACCGAATCAAGTTGAATAAAATTGTTTGAGTTGATAAAGTAAAAATAATCTGCAAAGAGATAAAACACGTATTGGTAGCTTTATTTAAAGATATGTATATACACACAGCTGTTGGTAAATAGTTATAAGAAACAAAACGCAAAAATTTTAATACTCAAAATTTAAAGTTTATAGGCAACATTATTTATTTAAAGCCTTATTTATAAAAATTATTAAGGCTTTATAAAAAGTTTTTAATGCAAATTTTCATACAAAATTTTTCCAATTAAGCCTTTATAAAGCCTTAATATTTTTTCAGCCTTATTTATAAGACTTATTAAGGCTTTATAAAGGCTTAATAAGAAAAAATTTCTATGAAAATTTGTCCTAAAAACCCTTTATAAAGCCTTCATAATTTTTATAAACATGGCTGTTATTATTTAAGTCCCTTCATTGATATGTTTCACCCAAAAATATTTTGAGTTTTGCTGTTTATAAAATTATTATTCAATACAAAATTCAAATCTGTACAAAATAATATTTCTGATTAGAACTGCTGCGCTGTACCAGCTAAAGTGAAAGTATTATTATTCGGGAGTACTAGTGCGTTAAAAAAATGTTAAAGTGAAAGTAGTTGAAATAAAGCTGAACTGAACTGGTACTCCGATTACAAAGTAAGAAGAGTACCCTAAGCTTTCACTAGAGCATCATAAAATTGTCAGAATTCAAGCTACTCTCAAAATCTTAAATTCAATAAAAACAAAAAAAAAAAGACTAAGATCTAAACGAAAAATAATCGATTGTTAAAGTTAAATCATTCTTCAAACAGGTTTTCTTATAGAAAATTGGCTTTAATAATTGTTGAAGAATAAAGGAGTAAGTGTTTAAGTCGACTTAAACTAAAATTTAAATAATGGTATAAGCTTTAAATTTTAAGCAGATGATGTGTTAAGGATAGCTATGAGGAATTTTTTTTGGAATATCTTAGCTCACTTCTCTGTATGGGACTCTTTTATCCTTTTATCATTCATAAAAAGGACAAAAATCATAAACATTGGTATGGCAACATAATAAGGATGTTCTACAAAAATACTTTTCATAAAATTCTACTATAAGTCGTTGTAGACACCAAAATCCAACCTAAATATGGGCATTTCCAGGGAAACGTAAACCCTGACCAAAAATGTAAATTTTATTAAAAAGCTTTGCTTGACCGATAGTATCATAAAAAACCCTTCAAATAATTTGATTGTAATGTATTTATACGCCATCTCAGTTATAGTAAAGAAAAACTAGGCTGCCAAAAATTAATTTCTATTTTTCTAACTCTTAGTAATATTTAATCATATTTCCTCTTTAATGTTTAAAACATTAATAAGTATGTAGTGGTTGTGCTTTTTCCATAAATGTATTCTTAAAACTACAACTAATAGGAATAAATGAAGAGAGAGTAAACAAATATCCTTTAACATTAATCTTTTCCACTTGTTTTTCGTTATCCTTCAATGTAACGTTCGTTTCCAAAAAGGATGAAATATTATAGTTATATGTATTTGATTCGTCAGGACCAGGTGTCTTAAAAGTTGGATTTAAAAAAAAAGCAAAAATTTTCAAAACAAATGCATTTTGAGGTAGGCAAAGTTTGTAGCATTCGTCATTGTAAGTAAAATTTTATACAAAAACTAAAATTTATAAATATTTTTTTATTTAGTATTCAAAGATTGTAGAGGTCATAATCGTAAATAATGTTATGGGTTAACGTATCTTTTTATCCAGAGGGATAAAAAGCTGGCGGAAAGAAAAAAGAAAATGAAAAGCGTCATAGAAACAATTTAAAAAGGGACATATTAAAGATAGAAGAGTATAGATCAAAAAACAAAAGAAAGAATGCGGAAACATTAGAAAAGGGTGCACCCAGAAAAAAGATTGGTTGGAAAACGGTTAGTCCAATAAAATATCATTTGCATTAACTATATTTCAGTTCACGCTATCAATTTTCTGCTAATCCAAAAAACAATCCATGTTCATTGCCATAAGGGCATAATTGTAACAAATATATGATTGTGACAATACTTAAATTGATTGCATCAACCGAGCGTATGCTTTTGTCATGACTAATAAATAAACTGATTGGTTAACCCAACCGAATAAAATATTACGAATTAGATTTTACTACCAACTTTTGGTATTAGCAACTAAAAAATTATCGTTCTATATTAAAATTAAAATAAAAACTTTCAATCAGTTGCTGCAAATAACTAGAGGTTGAGTTTACTATCATAGTTTATAGCAGCAAATTAAAAAATTAACTTTTGTGACTTTCAAAGATATTATGATTTGTGAATTCTCAAATGGTTTTTGAAAGTCTGTGCATAAGATAACAGGTTTGTGGCTTTTCAAAATGTGTGGTTGAAGAAATGTATATAGACATGCTTCACCATTAGGAAATAAATTTCAATTAAAAAAACTTATGACAATATGTCAAATAATAAATTTCTTAAATTGTGTATTTTTATTTGCGTTTATTGTTTATTTTTATTTCAGCAAGGAAGCCCAATTTTTCTTTTACAGGTACCAATTATGATATTGTTTTAATTATATTAACCAAATTTTCGGTAGTAAGAATAACATTTATTTCAAATTCCATACTCTCAACCAATTTTTTCTGTTGCTGCAACTATTGGGTTGAGGGTTATAATTAAAATATAGTGGTACCACAAGAAAATTTCAGTCGCTATAGCAGAATTCTATGATAGTTGCTGCAACCGCCAAAATTCAATTTGCAACAAATTCGGTTGCCACAACTAATATGTTTTCTCTGTGTGTTAAAGTTGACCAAAGATGACAACAATTTGCTAAAAGAGAAAAAAATCGTCTGAGACAAAAATATATCGGGACAAAAAGAAAAATGAAGGTCAGATAATCGTCAAAGTTCTGGCTTTTACATGGTTTTTACATGTTTTCTTGTTAGTTCGGATGTTAAAAGACATGCTACACCTGTTTAAGTCCAAATTTAGAAGAAAACAATTTGGAAACGGACGACTTCAAATTTTTTAATTTTCTTGTTGGGTTTTTTTCACAAGACTGTTTACAAGTGAAAAGAATACGAGTTTTTTTGCTCAAAAGTGAAAACGAAAAACTCTAAAAATTTCAAATAGTCCATTTCCAAATTGTTTTCTTCTAGAACAAATACTAGTCGTATTTTCTAAATTCAACTTTTTGTTTTAACATCCGAACTCACAAGAAAACATGTGAAAACGATGTGGATGCCAGAACATTGACGGATTTAATTTTAATTTTTCTTTTCTTTAGAAACTCACATTAATGAATAAAAATATTTCATTCAATAAGAATTGAAAATACTGCTCTTACTCCCTATTAAGAAATTATTCCTGATTAGAATTCACTCTAGTTCAATTAAATTTAATATGTATCACTTGCTAAAAATTGTTTAAAAATAATGATAGGCCCTTTTGCATTTTGTAAGACGATAGATACATAATATCCTGAACAGAATTGTTATTTGTATTAAATAAATAATTACATAAAATTTTTTATATTTTACTCAAATACTATGGAAAAATATGTCATGTAACGAATGTAACGTTACGTATCAACTATTGCTTGTATACAAGACATTTATAAAATAATTTCAACGCAACAAGCTCTAACCCAAAGCGAAATTTGTACAGATCAATTTAAGTTTTGTGATTTAGAAAAAGAGTGATTCATTTCGCAGAGTTTTGCATTTTCATAGATGCGAATCAACACCACTTCCTTTTTTGGTAACGTTCGTATCACTTTTTGTTTGCTAATATCTCAGAAACCTATTTATGCAAAAATACAGATTTACCACTTAATATAAAACCAGTCCAATGCTGTTCAAAAATTACAAAATTAACAAAATAAAATTTTTGCTTTAGGGTTTCTTCCCCATTTAAGACGTACGACAGTAACGTTCGTCACCCTGGAGGAAATGCCCATATCAGAAATAAGTCAAATTTTAAAATGCGCTCAAGGGTTAATTTCGTACTTATTTCCACAAAAGTCGTACAGAATTGAATTTTTCGGGTTTCCTTTGTATTAAAAAATTTGTTTTACTTACAATTTCACTATAAATCACTATACAAACAAAGTCCATGACATAGTGAAGTTGTCAACATTGACGTCATGTCAATACAATACCAAATAAATTCAGTAAAGTGCGACTTTGAATCGCACACGAAGGGTCCCGTACGGACACTACATATGTATGCAATGGCGAGTAGAGGTGGAAAACTATCGATAGTGTCACTATCGAAAGTTTTCGATAGTTTAAAAAATCTCTATCCATACATCGATTCCAGACTATCGAAAGTTAAAAAACTTATCGATATATCGACGATACTGTCGTGATAGTATCGAAGTTGTATGGTTCTCGTAAATTGTACATATTTATTTACAATAAAAATTCCAAACAAAATATTTTTAAAAAAATACCACACAAAATAAAATAAAATTTTATTTTTCAGTTTAATAAATAACAAAACTAAAATAATTGTATGAAAAATAAGTGAGATCAGCGGAAGAAATTTTCCCGTCATTCAGTTATTTTTGTTTATGAAAAGCAATATATTCAAATATTTTGGTTTTAGTGGTGTATCATTTACTATCGATAGTGTCTTAAAAAAAATCGATTGTTTTCAAGTTTTAATCGATGGCAGAATATCGATAGTACCATTGATAGTTTTCCACCCCTAATGGCGCGTACACACTATGACATTTAGTGATATCGCAATAGAGTATACTGTTGGCAATGTTTGTCATTTCCAATATTGTTCGTTGTGTGGCATTGCTTTCCATATAAAAAACATAATGTGAACGACGTTGTACACATTTTGGAAATGACAACACAAGAAATGCCAGATGTGCAATCAGCATAAAAAATTATCTTAAACAACTTTAACACACACAAAACTTTCGATATAATATATTTTAAAAAGTCACTTTGGTTGCGCAATATTTGTTATAAGTTTACTTTATATATGTTGCAAATTCTTTCCAAAGATGTAAATGTGTAAAATTTTTTTTACTCTACTGTACTCTAACAGGTCATTTTCAATTGTTCACTTGGCAGTCTTCCTCAGTCAGTTTTTCTTCCAGTTTTTGGGACTTGCTAACCCAATTTTGGTTTCGTTTTTAAACTACACACAATCATACTGCATACTAATCATAAGTGTGCACGTATAAACATATGTATGTTTGTAACAAATATTATAAATATTTCTTCATTACTTTACCCCATATTTGTCGCAAATCACAAATTTAAGGGAATGTATACTGGGGGGAATGAATGACTTAAATCGTTATAAGCAAATGTTTTATTTTTTTTCTATTCTTTTTGCTTATCGATGGTATTATTTACATTGAACTGCGCAAGGACTTTACTTCTTTTATGTTAGCCTTTCTTTTGTTGTCTAGTTTCAGTTTATTTTATTTTTTCTACTTCAGAATTGCCGTCGTTATAGTTATCAGTTATTCGAATAGTATGACTTTTGAAAACGGTTATTAAATTAGTTTAATTTTTCTTATTTAAGGTAATAATATATGAAAGTCTAAAAAATGTTTAGTTTATTTGTTTCATTTAATTAGGATAAAATTTGTATTTCGAACAAACCAAATTACATGTTGTAATTTTTAAGGAAGAAATTATACCAAGGAGAGTTGCAATTATTCTAACAAATGGTACCAGAACGGAACAACAATATATTTTCGAAGGCCGCTACACCTTCATCTTCAGCGTTCAAGTATGTGATCAACTACATATGTAGATCAATTTATGCAAACTTCAGCTTGATATAAAAACAATTCAGTGCGAATATAATACGTGAATTGTTTTGATTCGTCGTATCAAAAATTGATGCACGATGTTTATTTAGTGAAAGTTTATCATTAGTTTTGGAATATTTTTTCTTTAATAGAAGGTTTTTTTTACTGCATTCTGAAAAAAATCATTTGGCGCTACATTAAAAAATCTTGAAATTTAGATAATTTAATTTAATAAATCAAATTACTAATCGTTATGATCAGGGAAACCGCAAGTATGCAATTGCATGTTTTTTCTTGTGTGACGTATGGATGCGGAGATAAGATATTTATGAATTTTGGCATCGATTTGTTAGTGCATATTTTTGCATATTTTACCCTTTATAGCATGTTTTTGCATATATCAGTCTTACACGCTTATTTTTAGCATTTCTCCGAATTTTGAGAGCATATTTGACGGTTTTAGGGCATATTTTGATACTGTAAAGAATTTTTTTATTTTAATATGCTACAAGCCAATTATCTGTTGGTCAATTTATTTTCTTACCAACTAAATCTCATTTCTAATGATCTATACATATGATCTATACATTTTTCTAATTGTTTACACCCTTATTACGGACGTTAGTTGGAATAAAAGTTTGGTTTTGATATTTGTAAAGGATTACATCAGTAGAAGTTGAAGGAATATTGTCAATGTATAAAAGTTTATTTAGATGTGACAAACAGCGATTTTTATTTGAAAATCTGGGTCAATATTTTATGTTTATTGCAATAAAAATTACAAATAAAAAGCTTGACTTATATATCAAAAATATAGTTCCAAAGTCTTTATTCTAATATCGTAACCTCTTTTGAAGTTGAAGTTAAATTTTTACGGCCGTATACAATAAAAATTTATTTTTATCATTTGCTTAAGTCAAAATTTGTATGATAATTTTGTTTTAACGTACACTTCAAACCCAATTATTATCTTTTTTAATTATTTCTTGTTTCCTTTTTTAAGATTTATTTTATTAATTGAAATTTATTTGCTGGTAGTTTAGCATGTCTATATACGTATTTCATTGGCGCTTGAACCAAATAATCAGTAGACTTTAACCACAAATTTTACACAGTCACAAACCTCTTACTTCATGCATAGACTTTCAAAAACTATATGATAATTCATAAAATAATAATACTTTTGAAAATCACAAAAGAAAAAATAAGCTTAGTAGGCTTTGAAACTGATACAAAACCCAGCAAATAATTTATATCCAGGTGAACTCATTTTATTTTTCTACATCCTTATACAATTAGAAATCCATTGGATAGCAATAAAAGTATCCACAAGGCTAAATGAAAAATAAAACATTAATTGAACTTTAAAGAAAATTTATTATTTGACATATTGTCAGAAGTGTACATAAAATAATTGAAATTTATTTGCTGGTAGTTTATGAATTCTCATATAGTTTTTGAAAGTCTATGCATAAAGTAAGAGTTTTGTGACTGTTTAAAATTTGTGGTTAAAGTCTACTGATGATTTGGTTCAAGCGCCAATGAAATACGTATATAGACATGCCAAGCTACCAGCAAATAAATTTCAATTATTTTATGTACACTTCTGACAATATGTCAAATAATAAATTTTCTTTAAAGATTTATTTTATTTTATTTTTGTCTCATTTTATATGCAAATATTGTTGAATTGTGGAGTTAAAAATATATTTCCATTTACAAATAACATCATATTTTTTGAGTTTAAGTGCATATTTTCAAGTTTTTAGTGCATATTGAATGCGCATAAAACACTTTTTTTAGAGCATATTTCTGGTTTCCCTGGTTATGATTATAAAAATTAAAATATGGCAATGATCTCCTCTTCAAAAAAAAAGGAAGATAACTATTATTATGTATGTGTTTCTTACGTTCACCAATTTCTCTCATTTTCACCAATATCTAATAGAAGCAGGGGATGGGTACCCCCCATACAAAGTAATTATAAATTATGGCATATGTGGAATACTATATTATTGAGAGGCTTCAAACTTGGTGAGAATTACTTTGTAATCCAGCGGAAAAGTGGTGTTATAAGCAGTGATGCCAACTTGGTACTTTTGGCACTATTTTTAGTGCTTTTTGAAGACTTAAAACGCCAAATTTTGAGTGTTAGTGCCAAACTAAGAAAAAGCACTAAGTAATGCTTTTAAGAAATTTGTGTATTTCTTAAAATTACTTTAATAAAAACTTGGTGTATTTATTTTTTCTGTGTAAATCATACCTTTTTCGTCTGATATATTTCATTAAAAATGTTGATAATATTGCCGAAATAGGGAATAGCTTAGAAAACATTATTAAACTTCACTCTTTTTTCACGTTAGTGCTTTTTACGCTTTTTAGATTTCAAAATTACGCTTTTTAGCGCTTTTTTAAAATTCTGATGTGCCTTTATAGCCAAAAAAGTTGGCATCACTGGTTATAAGTCTCCCTCCCATACAAAGTAAAATTGCAAAAAATTAAATCAACTTTAAATGTTCGCATTTAGAATGTTGTTCACTAAACGCAGCAATAAATTTCTAGGTTGTCAACTAATAAGATAAATTGTGCCTTCTTCACACTGCCTACAAATAGTTAATTTAAACTTTTTAGTGCACAAAGTCGATTTAATTTTTTTAAGTTTCTATCTTAGAGAAAATTATTAAAAATATTTTTTTCCAAATTTACAATTCTAGCCAATGAATTAACTAGTTAAAAAAAAATTAACAAAATTGTAGTAAAATTAATTAATTTATTTTAAGTTCGTAATATGGCACCAGAAGACATGTAATGTGCCTTTAAAAAATTCACATATGTAATAAATTTCGTTACATACACTATGACTAAGTGCAACATGCCAACTTAGACAATGTAGGGTAAAACACTATTGTTCTGTTTATATGTATTGTTTGCTGGTGAATGTGCCTTGGATTTCTCATTCAGTTACTGATTGGAACTTTATAAGGTTTGAAGCTTTGAAATCAATCGGGGAGCAAGTCGTGATTCCGTACGAGCGACAATTTCAAGTAAGTCGGCAGAACTGTGTATCTGTATGACTGCCCGTGTCCACGTACAGGCCAAACGGCTGGACAGATTTTCATTTAGTTTTTTCTGTTCGAAAGATGACTTGATCGAGAGGGTTCTTAGCTATGTTTGAAGAAAATCGGCCCAGCCGTTTAGAAGATATAACATCTTTTCTGAAAAAAGTCGGGGGATTTTATAATTTTTAATTTTTGTTATTATTATATTATTAAGGGCCATTATTATAACTTGTCGTTAGCTAAAGGTAGGATTTTATTGGATGGATAAACACTTTTTCATTCTTACATCTTCATTTTAACCAAAAGTGAACGATAAGTTAAAGACAAGCTCATCCTACCTCTAACTTTTATCGTGAGGTATAGTCATTTGAAGTTGCCATATTTTCATCCCTTGCCACACTTTCTACTTTATAAATTACTGCCAAATTTATTTGGTTAAAATATGGTATAAAACAAAACCAATCCAACACAAAACACATAATAATAAAGCAAAAAACAAAAGAATTGACAAAACTGTTTTCATTAGATTGTAATTTGACAAATAAACAAAAGCAAGTTGCCACTAAGCATTTTTAACAATCAATATCCACAAAATCCACAGAAATGTTGCCACCAAACAAAAACTGTATTATTTATTTTATCGGACAGTTGTAATAATGGAAAAATTTTAACGGTCACTTTACAGTTCAGTTTTGATAAAGTTAAGATTAACTATCCAGAACTTTATCGTCAAGTCATAATAATGGCCCTAAGTAGTTGAATATTAACTACCACGTAATTAACCAAGCACCCGATTCTCAGAATTTTTCGAGTGTTCATAATTATTGGCGTAGTATGTAGCAGATTGTATGATTCCCCCCATTTTTCATGCACTCATAATCGTAGTTGGCCGAACATACGATGCTCAAAATTTTTCGTGTATTCGAAATTATTAACGGAGTAGGTAGCCGAGTGTATGATCCTCCCAATTGTTCATGCACTCGTTGTCACACTAAACCTGGCCATCATCAACTCTAATGTAGAAGGCAGCTCATTCTTATGTCCTGACAACAACAGAAGCCGAGTGGGATATCCAGCGAGTTCAGCATACTTGTAGTTTAAAGCAATGGAAAGCTGATGGTACACACAGCGAGAACCAAAGAGAAGCACTGGAACATTTACTTAGTGTTCATTTTCCTGTCTCGATTCTCAAGGTTCGAAGTGATAATGACTGGACGAATGGCTCTCCTATTTTATACAGAACAGCTCTCAAACTGTCAAAAGTCATCTTCAATCCGGATAGGATAAAATGGGCTATTACCTCTTTTCAGCCTTTTAAGGCTTCTGCCAGTGATAGTATCTTCCCAGCGCTCTTGCAAAGGTGATACACTGTTTTGTGCTATGCCGCTCTATTCGGAGTCTGTTTTATATTCGGACATGTTCCCTTACTGCGGAGGAAAGTTAAACCCAGCAAAAAAATATTCTGATCTGGAAGCACTAAAAACTTAGGGAAGCAATTTATTGCTTACTTAATATTAAAAGCCTCGAAAAAGGCTTCTGAAAAGCACTAGTAGAAAAAAAATTCAACCCAGTCTCTTTTGCATTTGAGTACACAAAAACTATATGTGTGAAGCAACCTCGGTAAGGAAAAAAAATTCATGGCCTCTTGGAAGCTGAATGCAGCTGGCTCATCACGAAGAAAAAAAAATGCCTTATTCATGCCACAGCAAGTGACTCTCTAGCATTGTCTCCCTTACAAAAACGTTTCTGGAAACAGTAAGTTTTGCTGGGATGTTGCATTTATACCTAAAATGGGTAATAGGCCAGTAAATTTGGCCAAATCATACCAATTAGCCTAACATCCTTTTTGACGAAAACTATGGACAGACTAATTGATCTGCACATTAGATCGACTTTAGCTAGCTCTCCCACCTTTAGCCGACGATCAGCCAATACCATTTCGTGGATTTTCTTAACCCTTTGCCTCATGTAAACTGTGCCACCTAATATTTTATAGCCGTAACCGAAGGAGGAGACTGTCCGAGAGCTGAACTGAGTTCTTTTAAATGCAAGTATTGAATTACATCTCAGCAAAAAATTTCAAAAAAGGTAATTGGGTTTGGAATTAAGCATTTTTATTGGAAGCTCTTTCCTACTGGATTACCAACTTAATGATTTTAACAAGGCGTGAAACTAAAATAATAGATTTTTGAGGAGTACTTACTTTTTTTATTTGGCATCTTGTTCACGTAATCTATTTAATCTAAAATAATCATTCTCCTCATTTAGCAACATGTACACCATTTTTTTTTTTAAATTTTAGGTAATGTGATTTGTAAGCGAGTAATGAAATTTGGCAATCAGAAAAGTAAGTCATTATATGGCAAGTAGTTCTAATGGTAATGTGTAATTTTTTTGCTGGGATATCACTGATTAATTTTTACAAATTTACAGAGATCGTTTATTTTTGATAGTTCCAAAAAATACTGAACGACATGGCGTTTGAAACTTAAAACCCAAGATTTATAAAGTTGCCAATTTCCAAGCAAGTAATTCTTTTCAAACTACTGCTGCCATTTATATGTCAGGTAGACTAGTTTCGGAGCTTCCTCGTACAAAGCTTTCTACGACGGGAATAGTTTTAAAATCATTCCATTTACGCTCACATACAAAGAACATAATATTCCTGCAATGAACAACTTTAATTGAAAATAAAACTAAAAATCAATTAAAAATGTATTTAAGTCAATTAAAGTTTTGTTTAAAAATGTAATTTATTACAAAGTTTAATTGACTCAGTTGCATTTTTAACTGATTTTTTGTTTTATTTCAATTAAAGTTGTTTATTGCAGGAAGATTTTTTTACTCTGTAAATAATAAAGTTAGTTTTTTCGTTTCAGTTGCAATTAGGGATGCCAAAGGGGCTAAGCTTTTTAAAACCCAGGATTCGGGATTTTGAATTAAAAAAAAGCGGGATCCCGGGACGGATCGGGATTTTTCGGGATTTTATAAACTAATAATATTAGATAATTTTATTTATTAGCTTTATATGTAAGTATTAAAAAAATTATTAATTCATGAAAAAAGTTAAATTCATTACAGAATCAAATAAAACATTTTTAATGTATTACTGGTAGGAATAATTTAAAGTAATATGGAAGTAATATTTGTATATTAAGCCGTATCTCTTAAGAAACTTCTTAAAAAAATTAATGCATCTAGGGTGGCAGCTGACAATCGATATCTTATTTGATTGCAAACATAAGCTGCTGACGAAAAACAAGATCGCTTGGTACTGTAATTGCGCTATGAAATAAGGCCCAAGGAAATAACGCACAAATAAGAAATGAAATAAGGCCCAATAAAATAAAACCCAAAAAAATAATTGATGCCTAAGAGCAAATTTATGCAATAAAGCCCAATTAGAAATTACTTAATTTTGTTGAGCTTTATTTCATTTTCCCATTTGGCCGTTATTTCCTTGTGCTTTATTTGATAGCGCCAAGCGACACCTCTTTTTGCAGGCCAAGGAAGTTAGTAATTTTTAGTATTTTTGGTTGAGGTGCAACCTTCTCATGTCGTTTTTCTAGCTGAATATCATGGGTCCATAAAAATATTTAAAACATTTTATTTAATATATAACTAATATCTGACAAAGTATACTTACATTAATATGTGTCAAAAGACCTTTGAACCTAGAACCTCTCTAAAGTTTTTAATACCTTTTTGCAAAATTTGCTTTTTGCGTGCGCAGTTCCATTATCATCCAATAAGAAAAATTACCAAACCGAGCTTCCGGTACAAAATTCATTACTAATGATTTTTTCGCCTACGACCTCTTTTTATAACCAGTAAAAAGCATTTGATTCATGGCTACTATGATTAAATTTCAAATATTTAAAATTATTTTTAACTGGGAAACTCATGTTTAGTTGCATTTAATAAAAAAATTGTCAGATTTTTAATGTTACCAAAATCCCGAGATTTCTGCTTAAAAATCAGTTCAGTTTTTTAGAATAATCCCGTGTTTTCGGTATTCGGGATTTCGGTATTGGCATCCCTAGTTGCAATAAATATATTTTCAAATCAAATTTTCTCTCTTTTTCATTATCATACATATATATGTATATATGTATGTATTTTCTTTGCCTTTGCTCAATCTTATAGTTACCTAATCCTTGATAACAGTAACCATTTATTTCAAAATAATAAACAAATACATATATATTTTCAAATAAGCCAATTCATTCATTCAGGTGTTTTAGTTTTACCACAACCCTTATTAAGTTAATTTCCTTAAAAAAAGGAAAGAAATAAATAAATAAATAAAAAATGCCGTGAAAACACACACCCAACAAATCCAACTAAAACGCATACAATTTTATTTAATTCTAAGAATTTCTTAGACGAAAATAATATTATAATAGTGAATAAAAGTTCAGTTGCGTTTTAACTCTACGACAAAACAGTCAGAGGGATTTTTCACTGGAAACGTGATATTTTATTTACCCTAAAATTGTGAATTTTATAATGTACATTATTTGCAAATAAGTTCATTTTGAAATTGGTTGGAAAGGTTTGTGTGTCAGTGCTTGAGTGCAAAGTGCAATATCCTTATGGAGTATTCAAAAAGTTGTTGCCCTTTGGCCGGTTGTGGTTGAATGACAGTAAATCGATAAATTTTGCATACATTTACTTATTTATTTTGCTTGAAAATTTTTTTTACAACAGCTGCGGTTGAACCATTGCGTGCGACCTGTGTTATTTGCTCAGTAAACTGACCATTTGCACGATAAATAGTTTTTTTTTCGAAGCAATTTTTTTTTTATTTGAACTACAAATTTAAAATTATATTTTTGTGCTGTGGAGTAGTAGGTCTGTGTGCTTTAAGTAAATCCAATTAGTTACTTGTACATTTTGTTAATTAATTATTTACACCTTATGAGTCTACAAGTATGTATGTATGTGCATAAATAAATATATACATTCATGAATATGTATGTGTATGTGTACATATGTATGTTAATCAAATTGAGGCCTTATAATTCTTGAGTAAAAGAATTTAGAATTTTTATTTATCGCATTTAAAGTGAATAAACTTCGATATTTGATAATAATAACAATAATAAAACGTAAACACAGGAAACATCTCGAAAATTGACACACATACGATATGCATGCGCCCAGCTAGCCAAGAGCTGTTTAATATGCGAAAGTGTTTAAAATAAACAACTCCTAAACATGTCTTTTGCTGATTATTTGGAGAATGATATTGTAAAATTTCTGTTTAACTCTCTCTCTCTCTCTCTCTTTCTCATATATCTTGCAGTGTTTAATCGACGAACAGTGACCTGCGCCGATAAATTTAGTCAGTGGCGGCGGCTCATGAAAAATTGTTCGGCGGCGGCTGAAAATCGGTTGGGTCGGCTTCACAATTTTTACAATTGTGACAAACTAAATACACGAAATTTTTTAAAAATGATTAATCTTTTACCAGCTAAATTTAAGGGAAAAACTGATTTAATCAGCGTCGCGACAAAAAAAAAATATAAATATATTAAAAAAAAAATTTTTTATTTAATATTGTAGCTTAATCTATTTTCAACTAAAAAAAATATTACACAAACAAAAAAAAATTTTCCATAAGCGCTATTAATTAAACGCCGCTAGATGAGTCTTTTCGCCCACTGTGCGTCGCCACGCTCTTTTTATTTTGTACCACAAACAAAGCGGAAAAATGCTAGAAAATTATCAAATATAAAAAAATAACCACTTCTTATTACACATTAAATCATTGTAAAATTAAATTTTTTGTTATCTAATAATTTTCTAGCGATATTTTTCGATTTGTTTGTAGTACAAAATCAGAATGTGGAAACGCTGACGAAAGCAGTTTTCCCTGAAATTTAGCCGGTAAGTCCTAGTCCAGACTTGCATTTTTGTATGTTATATACGGCAACGTTTTCCACTTTTATTTGCAAATAACAAGTGCGTATAAACGGGATATACATATCGTCGGTTGGTTGTTGGTTTGCGGCACTGTATATTCAAAATGCATTATGTCTGCAGCAAACCAATAACAAACTAACAACAATTGGAAAAAAAATCTTAAAGCTAATTTGCATAAAAATTTAAAAGTGTGAAGTGATTAGTTTTTAGTTTCACATTTACTATTATAGATTGTTAGTTTTTTTTTCTTAATTTCTTCGCTGATGCTTTCATTTGAGCTTTCCGGTTGTTTCAAGTGTGTTTTTATTTTTTATAATAATTAAAGATATATCGAGCCTTATTTTGAAATTAAGATTTTATGGGCCTGTCCATAGTTTAGAATTATCAAAATACCAAAATTGTTGATAACTTTTAAGATCCAGGCTGTCAAATTTTATCGTAAGCGATATAAATATTTGATTATTTTAAAAAAACCGTCCCCTGAAAAATTTAATTTTTGTCGCTTACGATAAAATCGAAAATAAGGCTCGATATGATTTACAATAAACTCTCTGGGATTGAAAAAGCTAGCTGGGTATATACATACGCAAAAATATGTAAATATTTCGTTTTTAAGCATTGACGCTAGTGTAAAGAGTTTGGTTTGCGTGCAACGACCAGCAATAAATAATAAAAAAGTTAAGCCGGTTCGGCAATCAGTTTATATTAAATCATATGAAATTATTGTTTCAAAGTAATAAATGTACTATTGAATTTATTACAATATTTAATAGTCAATAATTAAATGCTATTTAAAAATAATAGTTTGGCAATCAATATTGAACTCTTAACACACAATATATTTTTAACTAAGAAATGATTTGGAAATTCGCTATATAAGAAGAAATAAAGGGTCTTCCAATAGGAGGATTTAGTTTGATATGTAAAAAGTGAATTGTGGCACATTTAATTGTAAAGAGGAGATGTGCAATCGCTTTACGTGAGTACCTGCCATTACGGCCTAATCTCACGTGTGCCAAAGCACCGGGTGTGGGTTAGACGCCAGACCAACGCCCCCATGCACCCCTTTAGAATGAACCTATGGCCCACTCCATAAGGCACATAGGTTGCAATCTTTGAATATAGTTATCCCTGTATTATATTCAATTACCTTGCTGAGGTAATTTGAGCTATCTAAACTCTGCTGCTATGTCCGTGCCCATAGCAGCTTCTGTTGAATGGCAACAGCACCTAGAACAGTGTCTGGCTGACGGCGTCACACCAACCACTAGCATTGATTTAACACTGGGAAGCCAAGACTATTCTCCCAGCGATGTTTGATAGCAAACCACAACCACCACGATAATTCTCCGGCTTCCACGCTTAGGTGTTGTGTATACACCTAAGCCAGGTCCCCAAGAAAATTCCTCAACCATTGCCGGCACAGCTAACCACTCATCCATAAAGAACGCATGCCTGTGTCGCCAAATAACCAGTGCCTACTCCACACTTACCAAAATCATCCCTTTAACCCCTTAGGGGTCTACCCCTTTGGGGTAGGACAAACTCGGATTTTAGCAAAGGAAACTGACGACCGCTACATGCACTCAAAACTTCAGAGCAGCAAGGACCACTCACGCGAGAAGAACGCAAGCTCGCCACCAAAACTTCTGCGCCTACTAAGACCCGACACTAAAAAGTGAGAGTGTCCTGGGGTCGTATCCAGGACGAAAAGCCATTTTAGCACAGAATTTTTGGAAACCGCAATGCATTTATCTCTAAGCAGCCCAGCTGTCGGGCAACCGGCACCCGTGGTACCAGAAGTAGCCTCTGGTTAGACCTCGAAGTTCCACCACAAGGGCTTCACCTCTATCGTCTTTTGAACTCAGGAGCAGTTCTAGGTGACGCTGCACCTAGCTGACAACAACGGGCTTACAATATTTGTTTTCCTTTTATAAATATGTGCACATCCGTTACTCTGTTTATATTCAGAGATTGGGTAGTAACACATAAGTTTTACGGCTAATGAGCCAAAGGTCCGCCAGCGGAAAAAGCTCATTAACCTAGCTGGGGCCCCGGGGTTGCCACACCCGTAGTCCATAACAGACTCCCCTGGGGGGATTGTAAAGAGGAGGGATGATATGCCATTAATAATGGAATTATTAATTAATTAAGCAAGACGCGTGGTCAGCTGATGTGGTATAGGTAAAAATGGTATAGCCAAATTAACCTTCCAAAGAAATAAGAAAGTGGGTAGCGGAAGATATGAATAAAACTATTCAAGCTGTTAGGAAAAAATAAATGACCTTCAAAGTCATTTAATATTCTGCAAAGAATGCAAAGAAATGTCCAGAAGGGGAAAAAGCAATGATGAGCTCTTACCTATTAAACTTGGTCGTCCATCAACGTTAACCGTGACTTAGTAAAATATTTACTAGAAATAACATCGAGCTATTGGGGATTGACACGCACAGACATATTACGGTGGTTGGGCTTTCAAATTGTATGAACAATATTCCAAAAAAAAGTTTATTGAAGTAAAACAACACAGTGTGACAAAAACAAATACCTGCGACGTGCTACTATTTTTCTGGTAGCTATTGTCGAGTATAACAATAATCTGTATTTGAAATTTTCCAAACAACTACAAAATCTTAAATTACGGTTAAAACCGGTTTTTCGTACCCGTATACACTTGTCAACCTCTAAGCAACCTAAATATCAACCGATTTTGAATTTCTAAACGGATTTAGTCAGAAGAGACTACGGCCTTTCGAACCATATATATTTTGTTTCAGTAAATTTCAGATATGTGCCCTTAATCATGAAAGTGGTCTGAGTCATATGCATTTTTGCTTCGAAATAAATATCAAACAAATCTTTGAAAAGTTTCAATAAACATTTTAACATAATTAAATAAATTTATATGAATCGAGACTAGAACAACTCTAAATTAAAATGCTATATCTCGATAAGAGCAATATATGACTTAGACCGCTTTCATAATTAACGGCACATATATGTCTGTATTTTTTCAACAAATATAATTTTTTCGTTTTTTTTTCGACACTTTTCTACTTTGGACTCGTTCTTAGGCAATATTTTTGTACTGGAACCATACTGTTTATGATTAATTGATTAAGAGTAATTTACAGGCTTGTGTTAATAAATTCCTTAGAAATTGACTGACTTATCAACTATTTTATTAGAAGACTTTTTGTTAAAAAAAAAACTACCTGCATAATGTTTTTCGCATTCTATGTATTTATGCACTTTCTGTGTATTTAAGCTTCCAGGATGATGAATGTAATTAGATTTTAAAGAAAGGCTACGATCTTTTGCATATATACTAGAGCTGCTCTATGTTAATCGATTTTTGGTTGTGATACATCGAATAAATGCCGATGTATCGTATCATACGATGTTATTCGATATTTATATTATTGTATATATTGATGCTTGCAACTCATTTAATGTAGTGAATGACTTTTAAAACGTTTTTTAATCTATAAAATGTTTTTAAAATCGATTGATGTAACAACACAATACTAAAGGTATTTTTTTTATGTCAGTTTTTGAAAAAAATTTCAAAATTTTCTTGATATTGTATGGTAATAATCAGCAATGCAAGTTCTTTTTCCATATTTAATGTTAAAATCAATAATATATTTGGTATAAAATTACTGTTACAGAAGGTTTTAGACACCTAGTGAAAGTTATATCAGTGCATTTAAAAGTTCCAAGTAGAGCTACTGTGACTCGTTGGGTTGATAAATAATATGCCGCTTTGTCAGGAATATTGAAAACAAAATTCACACAATGGAAAATATTACTTTGACAACTGACATTTGGACCGATTTGCAAAGCTGCAGAACTGGCCTTTGAAAAAAGAAGCACATACCGTGCTTTGCACACATGCTTTTCTTAATCCTAATGAAATTTTAAAATCGACTTTTATTTATTTAATAAATTTTCTTGGTTCCAAATAATCAATACGATGCATCGTAAACATCGATGTTTTTTAAATCGATACATCGAATAACATCCATGTGAATTAATAATGAATCGATTGAGAAAAAGCAACGATGTTTTTTTTTCGTGAGCGGCTCTAATATACATATATATACCGCCAATGTAGTAACTGTACCATCCATATTTGGTCAATAAGCTTGCATTTCTTATTATTATTATTTGCTTGTTGAGATATTAGTCAAGTATATTTATTTTCATTCATACAAAATATTCATTAATTGAGTATTTTAATTGAAAATTTTTTTCCAAAACAATGTGGCATAGTCTAAAAAGCTTCTCGATTTTCAGTGTTTTCACACTGACATGGTTTTAATAAAAGTTGATTTTAACGTTAAAACCAACTGTTAAAACCTGCTTTTACCATACAAATTGTTGTTGTTAAAACCAGCTTAAGACCATTTTTGAATTGGTTTTAAGTTAATTTTATGAACTGCAACCTTATTTTCGCTGTCATAAATTCAGTGCTGCCAAGTTAAAATGCCCGGAAGCAGCTGATAATGTTTATGCCAGTGAATAACAATAGATGTCGCTTGAAAGATTTTCAACTTAAAAATGAATGCAGCAGCAACAATAATCAAAAAATTATGAAAAAAAAATTTTTTTTTTGAAGGAAAACAACGAAAATATTTTCATTGGCCTCTGGCTGATAAAAAAAGTTTTATTTTGTGATGTATTTGTGCATTTTTTTATATAAAATAACTTGATTTCCAAGCACTTCTTCACTCTGTATTACTATTCTGGAATAATTTTAAAATATTTATTTAAAAAATATAAAATAATTTCTATTTTACAACGTATTGTAAAATTTCCGAGTTGTTGTACAGTTTGTCAAATAAGTATTATAAAAAGCAGAAAAAAATACAACAACAAATACTACACGCATTTCTGCAGGAGATTTATTTTATTTTTGAGCAGTTATTAGACAGTCTGTGAGTTAAAACGTGGGGGCAAATTATGGCATTCGATATCGTTCGAAATTTCCACACAAACACAATTAAAATAGTATGATAATTTGTTCGATATCGTATGCCGTAATTTGCCTCCTGAATTTAACAAACTTGCAGTGTGAATGCAAAATCAGCTGTTTATGGTTTTAACGTTTAAAACCAGGTGTTAACTTTCAGTGTGAAAACACTATAAAACAAAATATTTTAGTGTGTTAGTTGAAACATAAACAATATGATACAAAACAAATGAGAAAAAATATTACAAAAGTTAAATAATATTTGGTACGAATATGCAAAATTATGAGAAAATTATTTAACGGCTTCTATCTGTTTCCGATAATTATTTGCGAATTTTTGCAATATGTAAAACAAAATTTTTTCGAGCATTTGACCATTTAAAATTTTAAGGCTTTGGAATTTATTTGCAAATTTTCTTAAGTTTTGCGATCAGGTAATTTTTGATAAAGCTTATTGCTCTTGTGTGTCATTTTAACAAAATATGATTGAATCAAGCCACATCATTGTCTGATTGAATTATTTTTGTTGTTGCAGTTTTTGCCTTTTTTACACATTTTATTTTATATCACACTTTGCTATAATTTTGGTATTAGCAAGTTTTTGCAAATTTTCATTTTCGCGAATTTTTCCGATTTTTTGGAATTTCTTATATCTTTAATATTTATGTGTTATTTTAGGGCTTTCCTTTTTACCATTTTACCGATTTTTAATACATCTATCCATTTGTGCGAATTTTCATAATTTTGCCAATTTTCTGCGATTTTTGGAATTTCTTAGATCTTTAGGTATTTCTAAGTAATTTTGGAGCTTGTTTACAATTTTTGCAATTTGTTGCGAATTTTTGCAATAAAAGTGATTGCTCCCAATTCTTTGTTCTTTTTAACAGTTTTAAACTTTTTTTTAATAAGCATCAGACTTTAATATATTTTTGATGTTACCAAGTTTTTGCGAATTTTCGTAATTTTTGCGAAATTTTAAAAGTTTTTTGCATTCCTTACAATTTAAGCATTTTTTTAAATAAATTTTAGGTTTTTTTCAATTAAAAAATTATTCGTGAATTTTCGCAAATTTTTTGCACGTGATATAATTTTTTATTCATAAAATCTACTGAGTTTGCTCGGTTAGAGTTTTTGAGGCTTTGGAAATGTTTAGAAGATATTCGCATTTTTGCAAGTTTTCGCGATTTATATGCTGTAAGTCTATACTCGAGTTATTACTTTTTTTTTGCGGTCTATATAATTAGCTTTGGGATATTGTTTCCATTATTTTAATCCCTTGCGAATTTTTATAGTTTTTGCAATATATAATGATTTGAGTAGAAATTTGCTTAAGAAAAACGCTACGTATTTAAACGTAAATGGAAATTTTGTCGAAAAAGAAACCTAAAAAGCAAAATAATTAGTTATGACAGTAACAAATACATAGAGTGAAGAATTGTATTAATATAGTACTCCTTTTATATAAAAGAAAATAAAAATAGTTTTAAACTGGTTTAAAATGTTATGACTTTATGACCTTATGACACTTAGGACACCCTTGTGAATACCCCAATTGTGTATATACGAGTACAATTAATGCGTAATAATTATTTACAAAGGATCATAGTATTCTGACTTAAACCTAGTTGATAACACTTTTTTGGTAGAGCAGTAAATTCAATTAATATAAACATATGTATGTATGTATGTATATTCAATTAAAATATTAATCAAAAATATTATTTTTTCTAAGCAATCACTTAAGTAAAAAAAAAAATTAACAATGATTTCTTCTGTGTAAGTTCAAAGCATTATTTAAAAAGTTATTGGTTAACGGCCCTTTTCACAATGTACAATTAAAAGCTAACAGGGACTTTAACGGCAAGTTTTGTATGAATAACTGTCAGTTAAAGTTTATATTATTAACTCTCATCCATACATTGTGAAAAGGGAAGAAACTAATATGTATTAATGCAATACGTAACTACTCATATGATTCTTATTTAGACGTTGATATCACTTCTTGAGTAGTCAAAAATACGAACTTATTGCTACAGTTCAAGCAATTAAAATGATTCTCTTTAAAAATTATATAGTTGTAACGCTCAAGAATGAACTAGTTCAATTGAACTATTCACTTTATTGAGCATTTCAACTCATACTGAAACAGATTGCGAATTTATATGTTATTAATATTACAATTCAAAAGCATTTGCTATCGTTTCGAATTACGTAGTAGACCCCCTGGGCTGAAAAGAGCGGTCAATCAAAAGAGTTAATAAGGACAACTCTAAAAAACTCCTTCATTCTTTGTTGGATAATCATGTTCCGAAAGATTAAGAGACTGACCCAAAAATCATGTTGAAATATTATCACAATACCATTAAATTATTGTAGTTCTTTGGAAACTTTGTCGTTCTTTCAAGAACATTTTAGAATGTTTGTTTACTCCTATTATTTCGCCCTTATTTTTTTTTAATTTATGAAAACGTCATTGCATTAATGCCTCTATAGATCGCTGTCGTTTGAAATTATGACCAAATGCAAATATCTACAATAATTTTGTGCTATAAATAAACTCAAAGGATTGCAACAATGACGAAGGATATGAAAACTATGAGCATTCATTGAATACTAGTGGCCATAAATGTTTATGAAATAATAATGTAAGTTGAATGAAAAATTAACTGGGTTAAATGAAAATTATTACTTTGCATTTAAAGTTTCTAATAAGTGAAAAGTTTCTAATGATTATAAAATGTATGCAAATACATAAGAAAGTAAAATAGCAAAATTTCAAACAAAAACCATTTTTTTTTATTATTAAAAATTATGGTTTACCAACGCGATATTATTGCATTTATACAACTATTAATTAATTCACATTTAATATTTTCTTTAACTGTCATTTTGAATTAAAAAATTAAAGTGTTTTTTCAATATATATTACAAGAACAAATTTCCTTCTAGCAAATTACAAGTTAACAGTTCCACAAAGCTTTTATGTAAATTTTAGTTTATAATAAAACTCAAAAAAAAAAAACAAATTGAACCAGCTTAAAAGTCGTGCCATAATGCCATAGCCATAACCATTGCCATAGCCAAAACTTGTAATTGATTTTTTATTTATTTTCGATACTTCGTTAACAGCTTATTAGGATCGTCAGGAAATAAAGCAATTGTTAACGAGATATTGAAAATAAATAAAAAAAACAATTGCAATTTTATAAAAACGAACTCGAGTTTAACAAATAAAGGGTCCGCCAGATAACTTTTTTTTTGAAAATGCTATAAAAAAAACTACTGAAGCTTCGGCTGTGTGGCACGTAGCGCCGTCCTGTTGAAACCAAATGTTGCCAATATCCTCCTCTTCAATTTTTGTGAACAAAAATTCGTTCAACATGGCCCGATAACGATCGCCATTAACTGTAACGGCCACTTCTTGCTCATTTTCGAAAAAAAAATGGCCCAATTATGCCTCTGGACCAAAATCCGTACCAAACAGTGACTCGTTTTGGGTGCGTCGGCTTTTCAATGTATGCGTGCGGGTTTTCTGTGCCCCAAATGCGAAAATTTTGCTTGTTTACATACCCGCCCAGATCAAAATGAGCTTCATCTGAAAAGATGATTTTTTTTTTGGCAAAATCGGCATCTTCTGTAAGTCGAGCGCAGGCCCACTTAGCGAAGCGAAAACGCATTGGATGGTCAGTTGGCTCGTTCAGCGGAAGGATAAAACTAATTATCTGTCAAATCAGACATGATCTAAGTGTTACCATTCACGAAATAAGCACTAGTTGAAAAAAAAAATCGTTAGATGGCGGACCCTTTATAAGAAAACTATCTTCAAAAGAATGTAACAAACATTGCTTAAAAAATATTTCGAAAAATATTAAAATATTATTTTTAGGGTTCCGTACACCAAAGGTGAAAAGAAACCCTATTGTTTTCGCTTAGCTGTCCGTCTGGCTGTCAGTCCGTCACAGGCTATTTTCTCGAGAACCGTAAGAGCTATGAACCTGAACTTTACACAGAGTGTGTAGAACTTTGGCCGCTACTACAACAAATACATGAGAGTTAAAAATTAAAGGGTGTTCCAAAACGACCAACGAAAAATTTTAAAATCCCACATAACATACATACAATTATATGTATATAGACACTTGAAATTTGTAAAGTTAGTGTATTTTTACACAGACTATAACAATTAACACTAAAATTAAAATTAAAGGGTGTTGTTTCAGTTAATGTAATTTTGACTATGTAATTTTGACAACTTGCTGTCTAAAAAACTGTAAGACGCAAACTCTTGAAATTTTTAAAAACGGTAAAATTAAAAAAATCCAAATCAAAAAATTAAACCGAAAAAAAATCGCCAAAAATCCGAAAAAAATCGCCAAAATGAAAAAAGCACCAAATTAAACAAAATTTCTTACACTAAAATAAATCGCATTTCAAAAAGGAATCATCTAGATATCCAAAATTAGAAAAAAAGCCAAAAAGCCAAAATAAAAATCGCCAAAACGAGAAAAAAGCGCCAAAACTAAATAAATCGCCGAAACCGGAAAAAAGCAAAAACTAAAAAACGGCACATTAAAAAACGATCAAAACAGAAAAAAAACCAAAAACCAAAAACATGTAAGAACTATATATTTCATAGGCTAAAGTTCGTATATTATTACATACATATCTGGTGTCCGTACGGAACCCTCCATGCACTAGTAAAGTTGCACTTTACTGAATTTATTTGCTTTTTAAATAGTTTAGTTTGTTGGTATATTTCTGAAGTAGTTTTTTGCTTTACCTGTAAATTTATAAAAAGTGCTGTTACGTACTTTTGGGTTTTCGACGACGATATGTAATTTTTTAGTTTTTCTTTAGAAAATTTTGGCAGAAATTTTAGCGTTCTCCAATCATCATTTTCTAGCAACACTGGTTGGCAAAAGAAGTCCTCTGTTACTATTTGGCTTTACTTCTCACTAGTGTTGTCATTCGAACAAAAATTGTTCGAATATTCGAACAAAAATTGTTCGAATATTCGAACAACTTTTTATCATTTTTGTTCGAACGAACAAAAATTTTCAATTAAGAATAAAAAATTATTCGAACCATTTTTGTCGAATATTCGAACAATTTTCCTAACTATTTTGTATAAAAAGTATTTTACATATCATAATTTTTTAATGTGTTAACAAAAGGATGCTAAACAAATTACTCTAAAGTATAAATGCATGTGTAAGCTTGTTTATATGTATATGTTCGCTAAACGCATATTTTTTTCTTGCTGGGAAGAGATAATGCCTCTTTAATAGAATTAGAAGGTGGCTTCCAATTTCTGATAAAAAGTTTAGAAAAAATAACTGATTTTCTCTTATCAAAAGAATCAAGAATCGAATTATTAAACGACGTAAAAAAGAATTTAATGCTTTAATATTCAGCCTTATCGTGGTTGGCGTATTTCAAATACGACTACGACTGTTTGGTAATAGATTAAAGAAGACTTCAACAGTTTTTCTTTAATCTATTACTAAACAGTCGTAGTCGTATTTTAAATACGCCAACCACGATAAGGCAGATTATTCCTCAGTTTTCTTATCCAATATTAACTTTTCAAAATATGCCACAAAAAGCGAAACAAAGAGTACGCAAATACTTTGTTTTCATGATTATTTTGTAATCATAACATTCTTAAGTACGACGAAGTATTAGATGACATTTCTGAACAAACTGATAATGTTTTATTTACTGATCTAAAAAACTGTATGAATAAAGTAAGAAATTGATTTTAATTATTTGGAAACATCAAAGAAAGGATTGCTTTTTAATGTCATCTTAACTATATCAACAACATTAACAATTTGAGAAAGAAACTTTTCTTCTTGTTCTTTTATTAAAAGTAAAAAAAAACGGCTGGCTGTTCCGTTCAACTATGTGTTGTCAGAATATTTACAACTAACTTTGGTGTTATTTGTTCATTAATAATTATCACATGTAATTTGGCTTAAAAAGCGATACGAACTTTAGCCTGTTAAAATCATAAATATAAAAAAAAATCGTTTGCAAGCTGCGAGTAAAAACTAGGATTATCTGGGTTGTTTAAATGATTTTTCAAAAGAAATCAATGGCATATTAAAATATGTTTGCAAATGTGTATAAATACCTATACTTTTTAACTAATTTCGTTTCGGTTTTCAATCCCCGACAAAAAAAAAGAGGAGTTATAAGTTTGTGCATCTGTTGTACAGACCAAACGGCTGGACCGATTTTGATTTAGTTTCTGTTTTCTGTTTGAAACGTGACTTGATCGATATTGTTCTTAGCTATGTTTGAAGGAAATCGGTCCAGCCATTTGAAGGATATTACATTTGTTTTAGATACATTCTGTTGAATCGGTGTGTCCTTGACGCCGCAGCTCCCAAACGGCTTGACCGATTTGTTTTTTTTTTATTTTTCTTTTTTGAAAGGTGACGTGATTGTATATCTTTTAGTCTATACTTGAAGAAAATGGGTCTAGTCGATTAGAAGTTATCATAAATTTTTTATATATTAATTTATTCTTGTCTTTTTTTGCGATTCTATTACTACAGTCATATTAGTCGAACATAGACTTCTTAGCTTATGTTACAGCTTTTTAAAATTTTTAATTTTTGCTATTAATATTTTGATTTATTAATATTTCTCGTTTGTTAATAAAAAAAATTAAACTAATATAAATGCCTGTCGTTTTTTGCAAATGTTTTTCAAATTATTCGAATACATTTTTTTATTCTTTGTTCCTTCGAATATTCGAACAAAAGTTCAAAATTATTCGTCTGTTCGAATAAGAAAAAAAATCATGAAATTTCATTCGAACAAATAAAAAAGACGAATAATTAACAACACTACTTCCCACTGAGCATTTCCGGTACGTATGAGTAATGCGAATAAATTAATCATACGTTTAGAAGTTAAATAATTTTTACTTCATTATGTATACGAGTATTTTACATGCACTTCCCTATCGCTATTATATTGTAATTATATGTAAGGGAACAAAGTTTCATATTTATTTAATAAATGTTTCTCTCGCTGTGCTATATTTTGTATTTTCTTCTTATAAAAAACATTAATTTAATCCAACCTCGAGGCATTTATTTAACATACGTATATGTTACTAACATTTTATATATGTCATTTAAATATTGGTTGTGGCAGGTTTTTTATTTCACATAAATCTATTGAGAATTTGCCAAAATTTGTTATTTTATTTGAAATGAATAAAATGTACATAAATAAAAGTTATTATTTTTTACATGTTTATTAGCTTTCATAGTTATCTACTGTGTGGTGTTTGTGTGTACGTTGTTGGGAATAGTAACATGCAACACCATGTGTGTGCTTTCACAATTAAAGTTGTTGTTATGTTTTTCTTTTTAACTATTGTAAGCAATTTCCGTATTACTAATATCACGTGTAAGAAAAATTTAGATTTTGCACAAAACAATTGTTTAACCTTTATGTCAACGGCAACATACCTGGGTATGTTTTTAGTTTTGAAAACGCTGTAGCTCTAAACTGGATAACCGGATCGACTTGAAATTGATATCCTAGTCAAAACTGTTTTACGCAATAGTTCCAAGTTTGGTTAGGATTAGATCATCCGTTCGGAAGATAAAGCCCATTTGCAAAGTTGCACCCTTAAGTCAACAGAATACATACCTGGGTATGTATAGTAAAACGCATGCAAATATGATAATATAATATAAAAGTATAGTTTATTTTGAGCTAAGTTTTGTAATTATTTTTTTATTATTATTATATAATGTCAGTTTTAATTATTTTTGCTTAAAATTATTGAAATTCAAATACATCTATCGCATTGAGGTAAGTCTTTGGAATGCTCTGCGCACACTGGTTTGTTGCATAATATGCATGCTTTACGAGTAGGGCGTCGTTTCGAGCAGATGTAGCAATTCCCCTTTACTTTTAGCCGGCCCGTACTATCACGTTCCTCCGATGCATGTGCCTCAGCATCCACAACTCCGATGGGCCTACCTTTCATGGCTTCGATGGCGTTGCGCGTTAAAAAATCTCTGGATATTCTGCTGTTATTCGCCCTTCTTTCCATTTCTGGCTTGCACAATTGCTCGCTAAGCTGATGGAGAAACATCCTACGGCGGCTTGTAGATGTCTTCAGGTGAGTGTTGTTGTTAATGTATATTACGTATGCAGCAAACGCAGCAACGTCCACAATATTATAAAAGAAAGCCAGAGGCCATCTATTTGTGCGCCGCTTCGTACTAAATTCGAACAAGCACTTGTCCATGTTATCAACGCCACCTTTGGTTTAGTTGTAGTCCAATATAAGCAATGGCTTCTTCTTAGGACCGGTCGTTTCTGTTGTATAATGAGTAGTGGACAACATTACAACTGCCTTGTTTTTCTTGGGAACGTACGAGCACATCGTAACGTGATTACAAAACCCAAACATTGATGATTCAGCCTCACGTCGTTTCGGGTTGGCAAATGCCTTTTGTTGCAAGTACCCAATATAGATAAATTGTTGTCTAACATCAAAGTTTTTGCCAAGTTGTAGGTAGTGAAAAAGTTGTCACATACAATATTTCTTCCACTTTCAGCAAAAAGGTTGACACATAAATCCTTTACTACTCTTTCGCCAACGTTTCTTTCACGTTCACCAGACGGTGCCATTCCTGTATAGATTTGTCCCTGCATTGAAAAATTATATTCAATTTAGTTATTTAGATTTTCAACAATTTTCAACAATATTCATTGTACCTGCAATGGATAGGAAGAAATGGAGTCGCACACCCACCACACTTTTATTCCATATTTGGCAGGTTTTGATGGTATGTATTGCGTGAACCCAGTTCCACCACGATAAGCATACAATTGTTCATCTACGGTGACGTTGGCTCCAGCCACGTAATATCTACGAAGACAGCTGTTAAGCATCAAAAAAACGTCCGATATTGCTGCTGCTTTGTCAGTTTGTTTTCGTTGCTGGCGTGTGTTTCCATTATCAAAACGTATGAAGCAGCTTATTTCCCAAAATCGTCGTACACTCATTGCGGCACGATATAGTGGATGTGAAGTAGTTTTCCACAAATCTTTCGTATGCACGTAACCAGAATGTGTAACGCCACTTAGCAAAAGTAGGCCCAAATATGCATCAAATTCACTTTTTGTTATGGGAATCCATGATCTCGGTTCTCTTTTTGGATGTTTTGCGTTGTCAATATCATAAAATTGCCTTGCCTTTCGATTTGATTCACGAATAATTATGTCGCATATTTCGTTTGACATTATCAATTGGAACGTTTCTGCAATGGTCAAACCCTGCGTTGCCCGTACTGGTCCAGATTCTGCACTTCTTAGAATGTTGTGCGTACGGAATCTTACAGGTTGTGGTTGTATCGAGGACCAAACATTACCATCTCTGGCAGTAAAAACTTCGCCAGTTTCAATTGGTGCATCTTCAAGATCTTCATCAGAATCACTGTCGCCCTCTGGGTCATATTCTGGTAACATGGGTTCTTCAACGTCTGAGTCATCTCCACCAATATCACGTAAAGCCTCGTCACCAACTATTGAATCGTGGTCACTTGTTTCTTCTTGGCTCTCTTCAAGGGCTTGCCGAATATATGCTTGTTGTTCTTCGTACGAAAGTGCGCTTAGTTGTCGCGGAGTAAGCCATTCACCATCAGCCATTTCACTTTTAATATTTTTTATTTCCACTAAATAAACAGAAACGTCTTTTCACTTCGAATCACAAATGTAAACTAAATTTTCTGACGATACTACAAAGAATGAAATTTCCGCAACAATAAATGTTTCTACCTGCCTATATTATATATTTATTATATACGTATGTCGTCTACCTATACAACCACTTTTTTCAACAAACAATGACTGTGAGGATGAAATTGGTTATCATAAAATTTTTTAGCCTTTTGTCCATTTCTAACAAACTAAAAAAATAATTCGGAAATTCCAACAAACCAGGTAGATACGTAATTAGCATTTTTATGCTAACGACGTACCATTCCCCATACAAAACGTATGTGCATACCCAGGTATGCTGCTGTGGACGTGCGTAAAGCATTTCTGCTGTTGACATAAAGGTTAAGGATATAAGAAATATCGAAGAAAACTGTTCTTTAATAGTATACAAAAAAAAAAAGAATTAGTATTTTTATATTGTCGCAAAAAACTTCCTACATTGCCATATTTTTGTGACTATGAAAATCTTTAAAATCGCCAATTTTTAGAAACTTCGCTAGGCAGGCAAAGTTTTAAAATACTAGTGTGATATATTTTTATTTATAAAAAAACGAGTGCAGCCTAATATTTAATAAAAAAAAAAATTATGAACCCATTTAAATAAAAGAAATTCCCAAAAAGCCATGAAAATGTAGAATTCGCTATCTGAAAATAGTGCGAATTTGGATATCTAATATCTTAATATAATATCTCATGATTTTTAAAAATTCCTCTCAATGCAAGTTCTCTTTTACGATTCCTCATCACTGAATTGGAAGCGATGTTAAGAACAAATTTCCTTTTTGAGGTGGTATAATGATATTTTGCTTTGGAAAAAAAAGGTTAAAAAATTACACATATTCGCCATTCTTTTCTTTTTATGCGTATTCAATCCTTTATCGCTCATTGTTACAGATATGTTACAAACCATTAAATCTCTATAAAAACTATTAGATAATTAAATGCAATTATTAATTGGATTTCAACTCAAATAACTTTGGTACAGTATCTTGTTTCAAATTGTAAAATTCATTTTTAATGAAAAAGATTGTATCTGCTACTGCAGATTAGGTTTAAATTATCAAACAGAATTGCGGCATAAACATATAAATTGAAACAAAAATAGCGCCAGAAAGTGGTCGACAGACAGTGTGACCGTTTGACCGACTAAAGTGGCAATTTGCGACTGCGTTTTCCCCCTTTGATTTATATGAAAATACATTAAAAATAAAAAGTTTAGTGCAGTTTTCTCGTTTTTGTTTTAGTTTTGCACCTTTTTTTTGATAAATTTGATATGGTGCGACTTCTTGAAAAATGTCATCGGTCACCCTGTCGAGAGATAAAATTTAAGGGGCCCATACACACATACTGCTCATGCTCATGCGATAAGCATGTGTTGGTAAATTTTCCATTTTTGTCACACAGACAATGCAGTATGAAAAATCAAAACAGTTTTGATTTTGAAATGAACTCATACTGCTGACAGTTTTTCAAATGAACAAAAAATGAATTTATTAATTTTTTCTGATATGTATTTTTTTTAAGTTTTTTGAAGTTTTACTGAAAAAAAGAAAGTAAAACAAACATAAAAGGAAATAAAACAAACCAAAAATAAGTTTGGAAAAAATGTATAAAGAAAAAACGTTTTTTCTTAATTTCTTGAATTCTACCAACAATTTTTTTGTTCTCAAGGGCATGTTTATTTTATAAATTTTTATTTTAAATGATGATTGATAAGTTTCTGGTAAAATATCAATCACACACGTATACCAAGGGTTCATCGGCAGTAGCTGCAAGCAGTATTTTATTTTGAGGGTGGTTTTTCTTATTCTCTCACATATAAAGATATATTCTCTCAACAATGCTACCATACTTTCAATAGATTTCATACATTTTGTATTCAAAACTGCAAAGAAAAAAGGACCACAAAAGAAAACTAAATCAATGTTGCCGTAGTGCAATTTTTTAAACAGCTATAATACCCTCATTTTAATTCATTTAATTCAATTGTTTTAATTGCTAAAATATTGAGTGAAATTATTTTTAATTTGAAGCTCTTATCGGCAACTTGTTTGACGTTCGTCGCATTTCCTTCTTTACTTATTTTCGCCACAAAAAATAAAATTTAAAAAAAATCCACGAAGAAATTTTTTTTCCAATTTTTAATATAGATTCTTTGGAAGCAATGAAAATGTAGTTCTTAAGAAATTACCTACAATTTTTTTTTGCTGAGAACTAAAACGTCTATTGTTCATTTTATAGTGCAATCAGCAATAAAATAAGAAAATTCGTTTTGTTTTTCACTGTAAATTTTAGAACGAACGTATTTTTTCGACATCGTTGAACAGGCCATTAAACTGATGCGAAATATCCATATTTTTATTTGAACATAGAAAACTTTTTCTTCTAACTTCCCTACAATAAGTTACTGGCTCCATGTTCATACTACGAGTATATACAGGTAACCCCCGATATACGCGCACGAATTTTAGATGCAGACGTATAAAGTTTTTAGTACAAAAAATATTTTTTTATACGAGGGCGGATCAATAAGTACGTGGCCGTCCGTGGAACCGACCCCATATGGCCAAGAAAAAAGTTATTTTTCATCAAGATAATGCACGAGTGCATACGTGTGCAGTCTCAATGGCAAACCTCTTTGAATTGAGCTATGAATTCTCCATATTGTATCAGGATTTAGTCCCTAGTGACTACTTCCTATTTCCAAACTTAAAGAAATGGCTGAGTGGAAAGAAATTTAGCTCCAACGATGAAATTATTGACACCAAACAAATGCCTATTTTAAGGACCTCGAAAAATCCTATTTTTTGGAAGGGATACAAAAACTGGAGAAATGTTGGACTAACTGTATTGAGTTAAAAGAAGATTATGTTGAAAATGATTCACATGCATTTTTTTTTCAGTTCAAACCAAACGCATAAATTGAGAGTTACCTGTACATGTTTTATATATGTATACTCTATACTTTACGATTTTCTCGTGCTGGGCTTTTCACACGAGGTGTAGAATTCAGTATAGTTGAACGTGAGGTTTCTTTCCATCCAGTTCACTGAGACGACAACTGTTTGTTTTTTTTAGTTTACTTCATACAAAAACAAAATAGACCAACAGAAGGAAAAACGTATCATTTGGGGCAAAAAAAAAGTCGTGAGATTGTGTCTTGAGTGAAGTGTCTAGCGGCTTTTTGAATTGCGTGTTCAAAGTTGGTTTGTTTGTTTTAAAATTTAATACAACTTGTTTTTTTCTTTTGTAAATTTATCGATTTGTCTGCAAAATTTTTAAACAGTTTTAAGTAAAAAGAAACTATTGTTTTTTGGTAAATAACCAATACATAAAATTAAGTACGTACAAAGAATTTCTTTGTTTGGGAAAATCCCTTTTTGAAGAGTTTCAGTTTGTTATTTTAAATCAAAAAAGCTTGTCAGCTGCTGAATATATAAATGGGCGATACCGATGCGGTAAGTTGCATTTATTTCAATAAAGTAATTTTAACAAATCGCACTCGCACCAAATTATTGTAATAAATTTTATTTATCTTATACATGTATTTTATTTATTTATCACATATTAAAAGTATCGTTTATACGAAAATAAAGAAAATTAATAATCTGGATTGAGTTTTTACAATTGAATTATATAATTCATGACTATGTTTTTCTATGTACACATATTTAATGTATACAATTACAGAATAATGAAAATAAATTTTCAGGCCTAAAAATTCCTTATACGGGATTTACACGATGACTTTTTCCCCTGCCTTTTGTTTAATTCTCTTTTGTGTTGTTACCCCTTTGATCAACTTTGTACCCCGTTTGTCAATAAACTCTAGAAAAGTCACATTAAAAAGTCATAGTGTAAATCCCGTATTAGGAATTAGGTTTTTCAGAAATTAATTTCTGGCACAGTCACGACTCATACATATATAGATAAAGAGAAAAAATAAGAAATTATTGATCAAAATGCGTAAATCAATTAAATTTGTTTATCCATTACAAAAATAATATCAAAATCATCAGAAGTGCAAGAATGTAACAAAAAATATTAAATTAAAATTAAAATTAAAAAAAATTTATATAAAATAAATTCAAACTTCAATTAATCTGTATTTTCAACCTTTAAGTCTGTTTATATTTTTATTTTTTAGTTCGATATTTCATTAATCTTCACTAACTTATTCAGGATATTTCTTATCAAAAAAACTAAACTAAAAAATAAAAATAGAAACAGAGCTTAAGCAGGCAAAAATATTTTAGTTGAACATATAAAAAATGTCGAAAAATCATATAAATAAAAAAGAAGAGAGGGGTCTTAGGACACCCGGTTATAGCTATGCTACTTAGCTATATAGTTATAACAAACTTAATGTGTTAAATAACAATGCAATAAAGCAATATTATATGATGATGTCATTATTTTATTTTCTAGCGGCGTACGGTTTTTGCAAAAAGCGGGGATGATCGATCAAAAAGCGACATTTTGAAGAATAAACCGCCAATGAGCGGCATTTAACAATGGATATCTTTTAGAAAGTAGGGCAAATTTTAAATTTTTCTAAGAACTCCTGAAAACTCAAAGAAAGTCCAAGAAATTCTGAGTTTGCAAGTTTTTAGAGTACAATCTGATCCAAAATAGGTGACTACTATTACACTGCACAACAGTGATTTGGATGTTTAAATGAAAATGTACGATCCTTATCTATTTTTATCTCCTGATTACGATGGCATCATTAGTTTTAAAGATAGCGTGACATAATTTACACCACTTTTTATATTAATCCGTTAATATTTCACGAATGGTCGTCCAAACTTAAAAATGCTTTCTGAACTATTATTCTACACAAAAATCTCTTTCATGTAGATGGAGTCACATTGATTAATATTACTGTAAGGGTTTTAAAAATCGTGTATTTTTAGTTTAGTCCTTAAATTTTTTTAATTATAATTTTTTTTAACCTAGTATAACCAATCCTTATGTATTTTTGTTCGCTGTTTACGGAAATAGGTTTATTTCTTTTCCATCCCCTCTAGTTTCAGAGATATTGTGCTTTACATAAAAAATACTTAAAATTTTTTTTCGAATGCCATCCAAAAAAGTTGTTTTTTATATTACATTTGTCCATTTACAAGTCATTAATGCAATTATTACACAAAAACAAATGTTGTATGGGCCAGTCCAGAAAATTGTTGTGTTATTTGTAGTTAATACATCGTATATTTTAAATTTACAGCTTTTAAGAAATAAAAAAATACGATATATTGACTGACCCAAACATTTTTTTCTTTGTGTGATAATCGTATTGATGACCAATACTTCATATTTTTGTAATTTAAATTTTTTCCGCATAAAATTTGTTAACGCTTAACATTTCGTTTTACAAAGTAAGGTCCTTAACAACTTTAAATTAAAACTAAAAAAAAATATAATTGAGAATTATTAAATATCTTAGCTTACCAAGCTAACATAAAAGAAAGGCATCTTCTTCTTCTTCAAAATAAATTTTGCTTAAGCTATTTTGGCGGTTATGGGTCGAAATGATTGAATCAATTAATATTTTAATTGGATATTTTTATTGATTGTAACAGGAGCTCCCATTCTTTTTCCTTACTCTCCTATGCACTCGAGACTATGTAAAGTAAAGTTTGTTTGAGTTTTCATATAAACGTTTGTAACCTGTTTTTGACAGAACGTGGTCGGTAGCTAGCTGTGGTTAATGTGTTTTATGCTTAAAAGTTTAATCCAAATATCGTATTTTTACATAAAGCTCACCACCAAATATTTTATTAAATCTTCTGCTAAAAATCATTTTTGTGGGAAATTTTAATAGATTATAAAAAAACAAAAAATTAATTTCATATTATGCGAGGCCTAAAAGAAAAATTGTAAAAAAAAATAGTGAAACAAAATACAATCATGTTAGTGAAGAGGCTTTTATCGTTTTATGCAAATCACTGGAATGAACCAACAAAAGTCTGCACAAATTTTTGCCCAACTAGTAAAATATTATGTCCCAATGCTTTAATTTTTCTTTAGCATTTAGTTTTCAATATTTCCACATGTTTCATAATAAATTGTATAAACTGAATTTATTATTCTAATACATTTTTTTTTTTAACTTTTATTAGGTTAGTTTTGTGGTAAATTTTTGGGCCACACAAAAACTTTGTTAAATCAATAAATGATTGGCAAACAGCAAATTAAATAAAAAACATAAGTATTTATGTATATTTATACAGAAAATTATGGAAAAAAAGGTAAAAAACTATTTAGGTCATGTTAATGTTACAACTGGAAACAGAATTTCATGACAAAAATTTTCCTTAACTGTAGTAAGTCAATCTGAATACAATTATTAGTAATGAAAATTCCAAATATGTATGAGGTAAATAGAAGTGTTTTCGAAATTAAAAGAACATTTTGTTAAAATTTTTCAATTGAAAATAAGCTAAATAAATAATCGGTTAAATAAAAGTTAATAATTTTCGAATTATTTAAGAAGTAAAGCGCGAGGGACAGCGTTTATTTATCGTTAAGAACACTTTTTAACTGCACTTGAACAATTAAATTATATTGTGTCAAAATAATTATCATATAACTTACAAATGTATATGCAGATGAGATCATCTGGTCCACCACGTCCTCCATATTCGGGGGGCATGCCACCTAGACCGATGGGTCCACCGCCCAGGCCTGGAGGTCCACCCATACAGCAAAGTATTAGACCAGGCGGACCGCCGCCACCCTTGCGTCCCATGGATAGTCGCGGAAACTTACTGATGGGTCCTGGTGTACCCGGTCCAAGGCCGGCTGGTCCACCTTCACAAACTTCACAAATTCGTCTTCAAAGTGGAAGCGGACAGCAAAGTCCCACAGGTCAAGGTGCACCAAGGCCACAAGGTATTTTTCCCTGGCCACCACAGGCGCTAGGGCAACAACTGCAAACAAATCGACCACAGAACCCCTATCCCGGAAATCCACAATCACGGCCAGCTTTCAATCGACCACCTGCCGTGCAGCCATCAAACGCTCAATCCCAACAGCAGCAACAGCAACATCAACAACAGCAGCAGCAACAACAACAACAGCCTCCACCACGACCTCCCTCTCAATTCACTCCACAACAGCATCAACAGCAACCAATGCAACGACCAGCATCTTCGCTTTCCAATAATGATGATGATGACGTGATTATGGGTCAAGCTGTTACACCTCTCAAAAACTCAACATATCTCAGAAATGATCCAATGGGTCCTTCTTTAATCGAAGAATATGAACCACATCTTAAAGATTATTATGCGTCACCTTTAACTCCAAGAACTAGTGATTTATCACTAACATCTCCTGACTCATATGCTAACGAAACAAGTCTTCGAAACTCCATCACCGAAAAGCATACAAATCCAGATAATACTCCAACTAAGTCGAAAAAAGTAGAATCGCCTAGTAAGAATTTTTGTTTCTTTTATTTTTCATGAAAAACAAATATTTTATCTTGAAGCCATTTCTTAACTAAAAACTTTTTAATTTATTAAGTTGTTTTAAAATATTTTATTTTTATTTTATTACAGAAGGTGATAATGATAGCGGCGTGGATGAGTCAACTCAGGAAAAGGTGAGTTGCTTATTTAAGGAATTTCAAATATTTTAAGAAATAATTCGGTTGGAAAAAACAATAACATAAAAGTTAAGTTAGGTTAGGTTTTACAGGTTGCTGACAACAGAAGGCGAGTAAGTTATTCAGCTCACTTGGAACCAAATAAAAGGTCCTTTTATGTTAACTGCGAGTAGAAAGGGAAAGTCTAAGTACAGATTGTGAAATGACAGATATACATTGGTATACGTCTAGATTTCCATCGTCAACGTCTTACAAAAACAGGCTTTAACGATATTTTTATAAGCATTTTAAAAATGAAATTACAAACATTTTATATATTATACTTTCGAGAACAAAACAGGATAATATACAAACGTTTGCAAATAATTTTAACATTAGTTTTTAGGGTTCCGTACACCAAATGTGAGAGGGAACGATGTGCGTCCGTCCGTTCGTCTGTATGTGTCTCGAGAACCGTAAGAGCTACGGACCTGAAATTTTCACATATATAGGACAGTTAAAAATTAAATTCTAAAGCGACACTGAAGTTTAATTAATCAAAATTAAAAGGGTATTCTATCAGTTAATGTAATTTTGCTTTGTGATTTTGAGAACAGTAAGAGGTAAACTATTGAAATTTTCAAAAACGATAAAACAAAAAAACCAAAAAAAAAAAAAAAAGAAATCGTCAAAACAAAAAACCGCCAATATGAAAAAAGCGCTTAAATGAAAAGTATCACTAAAAATAAAACAAATCGCTAAAGTGCAAAAAATCACCAGAAGTAAAAAAAATTTAAAAAATCCCCAAAAAGGATATAAGCGCAAATACGAAAAAAACGCCAAAATTAAAACAACGACAATACTAAAAAAATTTAAAAATTCGGAAAAAATCGCCAAATCGAAAAAAGCGCCAAAACTAAAAAAAAATACAAAGCAACAAAATCAAATATCTAGATCCAGCAAGATATTCGATTATATCGTCCCTACCACTTCAAACTATCCAATATGCAAAATTGGTTTTTTAGATTCGTTATCTTGGTACCCTAATTTTAACGATATGCCTCGTTTCAAAATGCTGAAATTCTTACGGACGATAGATAACTCAATAAGAGCCATTTCACACTATGCCTTTTTAGCCCCCTACGAAAAGTCACACACGTTTACATTAAGCCTTTTTTTATTCATGCCTTTTTAGCATTTATATACACGTTTAATGCTGAGAGTACGAATAAGGCAAAGAGAAATGTCATAAATCCCATCGAATTTTCATTTGGTGCCTTTTGTTCTACCCCGCAAGCTTCTCACCCCCTCTCACCGACAAACTAAAAAAGCCTGCCTACACAGGCAAGCAGAAAAGGCACAGTGTAAATTGCGTCTAAGAAATATTTTAAGCCTGGCACTTTTGGGAATACGATGACTTTAAATTCATAATTGACGGGTCTTCGCACTCTTTTGAAAAGTTCAAATTTGCATATTGGATAGTTTGACATGGTAGGGACGATATAGTATTACATATGTAGTGTCCGAACGGAACCCTTCGTGTGTGAGTCAAAGTCGCACTTTTCTGAACTTGTTTAATAAAGGGTGATTTTTAACAACTTTGTTTTTGGCAACACTGTTTTTGGCAACTCATCTGTTTTCGTGTAGCATGTTCAGTGTGGTCTATAACTCAGGCATGAGCAGACTTACAAATTATTATTATTATTAAATTTTATTATCAGAATTCATGCTCGGTTAACAAAGTGCACTTCTTATATTTTATGGTCAGTTTGGGCGACCTTCTGAGGCGGCTATTAGGAATCTTGTGATTAAATTTCTCAAAAAAAAATTATACTCGTATTATTGAACATTAAACCACCAACACGCATACGTAAAGTGAGAGTGCGGATAGAAAAAAATATCGCAACTGTATCCGTCAGTGTTGCTGATAACTGTTATGAATTATCCGCCATTCGCAGCAACTGGTTCGCTGTTACTTTTTTTTTGCCCGCAATAGAAGAACTGGAGTTGGCTGACATGTGATTTCAGCAAGACGGTGCCACATGCCACACACCACGCGAACCAATGCTCCAATTTAGAGGTGAGTTTGGTGAACAGTTTATTTCGGGTTTTATGGGCGGTGAATTGGTCGCCTAGGTCGTAAGATTTAACGCCTTTAGACTATTTTTAGTGCGGCTATGTTAATGCTAATGTCTATAGGGACAAGCCCGCAACGATTAACGCACTGGAAGACAATATTGAAGAATTTATTCGTGAAATACCGGGCGATATGATGGAGAGATTATGTGAAAATTGGACCCAACGTATGAACCAACATTTACATGAAATCATCTTCAAACATGGAATTATATAAATCGATCTACCAAGTCAAAGAAAGATTTTATACATTTCTCTAAATTTTATTTCTTTTTTTTTTCTAAATCAAATCCGAAAGTTCTTAAAAGATCACCATATATATCGGAGAAGAAAATATGTACTGATAGAAAAATTAATTTTTCAATATTCTGAAGAAAATTTTCGAAGATCGTAGTCCATAATTCAATTTCTACAATTTCATAAATTTTCCTATTTAAATCGGATTACATAATAACACGCTATACTTGGGCCTACTTTTTCTAAAGACTTTGCAAGGTTCCGGTTCACAGCCGGCAATTTTAGTTGAGCAACTTTTGAGCTTATGGAAGAGAAATGGGAAGATAATGAAGTAGGGAGCCATAATAATTTCCGCTCTCACCCATGAGCTAAAAAGTTACTCAAATAAAATTGCGGCGCGTGCAGCGGGACTTTGAAAAGTCTTGATTTCGTAGGAGAGAAGAGAAAAATAATGAGGTTCTTGCTTTGTTCTTGGTTCGTTTCTTTCGTTTTTTTTTTAGTTGCTTTGTAGTGAAAAATTTGTCAAAGTAAGCTTTGCGTGTGCAAAAGTCAAACAAAGTTAAAAGGAAAATTTAAAAAGAGTTTGTTAAAGTAAATTTTGCATGTGCAAAACGGATCTTGCATGAAATTGTTCTTAATTTTCAATAGGCCTAAAATTCTTCAGAAATTCGTAATACGACATAATTTCTATGTCACTTTCTTCCTTGGCGCTGCTAAGAGCGAATTACATAATTTTAGTGCAACAAATTTCATAAGCTTTCATGAATAATTTCGTGATATAAATTCGGTAATTATCATTAAGAAAAAATAAAAAGGCTTGACATACATATTTTATATGAACTTACCCATATAAGAAATGATGAGTTGTGATTGTGAAGCCGGCAGAATTTATGTAGCATAAAAAATTGATGAAGCAAGAATTTGAGCACACACCAACAACAACAAAAAAAAAAAGAAAACACTGAAAGAATAAAAAACGATTAGTTTACGTGTAGAAATATTTCAACAATAAGAAGAAAAATACACAAAAACCTACGCAAAATCATTAATTGCTAATTAAATAACCAGACAAAGTTCATTACAAAACAATTAAAATCAACGAATTGACTAAAATGTCAAGAAAATAACATTTAAGAATGAATTTAAAAGGAAATAAAGTAAAGTAAAAAGTTTAAAGTAAAATAAAATAAAATAGAAGAAGCAAATGTGTTACGCTTTATTAAACATCCAATAAATATGAAATTTTTTTCATTTTCCTGAGGCTTCAACAAACTCAAAGACAAACTCTTGTTAACAGAACGTTCTAGACACGCTGATAAAAACGGTGTTTGAAAAACTTTTTTAAAATTGCAACGGAATTTTATTCGTTTTTTTTTTCTTTCAAAGAAGTGTTATAAAAATTTTTGATGATAAGTTTTAACATTGTAAAATATAAATAATAAAACAGGTGTTTTTCTCTATTTTACTGCCATAATCAAGTCGTGCACAAGAGAAGTTATAAACGAGATAAATTTTCACCTTGTCGATAATTTATACACAAGTGGGTACATACATGTACGTATGTATGTAACTACCGAAAATAAATAAATATTTCTGTATATACTTTTCGTAAAAGTAATTAAGCTGTAGTTATAATAATTTTCCCTGACATACACGTCGTAGAGAAGATTTATAAACAAACAAACAAAATAAAGGTATGTATGGGAATATATTTAGGAATGAGTATTTAATACATTTGTTTATTTGTATTTTACACTGAAAAAAATACCATAATAACAAGAATGCTACGATTTTTAAAATTAGAAGTAGATAATGTAAAAAAAATATATAAATTGCAATTCGCCATAAAAAGTCGAAAACGTTACTCTTGCGATCCACTGCACTAAAGGCAATTTTAACCATTTTATGCTCATGATTAATTACAGCCAAACGGCAGGACCGATTGAAATTATTTTTTTATATAAAACTTCGGAAGACTCCCTCTTAGGGTAATTAAAGTTTTTATCACTTAATCTCACGAAGAAAAAAATTTGATCACTCACGCTAACGCCCTCTCACGCATGACAATTTCAACTAATATTGGACCTTATTACGAGTGTGAGATTACGACTTCAACTAAGACGATTTTGTAGCAGAGTAAAGAACATTGCAACATTTTTTCTTTAATCTAGTACAAAATCGTCGTAGTCGTAGTCCAAATACGACACTCGTAATAAGCCCCATTAATACTCGTATCGTACTCATCTTCGACATTATGTATAGTAATTTTTTTTAAATTCTCAAAAACTAGAAATTTTTATTGTGAAACCCTTGACCTACGCTCAATCGTTATTTGAAACCACGCACAAACCACTTTATAAAGTGACAGTAAATTAAAATTGTCAAATAATTTTAAATGGAGTTTTTTTGTTTGTTTTACTTTTTATATTAAAGCAAAAAAAAAACTGTTTTTTCACCCACACTCACGCATTCTCATGCATCACAATTTTCAAACTCTTTTCTTATTTTTAATTTGGTCTAAGCATGAAAAAACTTGTTTTAAACTTTTAATGCTGTTGTTTCTATCACTGTGCTTTCTTCACTAGAGATGTAAAGATGCCATGAATTATTACGTCTGAGTCACGCATTAGTCATGTGTGAGTCTCGAATTAACCACGTGTGAGTGAAGTATTAGTCACGTGTGAGTCACGTATTAGTCACGTATAAGTCACGTGTGAGTCACGCAAGTCGAGCATGATCGTGGTTATATTCACGCACTAGTCACATGTGAGTCATGAATTATACAGGTTTGAGTCACGAATTAGCCACGTGTAAATCACGCAAGAGTCACACGTGACTATAGTTGTATTCATGCATTAGTCAGATGTGACTCACGAATTAGTTATGTGTGAGTCAAGCAAGAGCTACGCGTGATCTTTAGCTAACTTTCTTAGGCTTGTTAAAATGTCTATTTCAATTCATCACCGTTTAAATGTATTTCTTTCTTGCTTCGGTATTTTTATATACAAAATCATGGTTTTTAAGTAGACGTCTCCCCCTCCTGTAACCGCAAGATTTTGTTTGAACATGCAGTTCGGTATAATAGCTACCCATATAAAATTTAGTTACACTCACTGCAGATATTTATTGATTCGCAAAAAAGATACCTTTGGCCCCATTGTGCAACGGGTCTTGCATTAATTTGCAACAATTTTTCGTCGGTAGCCTTCTTTGGGCACAAAATTTCAATTCAATTTCATTTTTGAGAACTCATTTCTTAAAAATAATATCACCCAAAAATATAAAACCTAGCGTAGACACGATCAAAATGCTTGATCGTGTACTCATGCTGAATTACCGTGTCAAGTATTCATTAAGCCGTGTTCAGACTATTATACTTTGTATTTATACTTGTCAAAAATTCAAATAATACGTGCAAGTGTGATAGTCTGAACGCAAAATGTCATCAAAGTGGCAAATAATACGATACAAATTTTGACATCCCATAAGACTTTTTCGTTTTTAGAAAATTTTCTAAACGATAATACTTTTCATTAGAGCAGGGTTGCATTTTCACACAACCCAAACTTCCAAGTCGGCTGTTTCGACGCCGATAGCGTGTCGTCATTGATGTAATGTTTTGTCGTATGTATATCGGCTCAAAATTTTGAATAAGTGAATCGTATGGAAGTATTTATATTTCGTTGACGTAATTTTTTAACGTTTTTGTAATATATTTTCTTAAATTTTTTCTGTTATTTACATAGAATATTTTTAACTGCTGAATTTTTTCAAGTGTCGGCACGTCCCCGCCTGCATGAAACCGTTTTGCCGCCGCTAGTAAGTGAATAGCGGAGACATTTTCATTGAACAGCTGTTTTGTTTTCTACTTGTATTACACATTTGATTTGAAGTGTGATGGTCTGAACACAGTATGTGATTTTACGTTAGATTTTTTTGACAGTCGCAACGAATGTATTTAGATTTCTGTATCGTAAAATGTGATGACAGTATTAATACTTGTATAATAGTCTGAACGGGGCTTTAATGAGAGGAGAAAACGTTTTTGCTTAAAAGTGTGGCTTAAAGGAGAAACAAATTTTTTCACACGTCATTTCCAAGAATTTCAAAAGTGATTGTGCTTGATAAACAAACACAACAAAATGTGACATCAAGCATAACAAAAATCGTTGGTCTCAAGAAGAAGGTCCCTAACTCAAGTACATAATTGTAATTTTACAGTAGAAGCTAAAAGCATAATAAAAACTGTAATACTCACAATGTAAACTTTTTTGTAAAACTGCTTGCAAACGCTTTATTTTTAACACTATTGCAATAAATTTTTTTGACGAGGTGTATTTGTGTGAAATATGTATACATATTGGAATCACTGAAAAACTCGATTTTGTAAAAAAAATACGATTTAGGGCCTTTCTACATGAGACCATCGAAATTCATTTTCGTAAATAGAACCATAATGACTCATAGGTAGACTCCGTGGTGAATATTTGCTTTTATAAGCGCCAGGGAAGAAGTAGCAGAAAAATTTTAGAAGGATTCAATCAGGACTGCATGTCACCTCTTTTGTAAATAAATTTTCCAGGGAAATAAAGCTTCTCACTGGCATCGTGGGGGCTTTAATCTTGCACTAATGGAAACTCTTAGGGATACAGCTTTAGGTATTTGTGCATTTAAAGCTTTCACGAGCTTCTTAACTGAAAGGTTATGATATTAATGAAAATACTTAAGGCGGCTCAAGACTATAATACAAGTATTAATACTTTTGACGAAAATGCTTCTCTGATCTAATTTCTGTTTAAAAAATTTCAAAAAACAATAACAACTCAACATGTTAGAGTTGCATTTTCCACAAAAGTATTAATACTTGTATTATAGTCTGAAACCGCCTTTATTAGCAGTTTTAAGGTTTTCTATCGTCCTCAAGAGCTGCCGATTGACAAGCTTCTCAGATTCGTTCTAACAAACATGAAATTTTTTCAGATACTTTTTAAAATGCGAATTTGGAAATTTTCTTCAATTGGATTAGGAACAATCAAATTTTAGTTTCGAGTGTATATTCTTCGTTTGTTTTTTTTTTTTTTTTTTTTTTGTGAATATTCATAAGCAAAACTATTAAACTACACACAGTTTTTATAGTTTTCCATATTCTTTCGTTGGTTGTCATATCTATAAATGAAGGAGTAATACTTTCGTTTTTGTTTCTACTTCTAGATAAAAGTAATTTATAACTTTTTTTTCTGATATTCTAAAAAGACTACAACTATTAAAAATGTAATAAAAAAAGGAGAAGAACTAAATAAACTGAATGTATGTATGTATGTTTATGCATTATATATAAAATATACAAACACATGCAAGCACCATCGATAAAACAACATGAAAACTTAAATATTTCGTTATTCTTCCTTAACGAAATTTGTTCAGTCAACAAAATCAAGTCAAGAAATTGTCAGAACTTTGCAAAGAGTGAAAGAAAGACATCACCATTAAGTTTTCAAAAGTCGAGAAAAATTATTGTTTTAAATTATGTATTAAATTTTTAATAAGGATATCTAGCAGTTAAAAAAAATAAATTAAAAGAATTAAAATGCATTTAATTATAACGGCTGATACTAAATTTTTGCTGGTACGCAAATAATTGATAAGGTCAGTGTGAAATAGAATGAATTTTATTGCGATTTTTCTTGCTCTTGTTATAGGAACGCAACGGACCTATTTCGCCCAGTTCACCAGCAAAGACCCCAACTTCGGTATCATCGAAACCGGAAAAATCAGCAACTACTTCACGACCACCGAGTACTACGCCATCACATAAGTCTTCGAAATCGCGTAGTGCATCGCGTAATCGTTTGTTATTGAAAACTCCAGAGCCGGAACCGGTTAAAAAAGGTGAATTCTTTGAGCAGCTTTAGCTCCTTTTTTTGTTCAAAATTAATTTTCTTAAGAGAGTTTTAACTAATGTCTCTTTTTTCAGTTCCAATGAATAAAATTCAAGTTGGACACGCTCCTTCACCTAATTTGAAGGCCGTACGCTCCAAAATTGGATCTCTCGACAATGCCAGCTACAAGCCGGGCGGCGGCAATGTCAAAATCGAAACAAAGAAAATTGAAATTAAAGCTGCTCCCAGAATTGAAGCTAAAAATGATAAATACGTGCCCAAGGGAGGTGAGAAAAAGGTTAGTGACTATTTGAGTGAACCAAGCTCAAAAACTATTAAACAAATAAAACTCAAATGTTTTGTCAGGCGAATGCTGAGTACACATTTGGCATTTTTGTTGTTGTTGTCATTTTATGGTGTCATTTTTTAAAATAACACATTACATTTTTTGTTGGCAACGCAATGCCACACAACAAAAATAACATACTTTGCCATCAGAGCTGTTAAATTTCGATTACGATTAGGAATCAATTAGATTACACTTTGAAAAGGATTGTGCTGATCATATAATTCTCTTTTAAACAATTTCTGATAACTAATTGATTACGATTACTAATAATCGAAAAGTAGTCTGGATTACTGAAAATCACAATAAAAATAATCAAAAAAAAAAAAAAAATCAAAAGTAATCAAAAATAATCCGACTACTTTCAAAGATTACTTCATAAATAATGAAAAGAATTAGAAGTAATCCTTAAAAGTAATCGGATTATTTTTTGATTTTTTCTTTTATTATTTTTTTTTTTAATTTCAAGTAATTCAGATTGCTTTTCCATTATCAGTAAGGGTAATTAATTAATAACCGTGCAAAGCTGAATATAATCGTAATTTAATCATTACATCACCTTTCCAAAAAAAGTAATCAAATTAATAAATATTACGATTACTTATCATTACTTACAAGTAACAGCTATGCTTGCCACTAGTACACATCATAGTGATGTCACAAACTTCCATAATGTGTACTCAGCATAAATTAAAAAGAAAGTTCTGCTTATTTGGATTTAATTCAAATTATTTTATATTGATCTATTTTATAAAATCATGGGGGAATTCATTCAATCTGCTCAAACTTAAAATATTTTTTATCAATACGGCAGTGTAAATACTCGTAAAGTAAATAAAGAAATAAAACTTTTCGTTTAAGAATTTGTAAGTGAAATAATAACAAAAAAAATTAAAATTTGTTTGGTTTTCAACATAAATTCCCTCCCGAATCTTTGCATTCCGTATAAAAACACGTAGTAGGAGGTATAACAGCCACTTGACAGATTAAATGAATACCCCTAATATTTCACAATTACTTTTCAGCTATATATTTAAATAAGTCCCAATTTACACTATGCAAGTCTTATTGCTAAGCTGATTAGTTTGTTAGGGGAGAGAGACGGGGGGAAAAGAAACGTTGCTGTTCCCCTCGTCTCTCTCTCTCTCTCTCTCTCTGAAACGAATCAGCTTAGCAATAAGACTTGCATAGTGTGATTTGGGACTAACTACACCATTTTCAATTGAAGTTATAAGAATCAAATGAAAATTTTCTATTAAGTTTTTATTAAAAAATCCCTGATATTATATACAATGTTACAATTTTCTTAAAATAAATACAGTCACCTCTCGATAATTCGAAACTTAGGTGACCAGCGAAGAGTTGAAATAATCGAAATTTTAAAATAATAAAATAAAGTTCCAAGGTTTAATTTTGCGATGTAAACGTATTTTGAAACGAAATCATTGGATGTTTATTTAATTATAAAGAGCAGGGTTTCCCATTAATAATGGAAAACAATTTCAGCCAAATGGTTGACAAGGCTACGCATCGGTACCATATTATTTTCATGAAATTTTCCATAAGTAATTCGCACGTTTGTGGCCGTATAAAGTATAAAGGTGTTTAATCTCAAGATCTTGGTGGCCAATTGGTATCGCCTGTTTGGGAATCTTTTCGCGCAAAAGAGCAATGGATCGTTACTTGTGTGACACGTAGCGCCGTCTGGTTGAAAATAAAAATCATCCATATCTTCCAATTACGACCATACAAAATTTTTAACCATCGTTCGATAGCACAATCCATTTGCCATAAAATATACCACAGCCCCAATTTCAGGTTCAATGATCCCGATCGCAGCACCAAACCGTCATTTATGGGCTTTTCAACAATATTTCTTGGGTTTCCGAGTCCCAAAAGGCCTCATCACTCAAGATGATTTTCTATAAATTTTCAGTTTAAAACATTTGAAGCCCCCTCCTGGCAAGGGCACGACATTATTATTATGTCAATAGTCGTGAATTTAAAAGCTTTAAGACCAATTAAAAGCTCGACGAGAAATTGACAAACTTTGATTTTTCTCTACACTATGAGCCACAAAAGCAATATTCTAACTTGTCTCAACAAAAACAAAAATTTCCACTACACACAGAAAAAACTGCCTCATAGAATCAATAAGATTTTCTCTATGAAACGTTTTAAGGCTAAGGGGTATCCCAGCAGAAAGAAGCGAAGATTTTTTCATAGAGATTCCTTATTGTTTTTACGTGGTAAATCGTAAATCTTATTAATGTTATCAAGAAGAAAACCACATAAAATCAAGAAGAAATCTTATTATTCCCAACTTTTTTACTCAATTTCCGTTATTTTTGGCACCAAAAAAAAACAATCCATAGAGAAAAACTTCTTGATTCTATTAGGTTTTCTTATAAATTGTAAACTATAGGGATTTCTTATTGATTTTATTAGGTTGCCTTATTGATTTTTTTAAAAAGGTTTTCTTCTTGATTTTATTAGGTTCCTATATGATTATGTGTAAAGCATCTTATTGATTTTTTAATAAGGAAATCTTCTTGATTTTATGAGGTGTCTTGTTATTTCATATCTATAAATAGACACAGACAATTTTTTTTCATGATCTTTTTCGTTTTTGTACAAGCATGTTTGCAAAATTATTTCAATGGTTATTCAGACTGCATATTGGTTAGAGTGTTTGTCTATCAGTCAGAAGTTTGCTGGTTCAATACTTGTCTCCTTTCAAAGTGTATGGTATATAATTTAAATGAAAATATATAAGTAAAGCACAAAGAATAAAGAAAGACATAATTTTTTTTTATTTTATGAGGTCGCCTCATAAAATCAAGAAGAAAACCTTATTAAAAAAATCAATAAGATAACCTCATAAAAACTACAAGATTTCTTCTTGATTTTTTCAAAAAGGTTTTCTCTGTGAAATTAATAAGATTTCCTTATTGAAAAAAAAAACCATAGAGATTTCTTATTAATTTTGTTCTGTTTTATGAGGTAATTATTAGGCACTGTTTTCTCTGTGTAGTTACACGATTGCTAGCCGAGAATGGTGAACCAAAAACGATTTAATTTTGCGAACCGTGACCGCTAAATTTTCTCAATTTTTATAGTGAATTTAAATTATTTCAATGCGTTTTTGAAGCGTACGTATATCGTTCTATTTTTATTAATTGTATATTGCTTACTTACGAGTATTATCTGTCAAGTAGTTTTAATCATGAAAATTGGTGAAATGGCGGACTTTGGATAATGAAACGTGTTATGGAATACCCTGTATATATTTGGTAAAGCAAAGCAATCCTCTTGTAGAAATATCGACATATTTTCGTATTTCAACTTAATTTCGGTTTTAAAAATCAATTTTTATATTAATACTTCTCAAACATTTTAAAAACACTGAAATAAAAAAACCAAAATTTAGAAAAATGTATACCAAGTAATTGTTAATTATTGAAATAGAATGTCCAGAAAAGGCCATTTCTAAGAGCTGAGATCCTCTTCAAACCTTTTTGCTGACAACATTTCAGAAACGAATCATTCAGTAGTTTAGCAACTGGATTCAGTAACTTTTATTACGATAATCGTATCGCTATAGGTGCTATACCGCACCTCCACTCGCAGACCCAATTGGGCCCATTGTGATTCCCTTCTGTTGCCCAAAAAAGTACTAAAGGTACCCTCCCATTTGTAGCCAGAAGTGACCCTATTATCCATCATGAAGCCACCGAATTCCCATCATGAAGTCCCTGATGTTTACACTTCCCGATATCAGCAACGCTTTTATGGAAACGTCTGCTCAGCCTATGACGTTACAGCTTCCGGCAGTGACAGATAATATATTCAATGGTTTCTGGTTCCTCTTCATCCCCGCACATCCTACAAAAATCTGGAGTGCCAGACTCCCAAATTCTGGTTCTTGCTCTGCCCAGCAGTGACCTGTCAATGCGCCTGTCATGATTCGCATCGCCTTCATATTCATATTCTGAGTCAAATTTTGGCCAAAAACCCCAAATTCCAAATCCCTATAATAAATAGAACGAAAATGTATCGACTTTGCTATCCAGTAACATATTTTAACGATATTCGCTGTCGATTGAAATAAAAAAATGTTAAATCACTAGCTCAATTTCATTTAGTTTTTCTTTAATTCTTCTTTGTGCTTTTCGATTATTTTGATATCTTGTACGCAGAGATTCCACATGATATATGTAAAATCAAATGGTGAGTAAGACACAATGCGTAGTATGAATAAAAAAAGTATTTGCTTTTTACTTAAAAATTTGTTTTAAAACCCAAAATATGTATGTATGTATGTGTTTTTTGTTTTTTTAAACAAATTTTTAAGTAAAAAGTAAATACTTTTTTTATTCATACTACGCATTGTGTCGTCACTGTGGTACGATTCGAAGCGAAAACTATTGAAAATTTTATGATTGTACAACCGACACACTTCGTTAGTGCTGAAAACTATTTAAACGTAACGTTTATCTTTGTTATTGATTACGCTTCTTGTATGGGATTAAATTTTAATCATAGAAATTACTTTTTCAATTTAAAATGGTGTGTGTAATACATACAAATAAAATGTTTTACATACATACATATTATGTATGTATGTACATATGTACATCCATTCATTTTTATGATTTTTTTTTCTTAAACATTTACATATAAAATAAATGTAGTTACACTACTGTACCTTCTTAGTTTCTCAAGAGTATTTTGAATAAAATGGGCAAACAAATACCAGTAGAATCACTTTTTATATACATACTTAAATGTAGATATTCAGAAATTGCCCATTTCACAATTTTTATAAATTTTTCTTTTTCTTTTTCTTAATTTTTGATTCTTTAGATTTACTATACACAAGTAATACATACATACGTACATTAGCATTATGTAAACACTCTTATAAACAAAATAGTTTCTAATTTCACGGTTGATTAGCATAAAGTTTAAGTAATACACAAGTATAAGTATTATTACAGATGTTTTTCAAAACACTTTAAGTTGATTTTTATATTTTGTTCTGCTTCATAATCTTAAATAACGTATCGAAAATTTTTGATAGTATGTTTTTTTTATTAATAAGGAGTGACATTTGGGTAGACATAAATGGTATTGCCTTCGTTTACAACAATTAACAAAAGAGATTATCATCAATTGTTTTATAGAAATTAAGTCTATTATTTTTAAGCATATTATGAATTTATTAATATATTGTAAGTATGTTCATAGCAGAGAATGAGAGTGAGTACTCAAAAATATATATAGATAAGTAAATAGTCTTACTTTTAGTAACTGCGTATAATTATGATTGTAGCGAAAACAATTTGTACAATCACATATTTTCTCTCAAGCGGTTACGACTACAGCCGATTCCAACACAAAAAGCATCTCTACCTCGTTTATGCGAGGCGCATCAAGCGTATTGACTCTCTCACATACTTATAGTCTGAGTATGCTTATACTCAGGGTATGGATATTTAATTGGATAAAAACAAATATGATTAATATTTAGTTTGGTTTGCCATTTCATCATGAACAGGTTGACAAAAGAACAACGCTTGCAAATCGTGCAAATTTATTTCGAAAATAATGGTTCAGTTCGCGAAGTTTACCGCAAGCTCCGTCCATTTTATGGTCGACATAATCGTCCATCAGAGCAATTAATTCGGTTAACCATGGATCCTTTTCGCACTACGTTTACTCTATGTGATAATACGCATCCGCAGAGACGTCGAACAGTGCGCACCGAAGAAACAATTGCCGCTGTAGAGCAAAGTGTTGAAGAGGACCCGAATGAATCGATTCGCCACCGTGCACAGCAATTGGAGCTTTGTCCATCAACTTTATGGAAGATTTTGCGCAAAGATCTTGGCTTGCGACCTTACAAGATCCAGCTTGTGCAAGAATTAAAGCCGCGAGACCATGCAATGCGTCGTGATTTTGGTGTATGGGCCGAAAATGAGATTGATCTCGATGCTGATTTTCATCGCAAAATTTTGTTCAGTGATGAGGCTCATTTTTGGTTGAATGGCTACGTCAACAAGCAAAATTGCCGCATTTGGAGTGAAGAGAATCCACATGAGATCCTTGAGACGCCATTACATCCACAAAAACTGACTGTTTTGTGTGCTCTATGGGCTGGTGGAGTCATTGGGCCATACTTCTTCCGAAATATTGCTGGAGAGTCAGTTACCGTTAATGGAGACCGGTATAGAGCCATGATAACCGACTATTTTGTTCCCGAATTGGATGGCATGAATGTGGATGAGTTGTGGTTCCAACAAGACGGCGCTACATGCCACACAGCGCACGTCACAATCGATTTATTGAAGGAAACATTCGATGAGCGCATAATTTCTCGGAATGGACCTGTCAATTGGCCACCAAGATCGTGTGATTTGACACCATTGGATTATTTTCTTTGGGGATATGTGAAGTCGCTCGTCTACGCCAACAAACCAGAAACGTTAGGGGACTTGGAAGCCAACATTCGTGGCGTTATTGCCAACATACGGCCCCATATGCTCGAAAAAGTGGTTGAAAATTGGACCTGTAGAATTGGCTTTATTCGAGCCAGCCGCGGCGGCCACATGCCCGAAATCATATTTAAACATTAATGGCATAAAATTATCCTTCCAATAAAGCCAAATTGATGGACATTAAAACGATTTTCTTGTGTTTTATTTCAATTCGAAGTTCTATACCTCTAAAAAACACCCGTTATTATGTATGTATGTATGTGTGCATATAAAATAGCTCTGTAATAGGCATATGTAGCCGAATAAGAGACAGTCATGCGTGTGATTATAGCTCACAAGTGTATAAATTTTAGTTATAGTTGTTTGAGCTGCGTAATTAAAAAAAAATATGTATAAACATAGCTGTTGAATGTTAATAGTTAAACGTATTCGGTTTAAAATTAATTCGCGTGTTTTCATATGAACGTGTTTTTTATTTTTAGCTTTACGCATTCAAAGTTGTTTGAAAAGTACTTAAAAGGATACTTTTGTCATTCTCTGGTTCATACATACATATTATGATAGATAATTATGAAAGTATTTTAAGTAGCAATATTTTCCTTTCGAGATCTTTAAGATTACATATGAATATATCAAAAATAATTTTATATTATTATAACATTTTATTTTAGAACATGATCAGTGAAAGTTTATTTAATATTCATTCAATATTTAAAGTTTCTTATGCTAACGAACAAAAATTTATCTGACCGCAGTCCCACAATATATAACCGAAGTCATAGTTATAACTTAACTCGATCGCATGATATCGCTAAAATTTTACATGTACATACTCCTATAATAAAAGAAAATCTGGACATTTGCCGATTGAATTAAATAATAACAACTTACTATATACATCGAACGGCCATGCTTCATATTGTATTGTATTTAAAGATCAAAACATTATTAATGAGCACTTTGAATTATGTATTTTTTTTTTGGAAATATAGATAATTTCAACAAAATTACAATGGAATGCCAAGTCAAAAGTTGGCTCATTAGAAAATGCCAGCCATAAGCCAGGCGGCGGTGACAAGAAAATTGAAACAATTAAAACCGATTTCAAAGACAAGGCCAAGCCGAAAATTGGCTCCAAAGACAATGTTAAACATCAACCAGGCGGTGGTGACATTAAGGTGAGTTTCGTGTTACAGCTTCTCAAATCTCCAAAAGTAAAAAATTGGCAACGATGTATAGAAATTTTTAAACATTTCAAAAAATATAGAAAGTATTTTATGTTATCTATTGTCAATTTAAGTCTCAATGAAAGCATGCATTGTAAATTATTTATGTATTTATTATTAATATACATATTTAGGTCATTTTAAATGCAGCATGCAAGAAAACAATTTTAAGTTGACGAAATTCAAAAAGAGCATGTGATCGAAATGCATGAAAAGTTTGCGCTTAATTTGTTTTAGTTATTTTTCTGGATTTATATACATATGTACATATATCTACTGCAAATATTAATTGGCCGTCATATCATCTGAAATCATTTTGTTTTCTTCAATATATGTATATTCATATAACTGTTCAGATGACTATTTTCGCCGCTCTATTGTCTCTCAGATGCCAACACACATTTTACAATAAATTTTTTCGACATCCCAAATATGATGTCAAAAAATATACATAGAAAAATGTGTGTTGACATCGAAGAGATATTCAAATTACAAGCGGCGAAAAGTTCACCTGGACTGCTGAGGCCATCTCATATGGATTCGTCCTTTTTCAATTGCCCTTAATTCATTAAAAAAAATTAAGGTGTCAGTTGAAATTTTTAAATCTTTTCTAAATCGTACAAGATTTGAATTCTTCATTAGCAGAAGAGTGGATCAATGTTGGCAAAAAAAAACAAAATTTTAATTTTTTCTCGAATATTTCCTAAATTGTAAGCGAAACTCCATAAATGTAGTAGACTTTTTTTAGCTCTTGGATAGAAAAATCCACTTCCAAAAACTCTTTTTTATCAGATCAAAAACATCAGCTTGTCATTGGTTAGAATTTTTTTTTTTTTTTTTTTTTTTGTTTAAGAGAAGTAACACTCAGGCAATTAATGCCTACTACTATTATTACTATTTCTTTAGGAAAGGGATAGTGATAGAAGACAGGTGGTGTGAAGGAAGAGATAGAAGAAAGCTTCATTCTTTTACAACTCTGCTTTTTTGTTGCACGCTTTTTAATAATGCAGTGTTGCAGCACCTTCTGGTGTTCAATGAGGCGTATTAAATTTTGAAGCTGTCTTTAGTAGCCATTTTATTGGTTATTTTTACTTCGGCGATGATTCTGCTACACAATACCGACGAAGGAGGGCGCTCTGATGTTACATTAGGATTAGCATATGCTGAAGTCGGTATAGTTCAGTGACCAGTGAAGTGACTATGCCTTCATCACATGAACTTTCCTACAACAACTGGTACAAAGGGACACTAATGCACATCAAAAAAATGCGTGGTGTTGTTATTTTAATGACTGTCGGACACAGGGATTGAACTCAGGATCTTCGGTTTTGTAGTCAACGTGCTAACTACTACTACTGTAGTAGCCAGCGCTACTAGCCAGCGCCACCCATTTTTCATTAAACCGAGGTTGCCCACTTGGGGTCCGAATTCCAGACATTAGCTCTGTAATACCTCTTCAAATGCTGTATGAAATTTCACAATTTCCTAGTTTATAATATGCAAGTCTTATTGCTAAGGTGATTAGTTTCTTAGGAGAGAGAGAGAGAGACGAAGGGCAAAGCAACAGTGATGCCAACTTTTGATACTCAAAACGCGTAAAAATTTTTGAAAAAAGGCTAGAAAGGGCTAAATTGAAAAAATATTCAAAAATAAAAAAAATAGTAAAATTTTTCGAAAAAGCGCGAAAAGGGGCTATTATTAAAACGTTTTTGTTGAAAATAAAAACATCAAATCAATTTTTGTAGAGTAATTTATTACAATATAAATAACTATCATGAGATAAACACATACATAGCTTTAGAGCTTCAATATTGTACATATTTCATTTACATTTCACATTATATTTCAATAAGGTATGTACATACGTAGATTAAATAGTTAGCATATACATACATATATGTATAATAGAAATATATATATGTACATTAGAGCGACTCACCAAAAAAAGTGCTCGATGTACCCTCCTAAAAATGAACCTTGGACTTTTTTAAGATGACATTTAAAATATTTCGGCTCCAGCTTTGACCTCTCGTGAGCTGGACCATTTTGAAAAAGGGTTTATTTTTTCATGTTTTGTCAATTTGAGAATCTGTTTCCTTACCAACATATACAATATGGGTATCATAAGAAAGGTTTTTTAAGGCTTTTCTAATGATATTCTGTTAAGGATATTCTGTTAAAAAAAACGGTTTTTGAATTTTTTGTTCGGGGTTGTTTATAATAATAAAAATGCCAAATTAACATATTTTTATCTTTGGTCGATTTAATTAAATACGGGTCTCAGCTTTTTTGAAATTCGCGCTAGTTCGCGTTTTGACAAAAATGCAATGGGGTGGTAACCCTTCCTTTTAAATAGGGCAATATGGGTATCGAATTTTTTTCTTTTGCCAAGTACATCATCTTTATATATAAATAATTTAGATTTTCGAAAAAATATAAAATCAAAGTATGCTGTATGAAAAATTTCATGCATAAAAACAGAATTGTAAATTTAAGTTTATCAGCTCCCAATATCGTTGAGTTTAAGCTAAACAAAATTTAAATAACTTTTAATTGTGCCGTGATTAAAATGCCTTTCATGTTATTTGAATTAAACCGAAATAGATTATCGACAAACCGCGATGTAATACAGCATTTATTATTTTTGCGCGCTCGAATCAAAAATCGGAAATTTGGTCTTTCCAAATTTTACAGCTGTACAATTAATGACATTGCAAAAGTATGGCAAAGTGTATATATTCCTATAATAAACAGACCGTCAATTCGTAAAAAAATCGTATGTTTGACTAAACGATATCGCGATAACGTAAAAAATCGATTGCATTTTAAGGAAGATGAGTGGATCGAGCTTTTTTTAATATCTTCGTGCAAATGCGCTCGTAGATATGTATGTTTACATAAGTAGATACATTTAAAATTGGCCTTTATTAAATAAAATTTCGATTTCTCGCTCTTCCAAAAACATACATTATCTGTTTTAGGCTGTACTGAATAACTTTCAAGGCATACAAAATTTGGAAGAAATAAAAGATTACTCTATATTATTCTTCTTTTTTAAATTGGTAAAGCAATATCGACTTTTTACTCATTTTATTTTGCTAGATTAAAGGAAGAAAAAGTTCGTAAAAGTTTAAATGTAGCCATATCGAGCAAAAACTGAAAACTGGCTAAAAGGGCTGAAAGATTGTTGTAGGTTTGCGCTTTTTTTAGTTTGGGCCTAAAAATTTGTTTTCGCGTTTTGATTGACTGAAAACGGGCTAAATCTAGCCCTAAAAGGGCTAAGTTGGCATCACTGCAAAGCAACGTTTCTGTTCTCCTCGTCTCTCTCTCTCTCTCTTTCTCCCTCAAACTAATCAGCTTAGCAATAAGATTTGCGTATTGTAAACTAGGACTTTAGAAACTGCAGAATTATTTAAAAAAAATTTAACAAAATCTCCCACTCGGTATTGTTTCTTATGATATGTAAAATTTTGTTGTTGTTGCTTACTCACTTCTTGAGAGGAAATTATACATATCGCTCATTTAATCAAATGAACGTCATAACTCGAAAAAAGGGATAATAAATCAGTGAAAGTTTAAACGCTAGTTTAGTCCTGATTCAGACACGTCAGGTCTGACTCGTCAAGTCTTGAGTTTTTAGGAAAGAGAGGAAAAAAGAATGGAGAGGTTTACAGACTTGACCGTACCAGTCAAGTTTGCTTTTTCGTTTCGTATTTAAAAAATAATATTGTGGCATCACTAGAATAAATGTCAAAAAACAGCTGGTTTGCAGCACGCTATCAATTCTTTGCACAATCAAAAAGGAAAGAAATTAAATAATTTTAATTAACGGTTGCCAAATTTTACTGACAAAGAAATTATATTTATGCTTGGCGAAGTAGAATAGTAACTATAAAAGAACACTACAGTGTAAGAAAACAGATTGAACCAGATCTGAAGAAAAAGTATAGGCTTGGAAAAAGTTAAGTGCTCTTTTAATACAAAACATATGGTGTGTAAATAACATAATCATATGGCCTGTATGGGTAGTTTAAGCGCTCAATTTTATGCGTTTACAAATGGTTTAAATACTGCACTGATTTAAGGGTATGTTGGTGGTTTAAATACATTTTAAATATCAAGTTTGACAGAAAAAAAAAACACAGTTTTAGAAAAAGTATGGTTTTTAGTGTTTTAGTTCAAAGAAATCATACCAAATGGACACAAATATGTGTAGATTTATTTAATTACGACAAAAACCAAGTCGCAATTGTAGATGTGCTACGTATCAGAAGAAAAGTTCGTGATGATTCCAACCCTCTTGAGTAATAAATAAAGTAATAATCAAAATAGGGAACGAACTCTTTAAAAAATAATTTTTGAAGGTTTTTACTTATTCCGGCAGAACAAAGAAAAGTTTCGTTATTTGTTGGATCCCCTAAACCCATATTTTTCTTTGTATGTGCCCGCTATACGGCCGATACTGAAATTGGTAAAAAAAAATTTGTTATTAAGCATAACAAATATTTCTAATTACGATTTTTTAATTTTTTCTGCTTTTTATATCGCACCAACCTCTAACTAGAAAAACCCAACCACAGACCCAACTACTAAAAAGCAGTAGTGTATACTCAACGCTTTTCTCAATCAAACTTGCGCACAGTTGTAAATGACAGTACCAAAACACAACTCAAAAGTCAACTGTTGATTTAGTGGAGAATGGCAATGCAAATTTATCAATCCCAACAAAACTATTTTAAAAGTTGAAAACTGTGATAGGGGCATTAATCTTCATATCGTTCTTCATATTCTGTAAAACTTTCATACAAATATCTTGTTTACTCAACTCTTGAGAGAAAAATAAAATTTTCTTTTTCCGAGTAAATGAGCGATATGTGTGAATACATGTATCGTCGCCTAAAATCCAAAAGGCCTTAACCACCAAAAATTTCAAAATAGACTTTTTGATTGATTATGATGATGTGATTAACCAAAATACATCTTTCCTCAATATATGTTAAAAATTATCGATTTTATTCATTATTCAATTTGAGACCTAACAACTAAATAGTCTTAAATTTATAAGTTTTTTTGCTTCTCCTGTAAAAAAAAAAAGGTAAAAGGTATACTTCCGGGCCTTTTGGATTTTAGGTGACGGTATGTTGTTTTACCATTACGTTTTTAGTATATTGAAAACTTCAAAATCCTTATCACTCTTTTGCAGCGAAAACTCGATATGTATTTTTTTTTATAATAACAAAAATTAAAAATTTTAAAATCCCCCGAATATATCTAGAGAAGATGTGATATATTCTAAACGACTGGACCGATTTTCTTACCTAAGAACTATCTCGATCACGTCACCTTTCAAACAGAAAAAACTAAATTAAAATCGGTCCAGCCGTTTGGTCTGTACGTGGACTCGTACAGACACACAGACACACACTACAAACTTATAACACTTTTCTTTTTGGTCGGGGGTTAAAGAAATGAGAAATTTTATATGATTTATCAAACAAAAAAAAAATGTTTTCATTTATAAATTTTCATTTATAAAAATATACCAAGCTTATGAAATTATTTACTTAGAATCAAATACCCAGTCTTTAGTTAGCTAACGAAGGTGGTTTAACCAATGAAAATGATAAGAAAAATCGTTAGTTAAACCACAGGCGTTAGTTAACTATATAGATAGACTGTGAATTTGGACCTTAAGAACAAATTTATGCTCATAAACGAATGTTCAAGTTAAATTATTCTTTAAACCAGTTATTTCATTACAAAATTCGTACGAAAAGCCAGCATTAACTTTGACAATCGTTTATGAATACCTGCGTTAAAGTTTACATTAATATAGGGTGTTTTTTTAGAGGTATAGAACTTCGAATTGAAATAAAACACAAGAAAATCGTTTTAATGTCCATCAATTTGGCTTTATTGGAAGGATAATTTTATGCCATTAATGTTTAAATATGATTTCGGGCATGTGGCCGCCGCGGCTGGCTCGAATAAAGCCAATTCTACAGGTCCAATTTTCAACCACTTTTTCGAGCATATGGGGCCGTATGTTGGCAATAACGCCACGAATGTTGGCTTCCAAGTCCCCTAACGTTTCTGGTTTGTTGGCGTAGACGAGCGACTTCACATATCCCCAAAGAAAATAATCCAATGGTGTCAAATCACACGATCTTGGTGGCCAATTGACAGGCCCATTCCGCGAAATTATGCGCTCATCGAATGTTTCCTTCAATAAATCGATTGTGACGTGCGCTGTGTGGCATGTAGCGCCGTCTTGTTGGAACCACAACTCATCCACATTCATGCCATCCAATTCGGGAACAAAATAGTCGGTTAGTCGGCTCCAATTGCTGTGCACGGTGGCGAATCGATTCATTCGGGTCCTCTTCAACACTTTGCTCTACAGCGGCAATTGTTTCTTCGGTGCGCACTGTTCGACGTCTCTGCGGATGCGTATTATCACATAGAGTAAACGTAGTGCGAAAACGATCCATGGTTAACCGAATTAATTGCTCTGATGGACGATTATGTCGACCATAAAATGGACGGAGCTTGCGGTAAACTTCGCGAACTGAACCATTATTTTCGAAATAAATTTGCACGATTTGCAAGCGTTGTTCTTTCGTCAACCTGTTCATGATGAAATGGCAAACCAAACTAAATATTAATCACTTGACAGCTGACAAAATGGCCGCCAGTTAAAAAAGTGATGCCAACTTAAAGTTCTATACCTCAATAAAAAACACCCTTTATCTGTTGTAATGTACAAAAATGCTTTACACTACTATCATTATTCATTAAGTTATCATTATGTCTACAAAATTTCCAACACAATTTATTCAAATATTGAAAATGTTTATGTTATTGTTATGTATGAAATTTAGTTTATTAATTTTCTTATTCCTTCTTCTAATAAACAAAAAAAAAACTAAACCAACAAAAAACCAAACGCTGTTATATATAACATTCAAATTTTGACACGCCATTTTTATATTAATCAAAAAAAAATATATAAAAAAAATTCAGGAGTTTAAAGAGCCTGCACCACCAGCCAAGGATGTAAGTAGTTTTAGAGAAGAAAATACTAACCCGATTTTTACTTTGCTTTTTGTTGTTTAATATTTGTAGCATTTAAATATTTTATTGAAAGAACTAAAATTGCAACTTTTGTACTTAAAAAATTGCGTTGAACTCACATTTTGTTTTTCCAATTTTCCAAAACACTGTTTATGTATTTAAAACTTTCAAATAAATAATAAAAATGTTTAGTTTTCAAATTAAATCTGTATGTACTTGTATTTTAAAATAAAGCACAAAAGCTGTAAGTTGGTTTAAATGAAAATTTCTTAAAATTATCTGAACACTTTCGTTTCGTTAAAAAAAAAAAGAAATTAATGTTTTTCGTTTTCTCTGTTTGAATCATGTTTGTTTGTGCATAATTAATTGGCTTGATGAGATATTTCTTAATGTTTAAAATTATTTTCATTTCGTATCATTCCCAAAAAAAAAAAAAAAAAAATTAAAAAAATTTTTTTCGTTCCTTCTTGTGCTTTAGTTTGGTTAAAAGAAATTTCAAGTGAAAAAAAAATCATTTTCGGCAATTGAAAAATTTCAGATTCAAACACAAAAACTTGACGTAAAGGCACAAAGTAAAATTGGTTCTTTGGACAATGTTAAGCACAAGCCCGGTGGCGGTGAAAAGAAAATTTTCGACGATAAGGATTATTTGAAAAATGTTGAACATGGTGTTCCCTTAACTTCGCCTCCAGCTCAGGTAATGTTTTCTAACTAAAGCTTCCCTTCAATTGCTCATGTTTTGTTATAAAGTTTGTTGAAAACATTATGCGAACAAATTCAATTCCCACAATTTTGAGTAGTTTTTTTTAGTGATTTGATTTTATTTTGTGTGTTTTTTTTAATTTGCTTTAAAATGTGTTAAGAATTTTTTTTTTTTTTTTTTGTTAATTTAAATTTAATTTTTTTTTTAAGTACAAAACTATTGAAAATATTTAATATTGAAAAAGAATACATGAAAACAATTATTAAACTTTTATGAAAATTATGCGCTATCGAAATTAGCTTCAGAAAGAGTAATTAAAAAAGATACCAAAAATCAAGCCAAAGCTTTGCATAATGGTCAGTTATTGAATGGCTCGATTATAGATGGCAACCGAACTAAAGTTGCATTGTCAACTGGTAACGACGCAAACGATTTTAAAATTATTTTATATATGGCAACTTTCTCCAGTTGCCTAAAAGTAATCGAAAATAAGCCGCTCAGCCGATTTTTTGTAAAGAAGCCGAGCCACTACTAAAACACAAGGCTAATCGACAGCTCACTACTCAGTTGATTTTTATCTATTATTTTTAGTTTTACACTAAACTTTTTCAATTAGTTTTGATTGTGGGACTTCACAAAAAAAAAAAATACGCAATAATATTGTAACATACATGCTCATATTTTTATTCATATTTCGTATAAAATTTGATAGCGAGCATCATTGAAAGATACTCGTACCACGACATTCGATGACATCGATCGAAATTTCAAAACATTTCAATAGAGTTTTAATGAAAATATTTTTAAATTTCGTTCGATATCTAATGCCGTTTTCATGCATCCCCATTCCCGCTGCCACCATCAAAAGCTATACTATAATTTGGCGTATGTCACATAAATATAATTCGAGTAACTTGCCTAAACATGACTTGGTTTTACACACAAAAACCATTTTTTAAATGATTAAAAAAAAATCGGCTGCCGCCGCCAAAAATATTTAACCTTCAGACGCTGCCGAAATTTTTCAGCCGGCCTAGTGGTTGGCGTATTTCAAATTACACTAAGACAGTTTGGTAATAGATTAAAGAAAAACTGTTGAAGTCTTCTTTAATCTATTACCAAACTTTCGTACGCCAACCACCAGGCCGGCTGAAAAATTTTAAATATGCCAACCACGAAGTTTCAAAATACTATTATAAGATGTATACCAAAAAAAAAAAATATTCCTGCAATAAACAACTTAAATTGAAAATAAAAGCAAAAATCAATTATAGGTGTAATTGAGTCAATTAAACCTTGTGTAATTAGTTAAATTTTCAAACAAAAGTTTAATTGACTCAAAAAAAATTTTAGTTGATTTTTGGTTTTATTTTCAATTTATTGCAGGAATATTTTTTTTTGTCTATATAATAGGGATATAACTTTTTTTACACTATGGGAAATATTGTACTGCAGTACAAGTCTATTATAACAAACTTGTAGTTTACACTATCTTTTTCAATGTTAAATATGTATACATAATTATTATTTTTTATTTTTATTTTAACAAATTATTAATTTTTCAACTCAATAACATATCAAAAAAAAGCACTGTGCACCATTAGATAACCTACAAAATGCAACAACAATAAAATATTTCGGCACTTTCATTGTAAAATTACTTTAGTAATCATTTAAATAAATCAGATCCATATCATTGTCTATTTGAACTTTACATTAAAAAATAATAATAATACTTATAAGTCGCTAAAATTGTAACACTTGTAGCTCACACTAGCAAATTAATTATACTAAATATTTATTAAGTATGATTTATTGAAAAGTTCTTGAACTGATGAAGTTCCCTAAAAATGTATTTATATAAAATAGTAATTACCTAAAAAGAAAGAAAAAAATTAAAACACAAAAATAAAAGCGAGTACACATTGAGAATCTATTTCGTTTAGGATTTAATAAAAATAATATCATAAAATTTAATTATTCCTTGTGAACATTAAAATTTATCAAAATTTAGCAAAAATCATCAACAACGATTTGTGGTCATTTTGTTTAGTTTTATATAAAGCCCTGCAGTTTTAAGCCCGAATGATTTGATTTGAATTTTATTTAGCCCAATCATAAAGAAATATTCGAGATGATATTTTTTATTGTTCCCTTTTATTATAAGGGGTGTTTTTTTTAAAGGTATAGAATTTTAAATTGAAATAAAACACAAGAAAATCGTTTTAATGTCCATCAATTTGGCTTTATTGGAAGGATAATTTTATGCCATTAATGTTTAAATATGATTTCGGGCATGTGGCCGCCGCGGCTGGCTCGAATAAAGCCAATTCTACAGGTCCAATTTTCAACCACTTTTTCGAGCATATGGGGCCGTATGTTGGCAATAACTCCACGAATGTTGGCTTCCAAGTCCCCTAACGTTTCTGGTTTGTTGGCGTAGACGAGCGACTTCACATATCCCCAAAGAAAATAATCCAATGGTGTCAAATCACACGATCTTGGTGGCCAATTGACAGGTCCATTCCGCGAAATTATGCGCTCATCGAATGTTTCCTTCAATAAATCGATTGTGACGTGCTGTGTGGCATGTAGCGCCGTCTTGTTGGAACCACAACTCATCCATATTCATGTAATCCAATTTGGGAACAAAATAGTCGGTTATCATACCGGTCTCCAGCATTATTTCGGAAGAAGTATGGCCCAATGACTCCACCAGCCCATAGAGCACACCAAACAGTCAGTTTTTGTGGATGTCTCAAGGGTCTCATGTGGATTCTCTTCACTCCAAATGCGGCAATTTTGCTTGTTGACGTAGCCATTCAACCAAAAATGAGCCTCATCACTGAACAAAATTTTGCGATGAATTTCGCGAACTGAACCATTATTTTCGAAATAAATTTGCACGATTTGCAAGCGTTGTTCTTTTGTCAACCTGTTCATGATGAAATGGCAAACCAAATTAAATATTAATCACTTGACAGCTGAGAAAATGGCTGCCAGTTAAAAAAGTGATGCCAACTTAAAGTTCTATACCTCAATAAAAAACACCCTTTATTACGAATAAAAACTTTTCCCTTTTTATCAACTGTTGCTAGACAAAACAATCGATAGGGAAAAAGTAATTTGATGATAGGACATCATCAATCCGAAGATGAGAGTGTAGCTTTTGAAGTCTCTCTTTTTCTGGTAATCCCGGTCTAAGATTATTTTTCAGTGCTTCGACTGACAACAAATGCTATCAATAGGTTGAAAAATTAGAAGTTTAACGCATGACGGATTCATTGTGCCCCGGCCTTAATAGTGGAATTTCCCCGGCTTGGAGGTACTTTTTTATTTTGTTGCTTTTCTTTTTTTCTTCTATTTTTCAGAAGCATTTTAAAAACAATAATATGTATTTCGCTTGTTGTTGTTTGTTCAAAAAAAAAAACTAAAATAAATGGTTACTAAGTGAATGACACGACTTCCATTTTTAGACTTCCGTACCCTAAAGGTGAAAAGGACCCCTTTTGTTTTCGCTACGATGTCCGTCCGTCCAATCGTCTGTATGTCACTGAGCACCGTAAAGCTACCAATCTGAAATTTTTACAGAATATGTGAAACTTTTGCCGCTACACCAACAAATATGGCAGTCAAAAATTAGAGGATGATCTAAAGCGAGCAACAAAAAATTTTGAAATCCTAATGTAAAATACAGACAATTTTATATAGAAACACTTGAAGTTTTCAAAGTTAGTGTATTTCTATGCAGACTACACCAATTAACACTAAAATTAAAAAAAATCTAAATTAAAGGGTATTCTTAATGTTAATGTAATTTTTACAACTTGCTGTATCTTGGAAACCGTAAGAGGCAAACAATCTCTTGAAATTTCCAAAACCGCTAAAAGTAAAATATACCAGAATTAAAAAAAATACGAATCGAAAAATCGCCAAAGTGAAAAAAAAGCTTGAATAAAAAGTAGCACCAAAAATAAAATAAATCGCTGAAATGCAAAAAAAAAATCACCAGAAAATAAAGTTCACCAAAAAACTAAAAAAAATCGTCAAAAACCAAAACAATTGCCAAAACGAAAAAAGCACCAGGACTAAAAAAAATCGTTAGAAATAAAAATGTTCATTGCAAAAAAACAAAAAAACCGAAAAATTACTAAAACGAAAAAAAAAACGCTTAAACGAAAAAAGCGCCAATATTAAAAAAAATTTACAAAACCAAAATAAATCCCAAAACGAGAAAGCACTAAAACTAAAAAAATCGCTCAAATTAAAAATTTTTATTATAAAAAAAATCGCCAAATAGTGACTAGCGCCGCGTGGAACCTTCGTGAGCGAGTCAAAGCACTTTACTGAATTTATTTATTGTGCAGACATACATATGTAGGTTTACTGGCCCCGTATTCTGTAACTCGCTAAAGCTAAGTCTCTATCGCTTAAAATCTATAAAGTCGATTTATCGAATGCGATTTTCAAACGTGTATTGATAAATGAGGCAGTGCACTGTGGGTAAAAAGTAGGATTTTTTGGCATAGTCAATTTTTTTTGGATTCATATTTTGAAATTTAACTAATTTCCTTAATCTAGATACCTACCTATATTAGAAAAAAAAAATATTAAATATAAATTTTGGTGGCAACCCTTTTCTTCTGGCATGCTTTTAAGGTCAGCTGATTAAATATCACTTTGTTTTGGTACAACTGGCGGTAAACATCAGCTGAGTTCGAGTGCTTGTGAAAGTTGAAGTTGAACAAAATTAAAAAGTGTTGTTATGGAAAATATTAGTGGAGGTATGTAAAATTATTACCTGCTACTAATTTGGTCACTATTATGTGTTGTTGTCCAATTGTGCAATGTTTTATTTATGTATAATATTAGATTGAACATAACATTTATATTTGTGTTTCGTGGATTATAATTTTTGAAGAGCAAACCAGTGCAAAAACTTACAAATGGCAACTTATTAATTAAATTGTGTAGATTAATGAATAACTAACCATTATTGTTCCAATTTGCTCCATTTAAAAATAATCGCTTTTTTAGGTAAATATTCCTTTGCTCATGGAGACCTTATTGGTATTACTTTTAGACTCTAATTTATTTTCAGAATCAAGATAATCGGTAGTCTAACACAAACTATTTAAACAGCAGAAATTATAGTACCCTCATATACATTTGAAATTTAAATAAATAATTAATAAATTTAAATAATTAATACCAAAAATACCGCTTTTTTGCCAATACGGACGTATTGTTTTAAGGAGGAGGCGGAAAAGGCGTGGTCCAATTTAAAAAAAAACCAAAATTATATTTTGGTGTTACCTAAATACGTGCAAGGATTTAAGTCTCTAGTTTTAAAACTACAATTAATGCCAAAAATATCGCATTTTTCCCACAGTGCAATGCTTCAAATATGTAATTCACCGAAATTTTAGTGTTTTATATCATAGCCAAAAATTTTTAATATTGCATTTTTTCCAGCATTTTAGCGATCGAATTTATCTTTAGCTTTACGGAATACGGGGGCTGATAAACTTTATGATTGGGCTGATTAAAAACATATGCAATTCATCGAGATTACAGGCATTTTAATTTACCATGAAATAGCTTGAGCAAAGAAAAATAATAAAAATTCGCTAGCACTCTTATTATCAAAATCCATATTTTTTAATTCTTACAAATAGCAAGTTTCAAAATCAAAATGGCAGCGAGTTTTTAATCGGAACGCTTAGAGACAGCCTTAGCTTAAAATTCAGATTGTTGTCTTTATATTTTGTTTAATTGTATTTTTTTTTTTTTTTTGTCATTAAGTTGAATTTTTTTCTTTTTGTCAATTTTGATTTCTTTTCGATTTTAAATTAAAATACTCCTAGTTAAAAATAAAATTAAACTTTTCTAACAGTAAAATGTTTTTGTTTTTTTTTTCTTCTTAAATTTAAAATAAATTTTGAAGTAATTTTTTTGAAAACAAAAAAAAAATATATCTTAACAAACTGCTAAATACCAATATTTGTTCTTAATTTGTTTTTCTTCTTTCTTTTCTTCCCGTTTTTTTTCCTTTTACACGAAAATTAAAATAAATATTTAAAACCAAAATCCTTATAGCTCTCACAAGGGCGTTTAATAGCCACCATTCATCTAGAATTTGGTCTATGTAATAAAGATTGTGTGTGTACTGAAGTCTTTAAATCGCTTTTTAAATAGATTTAGAATATTTGAAAATAATTCAAGCAAGTTTTTAATCAAATACACACACCAACACACCTCTAGCCAAGCCAAAATCCCTTAAAAAGGCCAAAATTTACGATAACTGTTTAGATATAATAACCTGCTGCATATATTTATTAAAATCAAATCCCATCACTTACAGTACATTAAAAAAAAAAGAAACGTACCTTTTTCCTATGTTAAGACAATTAAACGCTTCAACAATAACAGAAACTTATTATGTACATGTATTAATTATTGAATTTCCTTCGTTTTTTTTAATAATTTTTATATAAATTGTATCTATATGCATACATATAGAAAAAATCCTATTTATATTTACAAAACTAAAAAGTGTACTAGACGACTTCAACATTAAATTTTATTTGTTGAATTTATGCAAAAATTTTATTGACTTGTTGTAAAGTATAAATAGAAAAAAAAAGAAACTAATATTTACCAAAACTGAATTACAATACAAAATCATACACTATACAAGATATATAAAAGATATTTAAAATTTTATCTCAAAACTTACATATATTGGTCGCTAAATGCCATTTACACTTTCTTTCAATTATACTCGTATTGTACATAAATAATATTAATTTCATCCGCTAGATATTTTTTTACTCTTTAATTAAGCGCTTGACTAAAATGTGCTAAATTTTTTGTACTAAATACTCCAAAAGCCTGCATATTTGCATTATTTGCTACTTTTTATAACATGTGTATAAATATTTCATATTTTTTTATTTTTCAATTATTAATGTTAATTCAATTTATTTAACTTTTTGCATCCCATATTATATATTTATAAGTATTTTTAGACACGTTGAATAGTTTTTATTTTCGCTTCTTTTTAAAATTGTCATTTAAAATTTTGAAATACACACGTACATATTCTTAAAACAACATGTATTTCTCAGGTCCAATGTGCTTTGCTATCCCCATATTCATAACACTATGCGACAAATGAAGACTTTGAAAAAAAAACACACACGGACCGGGCAGTATAGGTTCGATAGTGGTACCAAAGGGTGATCAACTTTTTTTTTATAGGCCTCCGAAAATTACGAAAATCAATGCTCAACACAATGGGGTCAAATGCCCTTTTTTGCTGTTAAATTTATATCTCCGCAACTAAAATAGTGAGGTTCACTATGTGGTCCCAAAAGAATTACTTAATCAGTAGTGCTACAGTCTAGTGGTGGATTTTCAATGACAAGTTAATGTTAAATGTCAATAGGTAATTACATTGGCTGGGGTACACCTGAACAGTAGTACTATTGACAATGTGACTAGTAAATCACTACAATTTCACTATTCGCATTTCCCGCAGGGAAGCGATGTCGAGAAAATCCCTCATGTCTTAAAAGTTCTTGTAAGTGGTTTTGTGCAGGACTTTAACGGGTACCCCCTACAAAGTAGATAATTATTATTTTTCCAATATCTTCAGAAACTACATTAAATTTGTTGTGGATAACTCTTAGGACAAAATATTGGGTGTATAGGAGTATGAGACGGGTACCCCCATGCAAAGTAATTATTAATTAATTAATAAACACGATTTGTTTTATGTAAGAAATACCGAAGCAGGAAGGAAATACATATAAACCGTGCTTAACCAAGAAAACAAGCAAAGATTCATGATTTATTTTATTCACGCACGCTTCTGATGAATTTTCTGCCATTGAATGACTTTGGATACGAATTATCCAAAAACAGATTTTGTATTTATATACAAATAAAACCACGATCAAGCGTGACTCATGCGTGACTAATGCGTGATTCACGCGTTACAAATCACATTTGTACAATGTAATAAAAGCACATAGAATAATAACAAAAATAGCAGCAATAAAAGTATTAGCAGAAGTCGTTAAGCGCTTATTATTGCCAAGCTTAACGAGTGACACTATTATTAATTCGTACATAACGATAAACAGTATAAGATTTTCTAAAATAACACTCGTTCAACCTTTAAAATAAAAGAAAAATCTCTGCTTAATTGAGCCCAATTAATAACTTCATGCCCACTTCAACTGAGATTTAAATTCATTTGTTTTAGTGCATTTACAATATAAACATTTCAAACAAAGCCATTTCCACACATAATTTGTATTACAGATTTAAGCAAAACATTTGAAGGAATAACTGAAATTGATGGTTGCATGTTGGTTAGTTTTCAATTGATTTTTAAAATCTTTTGAGGCCCATTGGTCACCAATGGGTTTTACTACCCTTTGGTAGTAGAATCGAACCTATACTGTCAAGACCGTTTGTTTTTTTTCACTGTTGCACAGTGCAATTCAAAAAAAAAAATCTAAATTCGTCATTTCATTAATAAAAAAAATTATGATAAGAAATCAATCAATCAGATTACCTGCCAGTTTATAGAAGCCATGTAAAAGTTCTCGGCTGTCTATTTATAATGAAAACAAAAACAAATTTTGAGTGCTTTGTTTTTGTTTTCAATATAAATAGGCAGACGAGAATTTTCACATGGCTTCTATGAACTGGCAGTAAATGTTTTCTAAAGGAAATTTGTATTAGACAACTCGGTTAATATTTAAAAAAAAAAAGGAAGTGAAACTAAAAACTGCGCAATCGACTTTTAAGACCTGCTCAATTCCTACACTGCCGCTCACATATAATACGGTGTTCATATTGACCAATCTGCAATTCAGCTCATCATCACACATCTTTACGTGTTACATATAATTTTTTATTTAATTAAATTACAAAGAAAAGGGAAGAAAAAACTATGTATGCTTCTATCTGCAAACTAGAGGAGAGCGCAAGCCATGAAAAAGTGCACAGTATTGTAGTTTTTTCAAAAGCGAATATTGTTTGTAGTGGTAATTGTAATTGAGTGTAAAGCAAATATAGTAGAGAACAAACAATCAAAAAAAAAAAAAAAAACACACACAAATCCATTGTGCAACATTTGAATAAGAGACAGTTGTGCCAATTTTGCAATATTTTTATTATAAACTCTATAGTGCACCATACTTCATTTAACAAACATAAAATTTCATAAAATATTCAGTGACAATGAAATTTCTTACAAATATATCCATTGTGAATGATATTATTTTCATTCTTTATTTTTCATAGTGTTAAATTAATAAATTATAAAACTTAAAATAGCATCACATGTGAACTAATACGCTCAAAGAATCACATATTCGTACACTTGTCATTTCATTTGACACTTGTCAATAGTGAAATATGATTCGATACTACAATATATAGTGACCTTGCTTGGCAGATAAACAACAATAACATTTTTAGTGTTCTAGTAAAATCAAGAGCAATAAGAAGAAAGAACAATTCAAGAATGTACATCATGCAGATTAAGCAAGCAAATGGTTTGTGCTCACCTCTACTGCAAATACAGATTGGTTCAATTGAATTTTGTAACCAACTTAGAGATTTTGCTGCTAAATATACTCCCCTTATCGTGGTTAAAGTATTTCGACTTCGACTACGACGTTTTTTTGTAATATATTAATGTCGCAAATTCTTGTAGTCGAAGTCGAAATACACCAACCACAATGAGGCCCAATGTTTTTTTTATAGATTATTGAAAAATGTAAAATATATTTCAGCTTTAAATTTTTTTTTAATTGATAAAAAAAATCTATTTAAACATCGATATTTCTATGCAACTTTGGCTGAGTAGAACGACGTTCACATTATGTTTCTTATATGGAAGGCAATGCCATAAAATGAAAAATATTGGAAGCGGCGAAGAAATATCGGTTTTTAAATAAATTTGTTGTCAATTTTTTTTTAAGATCTAGAGTTGAAATAAAATTTATATATTTATAATAAATAAAAGGTCGGATAAATCATGAGAATTGAAAAAATCCTACAAATTTACAACTGGGGTGTTATTATGTAATTCAATTCGAAACGGAAACTGTTCGAATTTGTATGTTATTAGCATTACAATTCGAACACATTTCCGTTCGATTCGGATCACATTATAACCCTCCTGCTTGCTTTAATATTAAAAAAAAATGCCCTATTCATGTGAACGGTGGTGTATGCACACAAATTATTATTTTTATTATTATATTGTATAATTTTAATTTATTTTTTTTAATATTCTTTTCATTTTTAGGAATATTTATATAAATTTTATTAGGAATTAAGACAAACAAAATTTAAGTGCATTATAAAAAGAAACTAAATAAAAAAATAAATAAATAATTATGTATAACCAAAACGTCCTTAAGAAAAATATCTTATAAAAATTGAAAAAAAAACATTTATAATGGCTACAAGTAAGTTAACAGAAATAAATATAGTTCAAAAAAACATCGTTTCATTTCAAAATACAAACACATGTACATAAGTATGTACTTTTTTATTTTTTATGATGTCTAAGTGTGCTGTGAAAAGCTTATTCAACCAAAAAAAAATAAAAAATTAAGGCTCAGTTGGCCGACTGGAAACAGCTGATCGATATTGTTATGTGAGAAGTAATGTACAGATTCGTAGGGCTCAGTTAGCCGATTGTAATGTAATGTAACTGCAACATAGGAAACAGCTGATCGATATTTTTATATGAAAAGTAGATTACGTTACATTACATATCTATAACCATTTTCATTACTTTTCACATAACAATATCGATCAGCTGTGTACTACTGTTGCAGTTACACTCCATTACAGTCGGCTAACTGAGCCTTTACACTCCGGTTACATCTCTATAACCATTTTCATTACTTTTCACATAACAATATCCATCAGTTGCTTCCTGCCATTCCAGTTACATTCCATTACAGTCGGCTAACTGAGCCTTTAGACTTAAATGTGCATACATATTTGTTTGTAAACATCATGTTTTTATTAAGAAAATTAAGGGCCTTATTTTTTAAAACGCAACGCAAATTTTCTAAGGAAAATATGTAAATTACAAAAACAAAACACATACAAAATTTTATCAACGGTTAGCCTTGCATTTTACAAAATAAGTCCCTTAATATAATTAATGACTGAAAATTTAGTTGTACTTTATGTTCTCAAGCCCAATGTGCAGTTTGGAAATGCAAAGTCGTTTTTACATTCGACATTTTTTAATAAAAATTTAATCAATTAAATGCGGTTTATTCAACTTCAGGATTTAATGGCGTAAAATACCGCACGAAGAATTTTATATGGAAAACAAAACAAACAAAATTTAAAAGCCACATAATAAAAATTTTAGCTGGTTCCAACCACGTATTATATTGTGAATGAAGTTTTCGTAATAAATTTCGCGGTTTGCTATTTTTATTAAACAAGAAAGAGTCTCGAATGTATGTATACTTTTACCTAACACTGTTAGTATGCCTTAAATTTACAGGAGCGTTTTCAAATCACGATTTCCAGAACACCCTTGTTACAGACGGTCTTTTATAGAGTGTTTCTACAGCACTCGAATTTTTTTCTCATTTGTTATAAACACTTTAATTAGACTGTACAACCAAATCAAACTTTATCTAAAATAACCAAAAAAATATGGCTCGATTGTGGATGGCTACCGATGTTCAGTTGTGTTGCCAAGTGCAAACATAACTGAAATTAAAATTAGTATTATGTATGGCAACCTTCTTCAGTTGCCTAAAGGCTCAGTTAGCCGACTGTAATGTAAAGTAACTGCAACATTAAGAAACAGCTGATCGATCTTGTTATGTGAAAATTAATGAAAATGGTTAAAGGCACAGTTAGCCGACTGTAATGTAATGTAACTGTAACGTAGAAAACAGCTGATTGATATTTTTATATGAAAAGTAGGTTACGTTACATTAGATCTCAATAACCATTTTCATTACTTTTCACATAACAAAATTGATCAGCTGTTTCTTACTGTTGCAGTTGCTTAAGTTTTTTTTTTTTGGCGGTTATGACTCGATATGATTATGATTGGCACCTGAAAAAACTTCAAAATATAATAATACCAGTTGTAAGCAAAAGTGTGAAAGGGGAACTTCAACCCTATTTTATATTAGGTGTATATCGTTAGCTAAAATTCAAAAAGGCGTAACTAACAAAAAATTCAAAATCGAATTTTTGATTTATACTTAATGTGACCAGACGGTTTTTGCAAAAAGCGAGACATGATCGATAAAAAAGCGGGATTTTGAAGAAAATACCGCCAAAAAGCGGAATTTTAATATATGTAAATATCTTTTAGAAAGCGGGATGTAGAAAACATAGTTTTCAACTCAAAAGAAACGCCTTTAAATAAACGAAAATATTTATAAACAGGAATATGTTTCTACATAAATAAAAATCAAATGTCGTTTGTTGGTAATCGCATCAATTAAGAACCTAACTTAGGTTTTTACGCAAAAACAAATGTAACGCCCACTTTTTTTAAATTTATCTAAAATCGGGGAACGGCTGGACCGATTTGGCCAATTTTTTTAATATTCGTAGTATGTAATTTAAGAAGTTGTATTAAGGATTGGAATAAAATATAATTTTTTTTTTTTAATTTTGGAATATCTGCATCTAAGTAACGACTTATTAATGTGCATTGAACATGGAGGTGTGGGACCTAGAAAATATTTGAGATATCTTGAAAACTAACTAGTTTCATAAAATGGAGTCAATAATGGAGCAAAAAGTGTGTCACCTCCTAAGTAAATTAGATATTAATTTACTAATATCTTTGTATATGCTAAAAGCACAAAGTTCAAATTCCGCTGATTCTGCTGATGATAGAAAATAGTCAGAATTGGTCAAGGGGCCTGGCTCCTCTTAAATAGAGAAAATGTTCGCTTAAAAAAATATTTTGGGAATTAATACAGTGAGAAGTGTGAAACTCTTCATGGCTATTGTATTCTACAAAATAGTGAAAATTGAATCTTTTCATCTCAAAACGTATATTTCAAGGCAAATTCATGACAGGTAAAGTTAATACTACAACACAACTCGTATGTCAAAAGCAGCTGATTGAAGTTACTCAAGCAGAGATCTAGGCCATGATAGCTCACAACCGGCTGGAAAAAGTTTGGTTTATGTTGCCTGAAAAACAACCGCCAATTCTCCATGTACAATATAATCTAATAATTATTTTATTTATATAAAAATATTTATTATTTGAAATATTTTCATGATAAGTATTTGATAGTGGCTAAGCATTGTCTATATATTTCATTGGTGCTTTGCAAATCATCAGTAGACTTCAACCATATATTTTGAACAGTTACAAACCTCTTATCTTATGGATTGACTTTCAAAAACTATTTGAGAATTCACAAATAATAATATATGTATATTTGAAAGTCACAAAAGGAAAATAGGCGTAGTAGGCTTAGAAACTTTAACAAAATATATGGTTGAAGTCTACTAATGATTTGGAAAAGCACCAACCAAATATATAGATAATGCTAAACCACCAGCAAATAAATTTCAATGAAAATAAACTTATGACAATATGTCAAATAATAAATTTCTTAAATATTAAATGTATACTTTATTTTTCATTTTGCCTTATAAATACTTTTATTGCTATCCAATGGATTTTTAATTGTATAAAGGTGTAGAAAAATAAAATATTTTATATCGAATATAAATTATTTGCTGGGTTTTGTTAAAGTTCTAAGCTCTTTTGTAATTTTCAATATGTATTATTATTAGTGAATTCTGAAATAATTTTTGACACAGGAATTTTTGAAAGTCTGTGCATAAGATAAGAGGTTTGTGACTGTTCAAAATATGTGGTTGAAGTATACTGATGATTTGGCAAAGCACCAATGAAATATATATATAATGCTTAACCACCAGCACGTAAATATCTACTTCATTTATTTTTTAATTCTTTTTTATCTTAAATTTTGTATTTCATGTTATTTGATTATCAGCTTCCACCGACAATTTTTCCAAGAGCTGGTGCCGCCGAAAAAATTGTCCGGCGCAGGTCTCTATACATAAACAACTTTTGACATACGAGCCAACAGTTATATGAATTCGCCTTGAATTAGGCAAAAAAAATAGATCAGCTGTGTTCAAGGCGAATTGATATAAGGTGGTCTTGATTTGCAACTCTGCGTATTCGCCTTGTATATTTGTTAGTGTAAAATTTCCTGCTGTCAAAATATTTCTTAACGTTTTGGTTCATTTGACAGCAGGAAATTTATGTCAGCTGGCAAATTAAGATCACCTTATGTGAATTCGCCTTGGCTGTGTTTCAACTTTACCTGTTATGAATTTGCCTTGTTATATTTATGGGGTGTAACGAAACTTAAATTATTTTTGGAATGAATTTTTATCAGTTACATTTTAATAAAAATCGAATAATCAAAACTCTAAAAAGCGGGATACAGCGCGATAGAAGTTCGAGGCGGGATCGATCTATGAAAAGCGGTATAATCCCGTCTAAAGCGGGTTGTCTGGTCAGGTTATTTATACTACATGTCTTAAGAAAATTTTACACTTCTGCGATCAAAAGTGGCGCTTTTATTAACTAACAACGTAACTACAAGTTTGTTTAGTTTTTTGCTTCTCCTGTAAAATTATATTTTTGTTAGTTAGGTCTTTTTACATATAAAATTTTTTATTGCCCTACTTCTCTCAGAATCGATATTTAGAACTTTGTAATTTCTGGAAAAAGTTTGATTTTGTTGTACAGTGTAATAAATCGGTTTACGCGACTTATCTATCGTAAAATTTTTCATTTAAAAATTAAAAAAAAAATATGGGAAATTGGGAAATTTAAAGGTATTTACAACAACAACAACCAAGAAAAAATATTATTAAATATGAACAAAAAAATAAATAATTCATCACATGGGATGAATTTCTAACGTTTGTGGGAATCGCTTTTAAGTCAAACCCAAACTGCCGTGGAAACATGGTATTTAATAAATTGTCTCCTTAACGTGTGCTGTGCTAAAACAATATTAAAACTGGTATCTTAAACACATCAAAAATGTCCTTTTAAGTTGCTTTTTATTGAAAACTTTTTGATTTACGACAATTTTACGTTTTTATCCCTATTGTAATTTATCCTTATTGTGTATTTTTTAAATTTTATTAAATCTCCTGTTTTTAAGTTTTGTTTTATGTCTTTTTCTTTTTAAATGTTATTTTATATTTATTTTGTATTTGCCCTTTTTTTAATTTATTAAAAGAAAAGTTTTAATTTTAACTAGTTTTTAATAAATTTTAATTTTTTTAATTATTGTTTTTTTTAACACACAGAGTCTGCAATCACCAGCCTCCATGACGACTTCAACAACTGGTGCCGATGAAAATTTAAATCAGCATACATAAATTTGTTTAATTAATAAAAAAAATAATAAATTCAAAAAAGACCACAACAAAAACAAGCAAAATTAAAATTGAAAATCTTTATGAAACAAACAATTGTTATTAAAAAAAAAACACAAGGAACATTTTCAAATAGAAAGATTCACAACAAGAAACAAATTGTCTATATAACTATTCATATTCATACAAAAACAAAATCTAATTCACTTTCCACTTGAAAACTTTAATAAATTTTTATTTAATTGTTATGCTTTAATTAAACGTATTGTGCAATTCACAACCTGTTGTGAGTTGTATGTTGTATAGATATTTTTGCTAGTTTACATGGGAACAACTTTCGGTATACAACTCATACAATAGATTGTAAATTGGATATATTTATTTATATTTATGGCTACTAAATTCATAAAAAATATTTTTGTTTTCTAAAGCACTTATAAAATAAGTTTTGTAGGAAAATCAGGGGTCTAATTATCGCTTTCAATAACGAGTTTGAGATTATGGCATTAGCTTCCGATTAATCTAATGATAATGATGATTATACATACAGAACCCCTGTTTTAAATCAATCAATAAATCAATAATATTTTTTATGAGAAAGAAATATAATGTATCATTCAACAAAAATCAAATTTATTTGTAGTAATTTTTTATTTTACTTCACTTTGCCTTAAATAGTAAAATTTGTTTATTATTGTAGTTTCTTTATAAAAAAAATAACCACACACACACACACACACACCCACACACACGTACTTTGTAAATTTTCTTGAAGTGAAAAATTAACACTATGGATCGTTATTAGCAACAAAAAAAACAACTTATAAACCACCATTCTATTGAAATTTCAATACAAGATATATACAATACTCTTAAAACCACTGCGCATTAACACAGGGTTTCTATTCTGTTTTTTATCTAATCAAAATTAATTTATAGAAGCCCAAGAAAATTTTTCAACATTTATCCTATTATACAAAGAAACACTTACATATATCCGTTTATATAAAATTTATACGTATTAAAAGAAAATAAAAAAATAAAATATTTGTATTAAAAAAGATATTAAAAAAAAGAAAATAAATATTTAAATGAATGAAAAAAATTTTGAAAAAAATATATGTAATCGTTACAAAAATTGCAAAAAGCAAATAAACAACAATCAGATTTAAATGTGCTTCAGAAATGTATTGATGTGTATTAAACAAAAAAAAAATATTTTCAAATTACAAATTACCCAGTTAAAGCATCAAATTTTTAGTTGGTTGTCATCGGCAGAGCTATTTCCAGTGCAGCAATTTGCAATAAAATATTTTTTAAAAATATACCACCTTACTTATAAAAATTATTAAGGCTTTATAAAGAGTTTATAAAAGAGATTTTCATAAAAAAGGTTTTCTTATAAAGCATTTAAAAGCCTTAATAATTTTTTATAAATTTTAAGACTTATATTCATAAAAAGATAAAATGTACTTGCAATCTGCACTGCAGAAAATTTTATAACAATTGATCTAAACGCACTCTTCCTATGACTTGAGAAAATGTGAGTGTTACCAAAAGTAGGGAGGAGTGTATGGTGAAAAAGACACATACCCTGTAAATGGTTAATCTTTAGCCAATTTAATTGGGATTCGGTCTAGTATTGTAGTAAATAGCACTCAACAGGTTCGATGTGATTGAATGCAGGACCCATCAAATAGTATAAATATAATGGTAATTGTTCAATCCAATGAAACTGACAAGTCACTCTGGAACCAGTCCCTTAACTATAGATAGATATTAACCTAAGCTTAATTGGTATTTATACTTTTGAAATATAATTGGCCATATGGTCGAGTGGTTAGTGTCTGCAAGGCTGTCATGCTGGAGGTTGTCAGTTCGAATCCCAGAAAAATCTTTGCTTAAGAATGATACATAATTGCATTTGTAACAATAAAAAATTTTATTTATTTTTCATTGTTATACAAGGTGCATACAAAGTATAAATTAACCCCATCCATCCTAGGCCATCCCCACTTAAAAGTGACTGGACCGCTTCATAGGAAGTGCTAGAACTTTCGACTGGTCCCTATCACTTGGGGACCGGTTGACTAAAATTGTGTCAGTTACATTTCCTGCAGGGTATTTTAAGAAAATTTTGTATGAACAATTTTTAACAAAATACATTTCAAACTCATATTAAATTTTATGAACATGGATGTGATTCTTCATAATTGCATTGAAGTATGCCGTAGTTGGTACGAATGCTCGTCAGAAAACATTTATTCAATCCAAAACCCCCTTGTAATGTTGTAATATTTGCTTAATTCACAACAATTTGTGAATACCCAGTGCGCATTGTATCAGCTTGTATCTTGTATTGTTGTGCAAAAGAAGAACAAGATGTATACAACTACTCTCTGATTATCGTATTTAATACGACTTTTTCAAAACATGTGAAGAAAAACAAATTTTCTTATTTTGATTTTGTTTTCAATACAAATAAGCGAAAGAAAATTTCTTGTCGACATCGTGAGCCAGACAGAGACAGAGACAGAGAGAGAGAGAGTATATTTGATACAAGATAGATGATACAAACTGTGGCGAATTAACAAATTTTACTCGTATTATCGTGCCATATCCGTCAAGAAAAGCTTAAGCAACAGAATTTTTTGACAAAAATCGTTTATGTACGATCGTATATAATCGATTTTCATCATAACCCTTTGACACGGGAACTAATTCTGGCTATTGAAAAAGTTTACATATGGTTTTTATTGGTTAAAGAGGCTTCAAAAAACACGTGTAAAAAATTTTGAGGAAAAATTTTTATTGCAAAGTGGGTTTTGAGGATGTTTATTTTAATGTAAAATCCGCTTTTATACGTACAATTTTCCACTTTTTTTTTATTTTTTTGTTGATTTTTAATTTTTTTTAGTATATTTACATTTAATTTAGTATATGTATGTGCATTGAAAAATTCATTCAAAAAAAGAAGCGAACAAATTTATTGTAAGATGAAATGTACATAAAAAAATAGGATAGCAATATATTTTTATTAGTACAAGACACAAAATGTCCAAAACTGAGCTAACGTTATTTTAAAATTTTGCCGCCTCTTAAGAATTTAAACAACAACAAAACAAAGAACCGATAACTGTAAATTAATTGCATATATGCTAAAAATTAAATCAGTGACGGGTTGATAAGGTCAACGTACATTATAATATACACCACGCGTCAAAGGGATAAAAAGAAGTTCAAGCTTTTTTTTGGCGGTTATGGCTCGTTATAATAGATACAAAAATGCAAATTTTTTTTTTAATTTTCTACTAAAAATTCCGATTAATTATTTGATTTGAGATGTCATATAAAACTGGGTAATTTACTGAAAATAAAAGAAATAATTTTTTTTTCCATAAATACGGAGCAATTAATTTTTTTTAATTTTTATGGGCCTAATTTATAAAAAAAATTGTTTTTATAAAAGGTTTATTAATCAAAAATCCCTTGAAAATTTGATTTACAAACGAAAATTAATTTTTTAATAAAGCAGTTAATTTATACATTAACTAATGAATTAAATACATAATAGTAATATTTTTATTTCTCATTTTGTCACAATTTCACCAAATTCCAGAACAAATAAAATTTTATAAGACACTGATGATACGATATAAAAAAGAAAATTTTAAATAAAGATATTTCAATATGTCTACATTAACAATAAAAATTAAATCATTGGCTTATTTTTATTTGAAATTAGGGAGCACAAAAAAGCTTAAAATTTTTATCAAAACAAAAAAAAAAGATATTTTTAAATAATACATACATACATACTTCTTTTAAGTTGAATCATTTTAAATGGGAGTTTTTTGAGACGTTTTTAAAGCATTTAAAATATGTTTCCCCTTTAAATGATAAAATTTTTTTGCAATTCGTGCTTTTTTTCTTTTCATTTCTGGTTACACTGAAAACAAAAGCTTTTAAATTAAAACAAACACTTTCCACAAATTTTTAGCAAATTGTGTAGATAAGCAATAAATTGAAGTGAATTTTAAGTTAAATCAAAATCACCTAGCAGAGAAACTAAACAATTCATAATTACCGAAAAAGGCTTACAACAAGGCTTTAACAGTATTTGGATTTAGTTATTGGCTAAATGTTTCAAATTCACACACAAATGCAATCTCTAGAGTAAGTTGAAACTTTTTAAATTAAAATATTTTTGCATTATTTTTGACTTTTAATATAGCATTACAATAAGAAATTTTGCTAAGTTTTTTTCTATTTTTATATTTATCAACAGTTTTGGAAGGCTCCCAAAATCCAAAGGTCCACAACATTATCAACATCCATGTCTTTGCCAGCCGAATGTTTGGTCTTATCTGTATCGATGCCATCGTTGAACAATGATCATAAAAGATCAAAAAGTGCGGGACCCAAAAGGAAAAAGGGCCAGGCTATACATCCAAAACCATTTCGTTTGTATTAAGATATTCAAAAAAAAAAAAAAAAATATACAACTCATAACTTAATTTTTAAGGATATTAATTATTAAAATCATCGTAGTCATGTAGATATACATAGATATATAGAATTGATAAGGTTTGAATTATTTTATTAATTTGGAGAAGTAGTCCAAGCGTTTTAACTTTACAACGGAAAATATATCGAAAGGGATATGTCAGGCCCTTAATGCTGTTTGTAATTCTTTCTTGAGTAAAGTTACTAATGAAGTGATTTTATGGAACTCAACAAGATCCACCGGATTGTCTTTACAGAAAATGTTGATTTTTCATAGAATTGAAACATAATGTATGTATTACGAATCCAAAATGTTTTCGAATTGTAATGCGAATAGTAATAACATACAAACAGGACAGTGTGTATAGTCCTTTTGAACCAAATTACCGAAACCATTAAAAATTGATTTGAGCGGAGAAAATTAGTTTTTATTAATATGAAGAATTTTAATTTTTTGTTTCGCCACGCTGCAGTCACACGTTCAATAAATCGCTTTCAATTTCATCACACATATTGCATGTCAAAATTCCTTGAAATTTATAGTGAATTTTATTTTATAAATGCATCCGACCAAGAAACAATTCAAAATGTTAGCTTCACTTAATGTGCTGCTGTGACCAGCTGTTCAAATTGAACATAAAGTTGCCAGATAAATGGATAGGTAAAATTGAAAGCAATTTAAGAAGATTAAGTGTATTAAATAAAAGCGACAATCAGTAATTGTTTGATAACAAATAATAATAAAACTGTTTGAAGAGTTATGATCGAGTGGTTATTTACAAAGGCCAATGATAATTTTCCATAAAATACACTTCTCCATGTCGTCACAAAGCACATGACATTTTTTTTCGTCAATCAGAGTTGTAGACGATCAAATAATCAGCCGTCAAATACATTTCTTTTAATTCTCATAAATCACTGACGACAACGCGAACGTGTAGCCGAAAAAACACGACTGCACGCACTTAACCATGTGATTGATGGTTTTATTTGATCGTCTCCTGGGCACTTAAGAAACAAGCGGCCCTATGTATAATCCAAAATTGGTATGAAGTTAGCATAAATGGCAAAATTGAACATGGTCTTAACGTCTTTTGCCGTACAATTTACATTAAAAATCATGCTAGAATTTAATAGTGGGTTAAAACGACATTATGCTGTGATTTTTAATGTTAAATTGTATGTCCTGATTCACACACGTCAGGTCTGAGTCGTCAAGTCTTGAGTTTTTAGGAGAGAGCGGAAAAGAGAATGGAAAGGGGTACAGACTTGACCGTACTAGTCAAGTTTGCTTTTTCCTTTTGTTTTGTCATTCGTAATACTCTACTACAACACAAATTGATGAGACTTGATGAAACAAACTTGACGGTGTGTATGAACGTAAATGCAGGTTCAAAAGAAAATTGAACAAAAACTGATCAGGTAAACCTGATGTGTGTGAATCAGGACTATAAAGAAACTTGTCGACACGTAGTTCAATTTTGTCACTTATGCTAACTTCATGTCAATTTTTGATTATACATAAGGCCGAAGATGTAAATATGTACATGCGAGGGTGTATTTTAGTTTTTATATGTCTACATATTTACATTCTTTTTTTATTTCTTATTTATATGTATATATTAAACTTGGGCCATATTTTTTTAATGTTCTTGATACACAAAAAAAGTTTACATTAACAATAATAGTTGTAATTGTTTTAGGAACGTTTTTACCTTGTTTGTTATGTCATGTTTTAGACTCGGCAGTTTTTCTTGGAGCAATTCTGAGTTTATGGGAGAGGAAAGAAGAAAGAAGAGAGAATTGCTTGTATAGAAAATTTAATTCAATTCTCTTTTGTTATTTCATTCGCTGCAATAAAAAGAATACGAAACTTGAACAAGAAACCGTTTGTGTGTAAACAAAAAAAAAGAGAATTGAAGAGAACTGATTCCAGAAAATCTGCCGAGTCTAAAACATGACCATATTACAATTAAGTTTCTATAAAATCTATTTTCTATTAAGACTACGATGATTCAATTAACTAGTAAATCCTAAAATTCTTCTACCACTTTTTGTAAAGTTTTATAACTTACAAAAGTTCAAACAATATCTTATTTCTAGTTTTAAATAAAATAAAAAAATAAAATAAAATTTAATATTCTTAAGCCTAGATCCCACTATCGGTACAATGTGCCGATTTTTGTCGGCTCGCTGCAATAAATTCATAAGTAATAAACCAAATTGGCCTTATTTCTCAAGTAATTCCGGAATAAGTTATATGGCTGTATAACCAATTACAGTGTGGTGAAACTCTATCCTTATATTTCCATTAGTTGAGAAATAAGGCCAATTAGTAAGGCTTAGTAGTACTTCTGGCTTTATTTTAGTGAGCCGACGAAAATCGGCACATTGTGCCGATAGTGGATCTAGGCTTTATGAATGTTGCAAATCGCATATTTTCCAACCATAATTTTTATAAGTTTATTTGCGAAAGTAAATATGTATGTAAAAAGTTTGCGGGGTAAAAACTCAATCACGTATTTTTATTTTCAGGGAGATTTTTGTCAATTTGACTCTTATTCTCTGGAGCATTATTTCTGTTTTACAGACGCGTATCTCTATTATATAAACTCCCAAAAAAAATGTCTTGAAGAAAGAGGCATGTGCTTGACTTTATGTAAAAAAATTTTAAAGGGAAAGTCAAAGTGAAACAGGCACAATTTGAATTATGATATAAGTATCATAAAATAATTTCGTGTGAGCTCCAATTTTATTAACTGACTTTAAAATAAAAATTTTCGCTTGGGAATTTATATTGAAAACGCAAATACTTTTGAGTTTTTTTTTCATTTCAATATAAATTCTCAAGCGAATATTTTTCTTTTATTATTTTTTAAAATTATTATTCAAATTGTTTGCGAGTACTGAATTATTTTCAATACAAAAAACATAATATCTATATATTATATAGATACGGCTGGTATCTACATAAACATCTAATACAAAGCTGGCTACTGAGAGAACACCGAGAGTACTGTATTCGCGTATGTGTATTCATTTGTATAAGAAGCCGATTGATGTTCGGCACTCTGGTGCTACTTTGGGCAGCTTTGATTTAAAACCAGAAAATAAATATTTAAAAAAACACCAATAAAACTTTACATAGTGGGAAGAATTAATTTTTTTTTGTAAATGTTGAAACATTACAAAATATGTAACTTAAAAATAAAGTTAAAATAAATTATTGTTATATTGTTAAAATTATAAATTTACAGTCTTATTTATTAAACACTTATTAAGGTTTTATAAAGAGTTTTTAAAACACATTTTCATAAAAAAATTTTCTTAAAAAAGCCTTAAAAATTTTTATAAATAAGACTGTTAAAATTTACTCATGTTTTAGAATTAAGAAAAAAATAGTTGTTCACAAATAATTTTATTTAAAGCGCCACATTTCATGAAATGTAACTTTCAATATGTTTTTTGAAAGTTATCAAAAAGAAAAATTCGAGTGTTTTGAAAAGGGGCTTTTTAACAAAAGTTACAAACAATTAAGAACACATTAATAAAAAAAATATATATACATACATATAACGTGCCATAACCGCCAAAAAAAACTCAACCGATACATTTTTTGGACTAGATTTTTTAACGAAAATTTATTATTTAAGTTCAAAAATTATGTCGCTTAGCTCTTTTTGGCGGTTATGGCACGATATATAAAACTAAAAAATTTGTTGTAATAAAAGCATTTAATAAAAATAATATAAAATATTAACAACAAAAAAATATATACATACATATCGCTTCTTTATTACAGTATAGACACATCCTAAAAAAAATTCATTTTTGGAGTTATAAGGGGGACAAAATCTTTACATCGTATTTAATTTTGTGGAAAAAATTTAATTTAAAAGGCTTGTACCCACACTTCTTGAGAGAAGAAAATATTTTTATATCTCCTTTAAGTTGGGTATGCAACACAATCTTTTTTGAGTTATGTCTATGTTGCAATAAAGAAGCGAAATGTGCAACGATTTTGAAATTATTTATACATGATGTTTATATAAGAGCGTAAGTAAGTAAGTAAAAGTTTGCTTGCTTTTTGGTTTTTATTTTATTTTCTTTTTTTTATAAAAACTTTTTTATTTTAATAAAACTAAATTAAATAAATATTTCATTTTAATATTTTTTTTTTAATATAAGTTAAATTTAGTTTTATTCGTTTGTTTAAATATAAATATAAATGATGCAAATAAAATGGTTTACATATACTCGATTACACAACTTACAATTATTATATATTAAAACAGTTATATAAAAAACATTTTTACGAATTCAAATACATACGATATTGTTTAAAAATACGCAATCAAAAGACATACAAATGTAAATGGGGGCCTAGTAGAGAAAAGTTGGAGTCCAAAATTTACACTTTAATACTTTTATTTTGCTCATAAGATGTGTTAGAAACGGGTTTGTATATTAAAGGGAGAGAGAGAGAGACAAAACAATGGCATTGAAAATGCAACCTTTGATTTTCATAAAATCAAAGGCAGAATATTGTGACACTTAGTCCCGGTCCAGACTAGCAATTTTTTTTGCAGCAATTCTTGAATATGTGAGAGAGCGTTGAAAATGAAATATATACATTTTGTAATTCTCTTTCGCTCTTTTTCACTGAAAAATAAAAAAAGTTTCTGCAACAAAAATTTCAAGTTTGTACCGGGACTTAGTGTAAAACTAATATCGTGAAAATTTGTGCTGAATCTAATATTATTAGGAGATTAAAATACACTGAAATTGTAACGAAAAAGATGTATTTTTTTTAAAATCAATTCATAATAGAGAGGGCTTCAGTACATGGAAGTTCATCATAGAGAAGTGTGACTGTAGATAAAAAAAAAATTGTGTTATATTGGAAAAATGGGTTAATTAAATATCATAAAACAGGGGTCTAAGTCGAGCTGATTCGATCACGTTTTTCAGTTTGATATAATGGCATTCGCTATCGAACAATGTAATAATATGACTCGATATCGAATGCCATAATCTCAAACTGAAATAAACGTGATCGAATCAGCTCGTTATCGAAAGCCACGATTAGACGACAGGAATACTTTCCAATGTTTCATCTCAAAGGATTTAAAATAAATTTAAAAAAAAAACATGTCAAAAAGGAAAAAGAAATACATTTAAATATTTGTTTGTTTATTATACAATATATATTTATATAAAAAAGAAATTAATAATTTTTATATCATCTTTTGATTCGAGTTATTACATACATACATATATAAATGCATATAGAGACTGTTTCCACAAAAAATTTGTTTTTTTTTTCTTCTATATTGATTGTGGTTGTTAATAATAGTAACTATAAAAATTTATTTTTTAATAAAATTACATATAAAAAAATACAATAAAAAACGAAATAATAACAAACATTGATAAATTAATTTTGGGAATTTACTTTTAAGCTGCCTTATTTCTTTAAATGATTGTTGATTTTTTAATTAAAAAATATATATTTTATTAAAAATTTATTTTGTGCTTATTTTAAACAAGAAATGTATTTTAATATGAATGCAAATAATAATTAAAAAAAAAGAAGTACATATGTGTATGTTTATGGATGTGCACATGAAATGCGCTAAATGAAAATTAGTGTTCAATTTAATAAGATGCTTTTGTTTTTTTTTTAATTTTTTGTTTGGAGACATAAAAAATTATTTGATTTTTCTTTTGTTCTTTGCTTTACAACAATACTTTTGTAAAATAATCAATTGACTAGATAAGCATTTTTTTTTAATGAAAAACAAAAAATTATATAATTTTTCTTTTATACAGGCTGCAGTGCAATATTCTTTTTCATGAAAAGAAATTGCTATTTAGAAGGCTTGAGACAAAGTTTTTGTTTTATTATTATTACTATTATATGAAATTTAGAATATGTTTTCGCAAACTATTTTGTTTTAGTTTCGACTTGGTGAAATTAATTAAGCTCGTAATATTTACTGGATTCACAAGCATTGTTGTATTGTTTAAAATTGTATTTTAAAAGATAATTTCAAAATAAATCTCTAATATTTAAAATATTTTACAAATATGTAGCTTTTTTCTGTTTTGAGAAATTTTTTTGAGTTTTTTTTAATAACACTTTAAACGATACAACACACTTTGAGAATTGAGCAATTGTGTTTAGAATTTATAGTTCTTCACTCATAGAAATAAATAAAATAAATAAAGGTAAAAATATACATATCGATGACTTAATATAAAAAAGGCCTAACTCGAATTTTCGATATTTTACAGGAGAAGCAAAAAACTGAAGAAAAAATAAAGCATTTAAAGCACATGCAGAAATAGTTTTTAAAGTTGCCATAAGTCCTTGATTTTGAACTGTAACGTACTAAGATCTTCAAGGAGGATGCAATTATACGTTGTCGCCCACAAAACATTATAAACACGATTTCGAAAAAAATTGAGTTAGGCCCTTTTTTATATTGAGCCATCGATATATAAAACTAAGAGTTCCGAATGATTTAATAATACAAATACGTATTTTTGTTCTTGCTACTGCATAACTACTTATGGAAATAAAATAGTCTTGATATATCATGATATATAAGGGCTTTATACATATGTATATAAAAATAAATATTTCCTATCAAAAAAATTCAGTTTGATAAAATTAGAAAGAGATTTTAGAGTTTTTTTCTATGAAACATACTGGTACTTTAAGAAAAACAGGGGGCCAATTGCGGCAATCGTTATCGAACGAAATTACGAAATATTTTAGCAGAGTTTATATGGAAATATTTTAAAACTTCGAACGACATCGAATGTCGTAATTTGCCCCCTGAATTCAGTAACTTTTATTACGATAATCACATCGCTGTAATAAATATCACGAACATTTATCGACTTTGCTATTCCGTAACATATTTTAACGATATTCGCTGTCGGTTGAAGTAAAAAAGTAAAATCAATAGCTCAAATTCGTTTAGTTTTTCTTTAATTTCTCTTTGCGTTATCTCTTATTTTGGGGTGCTACGAGTATATGTAGAGATGACACATGATACCCAATTAAATGGCGAGTAAAACCCCGTTGTACAATATCGTTAAAAAAATACAGAATCACAATATCGTTACGTTAAACGAATAAATATGTATATTGATAAATATTACGATTTTCGGTTCGCAAAAAGTTACTGAATCCAGCTACAAGACACGGTCCAATTTTAGACTTCGTATTTAACTTCCATTTATATTTAAGTGATATTTAAATACAAACTTAACTTGTTTCAATATAAACTGGAACGAAACCTAAATGAAACTTAGGGTCTGGCTTAATTGTATAAAAGTACAAAATGCCTTAAAGAACAACACTAAAAAAAAAATTGTGAAAAACGAAAGCATAACTTCTTTTTAAGCCATGTTCTGAAAACCATTTCGTTTTAAAACCGCAAAGTTTCAAAAACGGAAAACAGTTTCCTCTTTATCAGATAATTTAGAGCATTTGAAATTAAGTTCGGATAAAATATCTCAAGCATATGAAATCTTAAAATTAAATAAAAAGCTTCGGTTTCAAAACGAAATGGTTTTCAGAACTTGGCCGTATACTCGTACTAAACAGCTGTTGTTCGAAAATGTTTCATAACTATTGGAAGTTGTTGTGTTTTAAAAGTGGACAATTTAAAATGCATTTCTCAAAAAACTGTTTTTTAAATACTCTTATACAGCAAAGGGTATCCCTATAATTTCAATATATTTTTTGGGGGCCAACGAGTCTAGAAAATGTAAGATTTTTACAGTGGGTATACAGGTAGGTAAAAAGCTGTTTATGATTATGGCGAAAACCCAAAATTCAATTGCTTGCTATGGTTATGGTTATGACTGTGGCGTCATGGCGAGTCAACTATAATCAAATACAGTATTGCCTATAAGTTTGGTTCGAACAGCTGTTTTGTATGAATTTGTCACGTTTAATTGAACCTTATGTATATGACCACCAACCAATCAACCAGTTTTGACAAGTGAAATTATTTTATATCTATGTAATTTCAAAAGCTAGTATGCTTGCCTGAATGTTATTAGAATATACGGAAGATATTGACTTTGAAATTTTAAATATTCACTTTACTACATTTTTGGTAAATCTTAAAGCAGATGAGATGGTAACCCAAAAGTCCTAAAAACTTGCGTGATCTGGCATTGTTCCGTTAGCGCTACAACCAGCGTTACCATATGTGAAGATTTATCCTATTTTCGAAGTTTTTCGGGATGTTAAAAAGACTAAAAGATTTCTTTATTAAAAATAATATTTTTAAGGATATAATATTTGGTACTTTTAGTATATATTATTTAAGCTCCGTTTGACTAAAGTACGGACATATTTTCTTCTTTCCTTCATTAAAATTATGATTTATAAGCATACATATATTTATCTTATACATGTTCTATTCAGAAAATATTTTGTATTATTTATTTACCTTTACGTTTGTTAGTTTATTTGAAACAAAATAAATTTTTCCTGAACTTGAATTCAGTAAAATTCAATTCATATTAATATATTTTGAGTAAAATCACAAAAAAATATTTTTAATGAGAAAAAAGATTTTTTTGTTCGACTTTTAAGGTTTTTGAGAGAAAAAAACATGGCAACGCTGGCTACAACTCAAAACAAAACAGCTAGATGACTTCGAAAATTCGATATTCACTTTTCTAATTTATTTTTTTTTCGCCGTCTTTTTAGAATATTAAGATTTTATTATGGGAAAAAGTTTGTTCTCTTAGAATTATTTTTCGGATAACATTTAAAATTTGTATGAGTATTCTTTCACTGGTGCGAACTACTGAAAAGTCTTGTGCCAACATGGAATGTACAGTTTTTTTCATGTTCGTATGCGGCAGCATTTTCGCTTGAACCTTGATTTTTGCCCCGGTTCTACATTCCACTACAATATGAAACTGAAAACGTTTATAATTCTGCAAAGACGGTATCACTGTGTTCTAGAAAAGTAATGAAACTTTTTCTCTATGACCATTTCATTCCAAACAGAATACGTTTTTGTGTTTATTTTTCTTTGTAATTTTGTTTATAAAATGTATGAATTTTATTGAAAGTATGATAGCCCTATTGAGAGAATGAGTATTTATATGTGAGAGCATTTTTTTTAAGAAACGTTGTCAAAATAAAATAGATTATATCTCTCGACTGCTTTCTGGTGTTACTTTTTTGTGTCAATTTGTATGGAAAATGTGTTTATGCCGCAATTCTGTTTGAGCATTTACTTCAAATAAATATTTCAAGCAACATGAAAAAAACTACATTATGGTATAAACACAATTGGGACGAACGACGAACTTGCCTGCAAGAACTCGTTGCATAAATTCGCCTTTTAAAACACAATTATATTTGACGACCTAACATTTCTACTCAAATTCTCTGCCTTGCTATGAATATTTACTTTGAAAATAATTGATTCGCGCAACACATAGACGATGTTTTATCGCAACATTGTGTTCAGCGATGAGGCTCATTTGTGGCTTAACGTGTTTGTTCATGAAGAAATTGCCGCATAAGGAGTGAAACCTATTTGCAATAGATTCTACAAACTCCATTGCTTCTATTAGTATCATCGAACACTATTTCTTCAAAAATTAAGCCGGCGCTAGCGTTATGGTCAATGGAGATCGTTACCGCATCATGATCAATGATTTTTTTTTTAATATGGATGACATTGATCAAGGCGCAACCATCGAAATAAAAATTTTGCGATAAGTTTAATTTCGAGAAATGGACCTGGCCTCCAAGGTCGTGCGATTTAACGCCTATGGGCCATGTGAATTCACTGCTTTATGCTAATAAGCTAACAAATTATTATTATTATTATTTGTGACACATTTCCAGCAATGTTCGAAAAAGTGACCCAAAATTGGACGCCATGTGAACACAATCATTTTTAGATTGCTAAAGCCATGTATGTATTCATCTTTCGAGTAACAAAAAAAATGTTTCGGCTTAATATTAATTTTGTGTGTGTTATTTTTTGCAATTTAAAGTTCTATCGGACTTAAAAACCAAAGTTTTTAATTTTTCTGTCGAATTTACGTCAAAATATGACATTTATTTTGAAAGCGCAGAATTTGTTTACATTCCCCGAGTCAGAGAGATAGCCTTTCAGCAAACAAAAAAAACTTATTTGTGGGCTTAAAAGATCAACCAAAAAAAATTTTAATTAAGCGACATAATTTTCAAACTTGATTTTTAGACCAAAAGGAAATAATCGATTTTCGTCAAAAAAAAAAAAAAAAAAAAAAAAAAAAAAAAAAACGAGGTCCAAAATATCTGTCGGTTAAGCTTTTTTGTCGGTTATGGTTCGCTATTTTAAAAATGTCCCTATTGTTTTTCAAGTATCTGTTTATATTTTTTTTTTTTTTTTTTTGTATACGGCAGTTAATATTTAGGAAAAAACATAGAAAAATAAAAAAATACTAGATTGGAACTCTTATTTTATACGAAGAAATTTATATTTAATGAAATTAAAACATAAGCTAATGAATTTTTTTTTCATGATCTTTTTGAACTAAAAAGTGAAAAAAAATTAAACCAGTTTTTGCGCAGTGTATTGTGATGATGCAAAAATTAAATAAATGTTAGAAAATTATAAGGATGAACGAAGTAAACTAAAAAATAAAGATTTGGTACGTGTTTTTCTTCTCTTTAAAATTTAAAATTTTGTTTTGATTTTCTTTATAGTTCTAATCAATTCGAGGACATTGTTTTAGTATTTTCATTATTATATTATCAATTAGCAATTAGGTTTAAAAGGTATAAAAACTAGTGATTCTTTCGATTTCTTAGATTTTTGTGTATCTCTTAGATGTAGTATATAAATAGGATTTAAAAGGATTTTTTCTTTAATTTCACGTAAAAGTTTACGCAACATATTTACGAATTTAATAAACAATAATATATATATATTTATTATGAAAAAGGACATACATACACGGGTGACAAACCAAATACAACCAAATTTTTCTTGGGAGAACCGAAGTAGCGGAGAGTTTTTCAAGAGGAGTTTGGAGTGGAAAATTAGGAGATTTTCATATATAAACATTAAGAGCATAATTTTACATAACTATACATTTTCGTTGACGTCGTTTTTGTGGTTCAGGTCTTAAAACGGCACGCACAGCCTCCTCAAATACCTTTAGAGGAAATACATAATGTTTTTTTTTTTGTTTCGTTTAAGTATTTTTACAATACAATAATAATAATAATAAATAAATAGAAAGATTTTTTTTCTGGTACTCACCTGCTTTAGGCCTCGCTGTGTAAGAGCTGAACATTCCATATATTTTACAGCACGTATTTTATTTGCTAGTTTTTGTCCTTGTTCACGTTTTAAAGGCGCTAAGCCCTGTTCTGCTAGAATACTAAGAGTTTCACGGTCTTCGCGTAAATCGATTTTGGTACCTTTGTGAGGAAGAAAAAGCATTCCTTAGAAGAGAACATTTATAAATAATTAACAACTTACCAACTAAAATAATGGGCGCATCCGGGCAGTGATGTTTTATTTCGGGATACCATTTAGAGGTAACATTTTCGAACGATGATGGACTCGCCACTGAAAAACATATCAGAAATACATCCGTTTGTGGATATGAAAGTGGTCGTAGTCTGTCGTAGTCTTCTTGGCCGGCCGTATCCCAAAGACCCAGTGATACTTGTATTGTGTCTACTTGCATGGGTGCTGAATAATTATCAAAACTGCAGATAAAAGAAAAAGGTCACATATTAAAACCGTATTCATAGCAAGAGTTAAAAGAAAACATTTAAGCTCGCTACTAAATGAAACACTTTTTGTATTTTATTATTTAATTTTACTTTTTTTTAATTTAAGTTAAGTCTTTGTAACTCACACTGTGGGCACATATTCACCGGGAAAACTATCTGTGGTATATGATATTAACATGCATGTCTTGCCGACAGTACCATCGCCAACGACAACACATTTGATGGGTCTTCCTGTTGACATCTGTAATACAAAAGAGTACATGGTATGTTACTTTTGTCTTCAAGTTTTTTTTTATTTATTTATTTTTTTATAAATTGAATCAGAGCTTTAATAGGTTAAATTGTTCATTTTCATGATTTATGTACAATCAAAATTCATTAAATAGAAGAGGTTATATACATATGTATATATTCAGTGCAGCTGTGATGAAAAATTAAAACTTATATATTCATTAGAAACACGCTATTTCACTTTTAGCTATTGAAATTGGAAATAAGTAAAGAAAATCTTCCAGTTATTGCGGAGTTGGAGAACTAAAAATTGGCAATGTATTCGCGGGTTGAATATGGGCCTTTTTGGAAATGCAAGAACTTGACAATACTTTTGGAGCAAACAATAAAGAATGACTGTTCATTCAAATATATTATATTCTCACATTGAACAGGTTCATTACATTGAAGGTGTTAAATACGCAAAAACGCTCTTTTTTCGATCTGCAAAGTATTTTAAAATAATGAAACTTAATCTAAAGGGTGTCCCAACAAGAACGCAAGATTTAAATTTTAAATAAAACACAGATATTTAAAAAAAAAATCGTGAAACTTTATTATATCGTAAAGTAGACAAAATGAGATTATGTGTGGAACAACAAATCGGGCAGATGGCCGCCGCGGCTTTGCTGACACACACGCGATCTTTTAATGAAATTTTCAATGGCCGTTTTACATAAATGCTGCGGTATTTCATTAATACAGCGTCCAATTTCCTCTTTTAAGGCTTGAGTCGTCGTCGGCTTATTCGCGTAAACCATCGACTTCAAAAAACCCCAAAGAAAAAAGTCTAATTGTGTTAAATCGCACGATCTAGGCGGCCAATTCTGGTCTCCAAAACGCGAATAACACGACCGGGAAATGACTGATGTAGCAATTGAATTGTTTCTCTGGCTGTATGACATGTGGCGCCGTCTTGTTGAAACCACATGCCCTCCACATTCATTTCTTCAGCATAGTGAATTTGGAGACACCAATTTGCTGAGCTCGGTGTCGAATTGAGGTGGATGGAGTTTGAGCGACATCATCACGTACAGCTGCGACATTTTCGATCGATCGCCCTGGTGGAAGGCGCGTTGTTGTCTTTACATCACTAACAGACCCAGTTTCGGCAAATTTATCCATTAATGTCTTTACAGTTGACTCTTTTGGAGCATTATTGTGACCCCAAATTGATCGCAAATTTGCGAACTGTAGCCGCAAAACTTTCACCATTTTGGTAAAACAATTTCACAATGAGAATGCGTTGTTCATTCGTGTAGCGCTCCATTTTTACTAACATCGTACCTTCTACTAGCAAACAATAACAATTGTTCAAATGTCAAACAATGACACTTCGAATGGCGCCAAATTTAAATCTTGCGTTCTTGTTGGGACACCCTTTATAACTCATAGAGAATAGCAGATCTACATAACAAAAATTAAAAATTTTAAAAACCAACCGGATACAAGATATGGTGCCACAGATACAGACAGAAGAGAGCTCTTAACTTCCAATGGCTAAAATACTCGTATATTAGATCACCTAAAATTAAGTCACCTTTCAAACGAAAAAAAAAACAAAATTAAAAATCAGTCTAGCCGTTTGGTAGCTACGGCGTCAAAGACACACGACATTCAACAGAATATATCTAGAAAATATCTGATATATTCTAAACGACTGGACCGAATTTCTTCAAACATAGCTTAGAACACTCTCAATCAAGTGACCTTTCAAACATAAAAAAACTAAATCAAAATCGGTCCCCTTTTTTGGTCGGGGATTAAAAAACTAAAATTTTATAAAATAATAAATTTAATTTAATTTCACGCAATAAAATTCTATGATTTTATGTTTTATTTCATTAAAAATAAATCTTAACTAAAAGCGAATCCATACTACATGGTCGCAACCGATCAGTTGACTATTTTCGGCGATTATAATTTAATATGCGTTGGATGTCAGCACACATTCATCAGCAAATTTTCTTCGAAGTTAAAAGTATAATATATATATATTCTCCAAAAAAAAAAAAATTATTTCGATAAACTTATTACAATAGAAAGACAAAAGTATCGTTTTAGGTAGTCTTCGGAAATGTGTGCAGTTAAAAAATTTATACACAAATGTACGCATAAGTATAAAAATACTTCGAGTATTTATTCGGCTATACACTAGTATATCCAGGAGTATTTTGTTTGCACAAGCATCAGCGCTGCCACAAAAATGAATTGGCAAAACGCTGAAGTGGCAACCGTGTTTAACAGATTGTATTTTTATTTTAAATTACGAGTCGTATCGGATGACGTAATTTGTTTCCAGATTTAATAACTCTCGAATGTGCATAAACGTTTCTAACTAAATATTTGTTTAAAGGTTATCAGCCAAGTTCTGAAAACCATTTCGTTTTGAAACCGACAAATTTCAGAAAAAAAAATCAACAAGAAAGCACACTTATTGCAGCTTTATATTTGGTTTTAAGATTTCATATGCTTGAGATATTTTATCCGAACTTAATTACAAATGCACTTAATTATCTGATAAAGAGAACACTGTTTTCTGTTTTTGAAACTTTGTGATTTCAAAACGAAATGGTTTTCAGAACATGGCCGTATGTTTATTCTAAATTGTATCTCCTAATTATCTGATTAATATTTGCAAACAGCCAAAGCACATTTTCTATTCCATTTAATACACAAGCAAATATGATGAAAATATACTCTGAATATCATATCGATACTCTGAGTATTAGCATACTCCGATTATAAGTATAACAGACATTCAATGCGCACAATACGCATGTGCTTTTTTATTTATATTTGTAGAATGTTTCAAGTTGTTCGCATATATGAATCGACTATAGTTATACTCGTAGTTGGTTGTGAGCATACTAATATTTCGTGCTACAATTATGAGTATACGCAGTTACTTAAATTAAGTAGTATTTTTTGGCACTAATTTTCGTTCTCTGATATCTACCCAATACAAATTAAATACTTTTTTTTTTAATTTTGTCATCAGTTCTCGCAAAAATATCAATGCAGTTTTAGTATTTTTTACGTATGTACATTTTGTATTGTTGAAATAAGTTGAGATAGAAATAAAATAGAAAGAAGATTTTTAACTTTATATGTCTGTTTAGTTTTTTGAATATACTCGTACATACATACATATGCATGTAAGTTGCGTTACGTATTCCATGACAATTGTTGCCATTTTTTTTCATTAAGTTGCCTCAAAAAAATAAAACTAAGCTGTAACTTTTTTATTTAATTCACAATTCAATAACATTAAACAATTGAATGTTTTTTGTTTAACAGCAACCCTATACTTGAGTTTCAAGTGAACATTATAACATTTGGACAAGATGGAGAGGAGAACGAAATGTATGGTATTGCGTGCAATGTGGAACTTATGGAATATTTTTTCTTTTTTTAAATTAAATTGATTAAAGCGTTGTTGTATACAATAATGAGTTTATAACATTTAAAATGTATGTATAACCAAAGAATGCATTCTTTCTGCTAAAATGTTTGCAGAAATGTTTGTATTCACTTAATTGTGTTTGGATTGTTAAGTAAAGGAAATTGAGGTTAAAATTTCAAGATATTTGAGCTGAAGTGTTTTTTTTATTTCACATAATAAATCTAGTTTTGATTATGTGTTATTAACCCTTTCAATGCCCATATACAGTGGAATCTCTCTTGAGCGGACACCGAAGGGACCTCAATGTGTCCGTACAAGTGGGCTGCCCGGTCAAGAGAAAACTACACATTTAAATGAGTAAAATTTTCCTTAGGTTAGTTTTTTTTTAAATACTTTTATTAAAAAAATAAACAATTGGGTTTAATAACAAAAAATCATTAATATGTAAATGTGCACTATTTCCATATGTAATAAAAGTTTAAAATGTGTTATAAGTAGTATATTATTTCAATAGATATTCCTCCATTCTAGCTTGGCGTGTTTTGGTCTTGACAATAACATTTTGACAATGTAAGTTATGCGGTGAATATATAACATGAGATTGTAAAATTTAATCGCAGATAAAATTATTTTATGTGTAGACTTTAAATTAGTGTTATCTCAATGCTAACTATAAGAATTTTCATGAGATCGATGTTACAAGAAATCTTATAACAACAATCTTATGAGATGAACTATCAAAAAACACACGTACGTGAAAATATATTTGTGTGGATGTGTGAGTATTTATTAAAATTATGTTTTTTAATAAATTTCTGTGCGGTTATATATTTAAGGGCCATCATTACAACTTAAAGTTAGTTAAAAGTAGGATTTTATCATACGTATAAAAAGCTTCCCATTATTGCAAATTAGATTTAACTTACCAGGTATGTTAAACTTGCCTGTTATTTATCGCTCACTTTAGGTCAAAGTAAAATTTTGCAAATGATAAAGTTTTTATACGACTGATAAAATCCTTCATTTAACTAACTTGAAGTTGTAATAATGGCCCTAAGTGTGTTTAATTGATTTATAAATTAAAATTTGTATGAAAAATTAAAAATAAAATTACTAACTATGTAAAAGCAATAAATGTTAAGCCGATGAGCATTTGCATTAAATGAAATCTTATAACATTACGTGATCTCCTTGTACAAGATGAAGAAAAATATCGACATTTTATTTTTCTTATCCTGCCTACGTGTAGACACCAGTGTTGGCATCTCTACGAAGAGCAAAAGCACATTAAACTGTTGCAAAAAGGGTAAAAAGCGCAAAAAAATCACGAAAAAGAGGGTAAAAAAGCACGAAGATATTTTTTTTTAATATTAATACATTAAGCCATTTAAAAAGGAGAGTTTAGAATGTAAAAGCTCAAAATATAATTTAAAATTTTTGCTTCAAAATAAACAAAGTGTTTGAGATGTAATAACAGAATTTATTAACATATTAATTAAAACCAAATCTTGATTAATTTAATAAAAATAAGTATGTGAAAAGAAATAATAAAAAAAAACCAGGAGTCAAATAAAATAGTAGCATATACACACATGCATACATACAATAGTAGTTGAAGCTTAGGCTTAGATTAAGATATGTATGTTAGTGAAAAATCATTTACACATAAAGAATGCATTAAAAGCGTCACTCTTTTCTTAGGTGCTCTTAACTTAAAAGTTTTTGTTTTTGCGATATTAACCCTTATTCCAGTTGTCAACATTGACAGCACGTCAATACAATATGAAAAAAAGGAGGTTGGGTAACAGTTGTCTAAAACAACTGACTGCTATTGATAACCTCATGCTTTCAATCGAAATCGGCCTTTAAAATTTAACCACCCTATAGTATGATTAAATATTTGTGTAAGCTTTAACAAATGCTTATTGCATAATACTTTCAATCAATTATTATGCAGAGAATTATGTGGTACCTTCCAGTTACTTCCATTTTTTATTTTGCAAAAATAAAATTAATTTTTTAATCGCAATTATGAAAAGTTTTCTACATTGTTTTTAACATAGTTTCCGTTATTGTCATTAAAAACAATTTAAGAAGCCTCAGTTAAAAGATGCTGATATTAGCGCTTAAAAGTAAATTAGTTTTGTAAATTAAAAATATTTTTTTATATTTATGATTAGAATAGGCTAAAGTTCGTATCGCTTTTTAAGCCAAATTACATGTGATAATTATTAATGAACAAATAACACCAAAGTTAGTTGTAAATATTCTGACAACACATAGTTGAACGGAACAGCTAGCCGGTTTCGAATGCCACTAAACCTTCATCATCAGCGTTCTTCTGTGTTTGGTCCACTGTGTGTGGTATCAGTTGATGTAGATTTCTGCTTTATATACGAAACTTTTTTGCAAATGGAATATGTGAATTGTTTTGATTCATCGTATTTCAATTTGCTGAAAGATGTTTTGTAATGAAAGCTCACCTTACCATCTCTAAATTTACAACAGTCTTACCATTGTTGATTGTTCTTTACTAATTATACACATAATAGTTAATTTGCTTATTTTTTGTTTGTTCAAATCATAAATATAGAAACAAATGAAGTTCAAAAAATAATAATTAAATTAACTAAAAATATTTTTATTTAACAAAAAAGCACCAAAGGCACTGTAAGAAATTGTTAAAAGCACTGTAAATACCTGTTTTTCTAAAAAGGATATTGGCCAAAATTTCGCGATTATGAAAGGGCAAAAAGCACCAAAAAATACCCGAAACGCACCAAAATACCATCACTGGTAGACACTAAGTTAGTTTGAAAGCATTATTTATGAGAGAAAATATTTACCATACCCACATTTAAATATGTTGTCTGATGTAGTAAATATGACAAACCAAGCCTTATTATTAAGGCGAGGAAATTAAGAGTCTTGGCAAGCTTATTTGTGAATTATGACATGAAAAGAATCGAAAAAATAAACAAAATGTTCGTCCAGCGGGTGTCCGCGTCCGCGATTACAATGTTTTTCTTATGGACCGCTGACGGGACCTGTAAAAAGTGTCCGTCTAAAGGGGTGTCCGCCTATAGGAGGTGTCCATTAAGGGAGATTTCACTGTGCACTATAATGTACATTGCGTTTTTACAATTCCAAAAACTATATTAATGAGTTATGAATACAAGTGTAATTTATATACATATATAAAGTCGTAGTGTATGTTGGCTCGTAACACATGATCTCTGAAACTATAAGAGCTGTGGAGTTGAAATTTTCAACACAGGTTCGGGTTAATACCTGATAGGTTTTTGTTTTGTTTCTGACGCAACAAGTGACCACTGTGTGGAGTAATTTGCAACCGGGCTCAGCTAGTATAATAAAAAAATAAAAAGTAAACAAATTGCTTATTGATAAGAAAAGAATGGTAGTGAAAGGGTTAAAATAAAAGCAGTTTAATGCAAAATAACGAAGAATCTAGTCAGATGAAAAAGTAGGTAACTTTTTGATTCTACGTTAACCTAATCAATATTCAAGTAGGCACCAATTGTCATTTTATTTACATACTAATCAGCTTTCAGTGAATTCTATAGGAGCAAAATAAACGTGATAGAAAATTAAATATACTTTCCACTTTAGATAGAACTCACTATAGATTTTAACATCAATTTCGCAAAAGAGAACCTTTAGAAAAGTCAAGATAATTTTTAAGTGTATTTCTAGGTGAATAAAGTATGTACATACTAATGATGCACGAATTCGAATTCCCGAATATTCGTCCACTTTTAGATATTCGTGTTCGCCTAATTTAGACGAATACGAATATTTTCCCAAATGCATAAATCCTAAACGAAGTTTTAAAAAATGGCATAAAAATATTTGTATATATATTAGTTTGTAATAACAGAAAAAAATTTACTTTAATTCAAACAAACAAGGCAATTCAAAACAAACAAATTACACCTAATTCACACGAAGACTTTTATGAAGTCTATTTTTCGACGTCAGTTTTTGTTTGTTAGCGAGCGGTGTAGAGAAGAAAGAGGGGTAGAAAAAATGACTCGGTTTCTGTTTTCCATGGTTTTTTTCATATTTCTCTTTACATTGCTCTTGTTGTTATTGTTGTTTCGTTTTAATGTTACTCTTTTATCTTATTGTTATTTTTTATTGTTACTCTTCTGGCTTATTGGCTATATGGGTGAAGAGAAGTAAAATTAGACGTCCAAAAAAACATCGTATGAATGCAAGGAATTTTTGGTAGCAACTTAAAAAGAGAATTAAGAAAAATAGACGTCAGAAATTTCACCGTGTGAATTAGCACTTAAACTCCTTGTACAATTAACATTAAAAAAGTTGTAGCACTTTTCTTCACCTAAAGAAAGAAATGTTTTAATTCAAAAATAAAAGGCAAGAAACTTTTTCTCCGTCAAGCATATTACGATGAGGTGTGTAAATAAATCCAATAACAACACTGACTAAAAATCCTGTCCTTTATCCAACTTAGTTTGAACCATTTTAGATGATCCACTCCATTTGCTATCCGTTTTTCCTACAAACAGTCTGCTATAGTTTTCCGTCTTAATGAATTTACAGAATTTTAAAAACTAAATATTATTATTTAATGACGACAATTTTGGATAGTTTTTATTTACTTAAATGTACGCGAACAGTTGTATGAAATTCTTTTTTATAAAAAATTTTTCATATTTAATTTTGTAACCGTAAATAGCACCCCAACTTAATGTCCAAAAATTTCACATACAATAATCGTATTCGTATTCGCGAATATCGTTTTAAATAATCATATTCGTATTCGCGAATGTCAAAATTTCACATTCGTTAGATCACTATTAGTGATGCACGAATATTCGTAATCGCATTCGAATTGCCGAATATTCGGCCATTTTTAAATATTCTTATTCGCATTCGTTTTCGTCAAATTCAAGCGAATACGAACACAAATATTTAAAAAAAAAAAAATTAAATAAATAAATTCATAACTCCTAAACGAAATTTAAATAAACTAATAAAAATATTAGTTTGTACGAATCCATTAAATTTTTTATAGAAATTTTTGTATCATTTTCAAATATTCAGGATGTGATGGAAAACGATCGTTTTCAAAACGATTTCAATACAATAGTTTTGAAAAGGTGTGATGAATTCCGATATGTTTTGAGTATCATTTTTGAGCTTATCTTAAACTACTGAAGACAAGGCATAAATCACATATTGGAGCTGTGAAAAGAAATTTATCAAAAATATCTGGAGACTCTTAAAAACAATTTTTAAAATTATTGACAAAACGACTATAAGAAACATATCACACCTTTTATCGTTTTCAAATTGTTTTTGTGTCTAAATCGTTTTTCATCACATACCTGATTATGTATTTACTTTCGATCATTAAAATTTTTGGTAGTTTTTATTAACTTTAAAGTACGCCAACAGAAGTATGAAGTTCTTTTTCATAACAATTTTTTAATATTTCATATTGCAGGAGTAAATAGAACCCTAATTTAATGTCTATAAATTTCACAATAAATATTTGTATTTGTATTCGCGAATATCGTTTCAAATATTCGTTTGAGTATTCGCGAATATCAAAAATTTACATTACATCACTATTATGTATGCTGTGCTAAGGAAATTCACCGCGAGCGATTTCATTTGACGTTTTACATCAATTACTTTGTTTTACTTAAAGTCAACGACAAGGACAACACACAAAACATATTGGAAGGTCATCGTATCTTGTATGTAGTTTATGTATGGATGTATGTACATATATCACTTCATGATACCGAAAACTATAAAACTAATTGTGTAAAACGGCACAAGTTATCTCAGTTCGACAACGAAACTTACAATGGGTATGAATAAGCAAATCTTCACTGAAATAATATAAAAAGTTAATGTTAAATAAAATTCAATTTTTATGCCTTCTTTGTGGAGGTTTTCACTCCCCTTCAAGTTGACAAATGAAGTAAATGGGCATCATGACACACACAAAAAAATAGCTTAATGATACAGCGAATAGTGTCATGGCGCTCTTGTTCATAATTATCATGTATTTATAATGTCCAGAAAGAAGACTTTAATGACGAAGATTATCATCATGTGATCGCAAAAACAAAAATGTTGCAAAGTATTAATTAAGGGCGTTATAATTTTTATGGAACAATAAAAAAAAGTTACTTTGTATGTAAATATAATATACATATTTAAAAGGTTTAAAAATATTTTAATAATATAGCACATTGTGTGACTAATAATTAAATTGCACACTTGTATTTAAACAACATATTTTAAAGATTAACATCCGTATTCATAAACGATTGTTCAACTTAAATCATTCTTGAATACAGGTTTTTCATACAAAATTTATATGTTTTAAACCAACATTAATTTTAATAATCATTTATGAATATGGGTGTAAAAACAAATCGGCAATGACCTTCTGGCCACATCCAAATTGAATTTTTCAATTTTGATTTATTTTGAAATGCACCTACAACAGCATTAAACAATTTATGACGTAAATATTTACAACAACAATTTCATATATATTGAAATTGCATGCGACAATTACAAACAAGAAATAATACATAATAAAAAAAACCTGCTGCTTCCCACAGTGCAATGACCACAAATAAAAAGAGGTAGGTGATCATACAAGGTTTTGCAAAAGAAAATAATTCAAAAACATTTCTAAGGAGTGGCAAATGGCAATAAACAAGGCACAAAACCATTAAGACTGACAACTGAAACGAGACAAATAAAACGAAATAAAATTGAAGAAAATAGTAATAAAAAATAAAAAATAAATAAATACACCAAAGAATAAAAAACGAATATTAAAATAAAAATAGAATAAAAACCAAAAAGAAATTTGTCAAACCGTACAAAAAAAAAGGGAACACGACATTAGTTTAATTTTTCACTTTTTTTTTTTGCAAATTTGAAATGAGGGGAATTCTAAAATAGATCACACAAGCAAACATTTTAATGGAAAACATTTCTTCAAATCATCAAAAGACGCAGATTAATTTTTTTACCAAAAAAAAAACATTTTCCTAAATGAAAAGTGTCTACAAGTAGATAAAAAAAACAGAACAGTGGGTTAAAGTGCCCCCTAAACAAAAACAAATAATTTAAGAACAAATTTTGGGGGGGAGACTCAAATGGCATGGTCATATGTTTGTATATTCTGTTTAGTTTATGGAAGCTACAAGTCAAAAGTTACCAAATGACGCCGGTCGATTGTCTAATATTTTAAAAATAAATGTTATTAATAATAAATAAAGACAACAAAATGAAAAATAACAACAATTCACAAAACTCACGAAATCAAGTGGCACAGTCTGGCAATAGATACATAGATGCATCATGCATCTTGGTATTAAAAGCTAATTTCCAAAAAAAAGGGGACTAAAGTATCAGTGGGTGTTTTTGGTTTTGCTCTCTCTCTCTCTAAAAATTTTTTCAAATATTCGTGCTACTCAACTATAATGTAAAATATAAATATTAAAGAAAGAAAAAACAAATTAAACAACACTTGCATATATGAAAATTAAAAATTACTGCAACAAATCTCTTAGCTTGCCAGAGTCACGTAATGACATGGGTGGCTGCATATGTAGAGTGCATTTACTTTTTGATTTGAATTTTATTTCATAAAGTTGAAGAAATTAACAATTTGTAGAATAAATCAAAACTATTTAGTAAGAAAGAAAGCAATTTTAAATTATTTGCTACTTTAAAAAATATATTATATTCGATGACATAAAGATGAAACATTTCATATCGAATTGTGAACTTTGTTGATAGGTAACTGTCAGAAAATGATTTCCACTTGTAAGAAGCAGTAGTTTTAAAATAGAAAATAGAAGCATAAAATCATGTTATATTATTGTTACCTTAATATAGAAAGGCCCTAACTCATTATTTTTTTGAAATCGAGTTTTTTGTTTATTTCGATAGAAGAACGTCTAATGTATCGACAAATGCAAAAAATCTCGATTTCAAAAAATAATGAGTTAGGGCTTTTCTATATTAAAGTAACGATATACATATACATATCTTTTAACATTGTGTAACTTTCATTTCAGAATTTAATTTTTATTTCTGCTCGAAAAAATAAAAATCTGGATATAACTTTTATTTCTGCTTAAATAAATAAAAATCAGAAATAACAATTATTTGTGCTCGAAAATTTCAAAATCCATCGAAATTCTAAAAGTTATTTGAAAACAACTAAAATAGTAGATTGGTCACGTTGTCCGGGGATTCCTTGTAACCGCTTTTTTCTTTAAAAATTAAAAGAAAAATTTTCATTTTCGGTCTCTGGTTAATTAAGCTTCTCTTCTCTCTATCTATCTGACACTTCACCATCTGTACTTGCACTATTCCTATCTTTCCTCCTTTCAGGGGGTCTACTCTGAAATTCGAAACGAAAGAGAATGCTTTCGAATTTGCATGTAATTAAGATACAAATTCGAAAGTAGACCCCCAGGTAACACAAAGGCACCTGTTATTTGGATCGAAGTGTGCTGAGAACTTATTTTCTCTTCTCAGCAGCTGCTAACCTACCCTAGGTCGTCATAAACTAGGACGATTTTCTACTAGACTAAATAAAATTTCAAAATTTTTTCATTAATCTAATACAAAATGCAGGGTGGTCACGGAACTGGTGGTCAAGAATATAGCTGAAGTTGAGAAGGTAACCTTCTACGTCGACAGACAGGCAGGGCTAAGCGCTTTAAAAGGACACAATGTCAAATCGTAACTTGTTAGTGACTGTAGGAGAGCCCTCAACTTATTTATGGACACATATATGTGTATACAGCGTCAGACTATGTTGGGTTCCTGGCCAGAGCGTTGTTGATTGTAGAGTCTCGAGGGCTATATGGCCAAAACTTGACTCAGGAAGATAAAAATTGCGACTGCATATGAATAGGACGGAGATGCGAATCGTGATAGGCGCGTTGACTGGTCACTGTCTGTCACTGGTCGAAGCTGCAACGTCATAGATTTAGATGGCTGAGCAGACGTTTCCTTAAAAGCATTTATATATAATATATATTAAAGTATACCGGGAAGTGTAAACTGGATGATATCAGGACTTTCATCATGGGAATTCAGTGGATTAATGACGGATAATAGGCCCACTTCTGGGTACAAAGGGGAATAAATATTACTTTTAACGGGCAATAGAAGGGAATTACAATGGACCCAACTGTGTCTCCGAGTGGGGGTGCGTTATAGCACCATCATTCCTAACCTAACCTAAAACAAAATTGTCGCAATCGAATTATAAATATTCTGAAATAATCCTCTAAATTTACTTTTGAAGGATTTTTCCATTTGTTTTACACAGTACTCTATGTATTTATGTACGATCACGCTTGCTTATGTACTTGAGGCCTGCGTAAACAGTCTTGAAATGTAAAAACGTCATGATTTTTAAATGTATTCACGTCGCATGTATTATACTAAAAAAATAATAAATGCTGTCGTACTATAAGCGAAGCACGATGGATGTATTGGTGTATGTGTATACCAGTGTTAACAAGCGATGACGTCAAGACAGCTTGTCTGTAACGAACACTCAAAAGAAGTACTGTTGATTAGTGTATGCTTGTTATTTTTCATATTGTACGTTTGAGTGTGTGTGTAATATGTAGATGCCCTGCAGAAAGTGCGAATAGTGAAAATGTACTGAGCAGAGAAACAAGTCGAGGCAAAATTATCGGCGGCGGCGGCGCAGTAGTTTTGTGACCGGCGGCGGCGCGCCAAGTGAATTTTCGGCGGCGCAAATAACTATATGAAAATTTAAAGAGAAAATAAAAATTGAAACTGAAAATTGATTTTCAAAATTTTTTTTTCGGAAATTTGTCTTTTGGAGCAGACAAAATTTCGGCTGGTTTTGAGCCGATGCGAGCCGATACAATCGGCGGCGGCTTAATATACAGAAAAATAACCGGCGGCGGCGCGCCGTCGTCTTCGAGCCGGTCGACTTGTTTCTCTGGTACTGAGTCGCTTTTGACTTTGTCACCAGTACTACTCTACAATTATTCCCCATACAATACTTTATGCTATAGACATTTAGCATGTGCTTGTCATTGAAAATCTACTAGTAGCACTAAAACAATTGACTAGGTAGTGAATTCATAGTTCTTATGGGAACATGGAGACATAACAACCAGACATTTACTGGTACATTTCTATACCTTACGTACATAAAAATTTATGTATATTGACAAGTTGGTGCAAAATCCACCAGAAATACACATCTGTTTTCTCTCTTTCTTTTATACTGACGAATAGAAGAGCAATTGTAGACAATGTAACTACTACTAGAATTTTAGTGTTGATATAGAGACACTTGGCCCCAGTCTGACTGCGGGGTGGTAAGCTATTATGTGATTAATCGCATACAATGTTAATGCATGTGTGTGCCTTTGCATGTGCGCAGAAAAATAAGAGATCAAACACACATGCATACATGCATGACGTTTGTACACGCGCTTGTGCGTAGAAAGAAGCTAGTATCACAAATTCTTCCGTCACGAAGTGTTTTCTTCTTTACTCTTATACCTACAATAATCAAATAAATTTATTGCAGTGTTGTTAACGTTTTTTTATAAGATTTCGCTGTAGCAAAGCATTTGAGAAATCCCTCATGTCTTAAAAGTTCTTATAAGATATCTTGTGCAAGAGACTATTATGTACACGTAAGTTAATATGTATGTATATATGTTAATATTTTGATAAATATTTTATAGACTACATGTAAAATGCGACTCGTTTTGTAAATATTTAATTAATTAAAATTAATATTTACTTTATGTACGCATATCTATATACATATGTTTGTGCATAGGTACATATGCAGTATGTAAGAGTTTAATTTAAATTCAATTGTAAATTAAGGAGATATAAAATTGGTGAAGCAACAAAATTAACTCGGCTCCCAAGTTATACACACAAATGTAAATACATACATACATGTGTACATACATATGTATGTAAATATGTATTTAACCTTAATTGCCCTGTTTTTTATTTTTAAATGAAAATGTAAAGAGTATTAAATTCTGAGTCATTTTTGTGGTCAAACCACTAGTAGCCAGTTGGTTACCTTTGTCGGTAAATCTTGCACCATTTTATAAACTTTTACACAGTTTTCACATGTTCAAAAATTATAGGATTCGCAGAAAACACAAATAAAAATTTATCATATGGCAGAATGAAATATAATTTGAAACAAAGCAAAATATAAAAACTTTACAACCCGTATTGTGTCAAAGTGGATGAATCGAACTGAAAATTGGTTCGGTTTTTATTGTGGTTTGGGCATGAATGGTTTGGTTTAGTCAGTTCAGTTGTTGGTTTTGCACTTTATTGCTTTTGTTGTTATTGTCAATGTAATAAGTACCGTTTTCGCATTTGCTATTGTTGTTGTTGTTAAATATTTTATATTACAACTTTATAAATGGGCGGAGGTGCTGCGCTGTCAACGTCTTCAAGATTCTTAAGATGTATTCCCAATAACTTTCATAGATTTATTAGCTTACCAATTTGTTAACAAATATGTACTTTCTTTATTTAAAGTTAAGCAATAGAAATTTACCTTTTATATTTGTATAATTTATTAATTTTTGGTGCTTTTTGCTTCCTAATGGCTCCTTATTTTTCTTAATTTTTATTCTCATGCACTTATTCTTTTTCAACAGATTTACCTTTATATAGCTCGAATAAAACTTAACTTCTACTACTATTTTATTTAATAATTCTCACTTTATTTTTATTGAAAATATTTAATTAACTTTTATTTCTATTGAATTTTTTTTTAGAAATTTTTTTCTTGTTCTATCCGTGCATTCGCACAATCACACACATGCACCCTCTTTTACACTTTGACAGTTAGTTGTTGTAATGTCAAAATGTCCATTTATCCACAGCTGTGTTCATTAGTACGTAGCGTATGGATAAAACAAATGTGGATAAATTTGCCGACAGGTTTGATGCTTGGCTAATTTGTAAGGCAGCAGTGCTGTATTTTGAATGGACAAAGAAAACGTTAAACATAATTTCAGAATTAATTTTACTTGCATACAATGGGCGCATTCATAAGACGTAGCAGTTGAGCACAACAGTTGTGAAACTGTTGGCAACTGTTGGCCCCAACAGTTACGTCTTAGAAACGGCTTGATGGATATAATTTAATTTTATATCTTTATTTTGTTACTTCATCGCATTTGTAATATAAAATTTAACAAATACTTGCTCCTTCCACCTAACAAAGCATATAACAGGCATAACTCTATTCGAGCAGCTGTTTAGGCTGAGCACAACACCCAATGTTTTGAAAAATTATGATAACCAAAAGAATTCCTTAAATTAACTAATATATTTATTTTATTTCTAATACAGGGTGGGCCAAAAGAAACCAAGCGGTGTAAAAGTTTAATAACTTTTTTGTTTATTAACATTTTTTTATTTTTTCTTTCAGATTATATAATATACAAAATGGAAATTTTTTTACACTAAGTATGAAAAATGATGTCTCTTAAATGACCACCGTTTTCAGCTTCTAAATTTTGCAGTTAAATTTCAAGAGTTGGCCAGAAATGAAATCAACTTTATTGAAAATTTGATTATGAGTGATGAAGCTCATTTTCATTTGAATGGCTTTGTTAATAAGCAGAACTGTAGGTTCTGGGGTTCTCAAAATCCAAGAGCCATTCATCAACGCCAATTGCACCCCATCAGGTGTACAGTATGGTGTGGGATCACATCTGAAAATGTCATTGGGCCCTACTTCTTCGAGAATGAAGATGGAAGTGCTGTAACCGTAAATGGAGAGCGGTATCGGTTTATGATAGAAAATTTTTTACGTCCTGCTCTTGAAAACAGACCTGGTATGTGGTTTCAGCAGGACGGAGCCACTGCCCATACTGCCCGAGACACAATGGCACTTTTAAGTCAAATTTTTGGAGAGCGAATAATTTCTCGAAATTCGGAAATTATTTGGCCAGCGCGATCGCCAGATTTGACAGCACCCGACTATTTTCTTTGGGGGTTTTTGAAGGAGCGAGTGTATGTGAACAAGCCAGAGACAATCCTTGAACTCAAGGCAAACATTGTTGCAGAAATTCGAACGCTATATCCACAACTTTTGAAAGATGTTATGGAAAATGCTCTAAAAAGAGCCCATCAGTGCGAAGCTGAAAACGGTGGTCATTTAAGAGACATAATTTTTCATACTTAGTGTAAAAAAATTTCCATTTTGTATATTATATAATCTGAAAGAAAAAATAAAAAAAGTTAATAAACAAAAAAGTTATTAAACTTTTACACCCCTTGCTTTCTTTTGGCCCACCCTGTACATAGTTAAAAACTTTTCCACAGTATTTGTTTGAACATTTTGTACATTGTATGAAAAATTATTTAAAAAAATAACCGTTATATCAATAATAATTCCTCATACGAAGTCCTAGTTATAGTCATACATAATTACATATAAATACAAAATCATATCGTCGCTTTTATAGGGTTCCGTACACCAAAGGTGAATACGGAACCCTATTGTTTTCGCAACGATGTCCGTCTGTCCGTGCGTCCGTCACACGCTATTTTCTCAGGAACCGTAAGAGCTACGGACCTGAAATTTGGACAGAGTATGTAGAGATGTGCGATATGTGTATTTACACTTGAAATTTATAAAATTAGTGTATTTTTATATAGACTACAACAATTAACACTAAAATATTAAAAAATTTAAATTAATGTTAATGCAATTTTGACTATGTAATCGTAAGAGGCAAACTCTTGAAATTTTCAAAAACGGTAAAACAAAAAAAATCCGAAAATTATAAAATCGCAAAACCAAAAAAAAAATCGCCAAAAACCCAAAAAAAATAGCTAAAACGAAAAAAAACCACAAAATTAAAAAAAATTTCTAACACTAAAATAAATCGGAGAAACCGAAAATATCGACAAAATGAAAAAATCGCCCAAATGATAAATAAAACGCCAAAAACCGAAAAAATCGCCAAAACGCAAAGAAGGCGCGGCGCCAAAACTAAAAAAATCGCCCAACTGAAAAAAAACCCCAAAATGAAAAAAAATCGCCAAATTGAAAAAAAATCAAAAACAGAAAAAATCGCCAAAACGCAAAGAAGGCGCCAAAACTAAAAAAATCAACCAAATGAAAAAAATCGCCAAAATGAAAAAAATCTCCAAAATGAAAAAAATCGCCAAATTGAAAAAACGCCAAAAACCGAAAAAATCGCTAAAACGCGAAAAAGTGCCAAAACTAAAAAATCGACTATATGAACAAAATCGGCAAAATGAAAAAATTAAAAAAATTAAAAAAATCGCCAAAATTAAAAAAATCGCCAATATTAAAAAAGTCGCCAAAAACCGTAAAAATCGACAAAACGGGGGAAAAAGTCCGAAAACTAAAAAAGCGTAAAAACTAAAAAAAAACCCAAAAACGGAAAAAGGGTAAAACTTTTTATTATATAGGGTAAAGTTCGTATTGAATTACATATCTAGTGTCCGTACGGAACCCTTCGTGTGCGGGTCAGAGTCGCATTTCACTGAATTTTTTAACTAGCCTAGCTAGTTAAGTAAATAACTAAACAAAAAAGAACCGACTACGACCAACTTTAAACCATAGAAGATCTTAATTGGGTATTCGAAATGAAAATTCGTAAGAGAAACCTGCTTATTCCCACTTTGGTATAGTTCATCGAATTTTTATTTTTTCGTATGCAAAAGATGGAGCATTGAATTTCTACTACTGTAATATCTTTGGTGACGATCGATCGTCGTAGGAATTATCAAAAAAAAAAAATTATCGATTGAGGTCAGTGTTACCATATGTGAAGATTTATCTTATTTTTGAAGTTTTTAGACATGTGAAAACGACAAAAAAAGATTTCTTATCTAAAAATAAGATTTTTAAAAATTTTACTTTTGGTACTTTTAATATATTATTGGGGGATTTTTTGACTAAACTACCTACAAATTTTCTGATTTGCTTCATAATGATCCTATACATATTCTACACAGTAAATATTTTGTGTTATTTGGCTTTACTTTTAATATTTCACAAGAAATTAGATAAATTTTAACTCATTTTTATTCAATCAAATAACAAAAAAGATTTTTGGTAACAAAAAAAGATTTTTTTTGCTCGACTTGAAGATTTTTGAAAATAAATATGGCAACACTGATTGAGGTAGGAATTATCAAAATCGGGGGCTGAAAGGAACACGCATACATCCAAACATACATACATATATAGGTTTTTAAACATAATACCCTTCGTCGGTTAAAAAGGGTTGAAATTAGTTTCGATTAACAGCCACTAAAAATTAAAAATACAATAAAACAAAATTCTTTAACTACATACATACATATGTATCTGGTATTTCGCTTTTACTTAAATTAATTTTTTCTCACCACAAATTACTCAATTGTGGCGGATATGTTAGTCAATTGTGATCAGTCAAACTTGACTAATATTTTGCTATTATTGATTAGTAAAAAGCAGTAGAGTGAGCAGTGCGACTATATATTTTATAGTCGTTAGAGTGAGATGCATCATCACACGTACACATTTTTTTAATAATGTAATAGAAGCTTTGTTCTTTCTACGCAATGATGAATATATCCTGCATGACTGCTGATCAAATGACCAGTCAATTAACTTATACTATTCTTGTAGGGTATTTTTACAATAAAATTTTTTTTAATTCATATTTCAAAAGGTATGGAAATATATGAAATAATAAACGAATCCATGTTTACAAATCAATTTCCAATAAACTCGTATACAAAAAGCTGAATATTTTACACATTCGCTTTAAAAAAAATAAAAACAAAGTAAAAAATTCGCACTTTAGCAAATCGATGATGGATTGATTATGTTTGCTCCCAAATACGAACGAATAAACGTTTGACAGACATGTGTAAACGTTTTACCACACACACGAAATTGTGATTAATTATGCAACACAGTTAATAATAAACTGACAACTAACTTCTGGCGAACATAAACTGCGGGATGGGATTAAAGAAGACGAATGATTAAATTGTTATGCCACAATGATTACTAAAAATAAGCTAAAGGTCAAAACATATTGAAAGTACGAGTATGTGTTAAATGGCAGAATGCTTTTGGCCAAGAAATCTTTCAGGTAGAAGATATCACTATAAAATATTTTATTTTATTTTTGTGCAGAATAAATACATAAATGATCCTTTTTAAAGGTTTTATTTTTCCACAAAAAAATTCAATTGCCTGTCAACTCTATTTTTATTTGTGGTTCACACAAGGCAATTTTTATGGAGTAACTTTTTATTTCATGGGCGGGAGTGGAAAATATGATGCCTCTCCTCTTCGTTATATTATCTTCTCTCTTTCGCAAGCTCAAAAGTTGCTCAACTAAAATTGCAGCGTGTGAAGTTAGTATTCGGTTTGGAAATTTTAAAGTGAATTTCTAATAACTCGTAACTTCCACTAAATCATAAAATTTAATTTTTCAGTAATCTTTTTTTTACTGTGTTTTTATTTTAGGAATACGGCAGGTAATAGGCCATTTACACCAGCACAAAATCTAACAAGATTTTAATTAAAATCTTTAAGAAAATCTATACCGTTTAGATCAACTTTTTTTTGACATTTATCAAGATTATTTATTATTATTTATTAAGACGCAATTTACACTGTGCCTTTTCTGCTTGCCTGTGCAGGCAGGCTTATTTAATTTATTGGTGAGAGGGGGTGAGAAGCTTGCGGTGTAGAACAAAAGGCACGAAATGAAAATTCGAGGGGATTTATGACATTTCTCTTTGCCTCTTTCGTATTCTCAGCATTAAACGTGTATATAAATGCCAAAAAGGCATGAATAAAAAAGCCTTAATGTAAATGTGTGTGACTTTTCGTAGGGGTTTTAAAAGAAAATTGTCAATACAAGGCATGCTAAAAAGACATAGTGTGAATAGCGACTAACTAAAAAATTTCCAAAACTACAACCAAATAACTGCAATGTAGCTAAGTCACACACCTTTTTAAGCAGACCGTAGCTAATTCACTCATCTTTTTCATAAATATGTTGTACAGGGTAGTAACAAATAAATAAAACTATTAGATTTTGAGTAGATTGCCTACAAATCTACTGACAAAATAAATTTTTTTTTTGTATGGGAAATCTAGTAAAAAGCAGCAAGATTCAGCTCTAAATCTCGTAAGTACTATATTTCGAGGTAATGCAAATGCCCTATAAGTCTTTTTTGAATTGCAAGATTGTTTGATTTTTTTTTTTAGCTCAGGGTGTGTTTCGAGTTTCGTAAAAATTGGTCAAATAGAAGCATATGAAATATGGTACTAAGTTTTGTTGAGCGTGGCTCCGCCCATTTTTTCAACTTCGACATTCCCTACAAGCAAAGCAATACGAAAATGATTCGAAATCGTATTGCTTGGAAGAAAAATATTATTGAGGCAACAATCACATTCGTATTGTGGAAGTTTCCCCCTTCGGGAGAGGTTGTGCGGGCAGGGGCGATACTTCGAAGAGATACGAATGAAATACTTCTAGAAGATAAAACTGTGATATAGCTAAATAATCCTCTAATAGAATTATATATATTAATTATATTGCCAGATTATCTTTAGGAAGATAAATTATTTATAACGATAGATAATCTCCTAACGCACAATTTTACAATTTTGCTAAATTATCTGAATGAAAAAAAAAAACATAAGATAACGTAAAGTCACCCCTGAATTAAAACTACCATTAATCTAAATTTAAAGAAATTTTTAATTGTCAACTAAATTCAATTTATCATCACAGGAGTCATCATATATTTAGTATATAAAGCAGCCCATACACGATTCAATTCAATTTTTAATTGAGTCGGCTTTGTCAATTGATTAGTTTGGCAGTTGTCGAGTTGGTTGAAGAAAAATCAAAAGATTTTGATTTTTCATGTTGACTAGTAAATCGTTCAATTCGATTGTGCTGTGTGTGCTCGAGTATCGTGATTAGGTGTCAAAATTTATGTTTTTAGCTTTATTTTGTATAGAAAAAGTTATGTATTTTTAAAATTGTATTTTATTTCATTGAAATTTAGATAAAAAATTTAAAAAGTGATGAATGAATGCAATAGAAGTTTTAAATTTTTAAATTTGTAATTGTGAAAAAAATATAAATTCGGCAGTTGAATGAAAATCTTTCAATTCAGTTTATGAAGTGTGTGGCCAAGAACCAATTCAATTGAAAGACTCAATTCACAATTGAATTGAAACGTGTATGGGGTGCTTAATGTTTTGAAAATTTGCTGATTGTTTTTATTTTAAATTAAATATTTTTTTATCTTCTAGTTAAAAACATATTGATATTATAAATTTATTGCGCATGTGACAAAACACCAGGCTGAACAAAATGCAACATTTTAAAAATACAAAATACCTTGTTAAAGGAAAAAATTAATAGTCAATATATTTTGAACTGTTAATTCAAAAAGTTTCACTAAAATAAAAATGTTTCAATATCAAAAAAGTATTGCTTTGATGATTTTCTTCTAAGTGATAAAAATAAGATATTGTATATATTGTTAGGTAAAAATATTCCTACAGGGTTAATGCAAAGAGCTATCTAGAATTATATAACTCAAGCACTAAACGTACACACATATCAACGTGCAAGCACTATAGCAACAACAATAATTGTATACATAGCTACAGACATACACACATACAAATAAAAGTGCGATCACTTATGGTAACCACCCTGTACTACCATTAGCACACCGCATTGCCAACATAAGAGTCGTTACTTTGAAATTCAAAAATAACGACCAATCGAATTATCTACAAACGCCTAGAAGCAGCAACATGAATTTTCCGGATTGTGCTAGAGGACTATTTGAACATCTGGCTACCAATAGTAAATGACAATACAGATGTCATCATGCATAGATGCCATTACTAAGTACAGACATGTTATTACGTCACCTATCGGGCGAACATTCGAGAACCGGTTCCTGTACTATAAAAAGTGGCAGCATGTGCAAGAACAGAGCAGTGCTAATCAGAAAGTAGTCAAGTTAAGACCTCGTTGAAAGTGGATAATAACGATAAGAAGTAGTTAAGTAAAGACAAGTTGTAATTTGCTTCGTTAAGAATAAAAGGAAAAACAGTAGCAAATAAAAATTGTGTGTTATTTATTTTTATTTTTGAGCAATCAAAAGAACTCACACGTTTAATAAAATTTAAACGTAACAATATATCTTCTGGGCACGGCTGCCAGATGTGACGATTTATCGTCATTTTGACGATTTTTGGTGCAAAAAATAGCAATTTGACGATTTTTTCCTTAAAATTGACGATTTTTCAATAGTCCAAATAGGGCAGCTTTTTATGAAAAATTTACTGTTAGAAATCATATATGCATACCCATCAAAGGATTTTGGTGTACTTTTGCAGACTGTTTCTTAATAATTTTTAAATAAATAAAAAAAAATTTGTTGATGGTTTAGCGCTAAGTAAAAATAGAATGTTGTCATTTATTATTTAAAGTTATCCTTCCAATTTTAAAATTTGGAGCTGAGCTGCCCAAAGTAGCAGCACAGTGCCGAGCATCAATCGGATTCTTATACAATTGAATACACATACGCGAGTACATTTCTCTCGTGTTTCTCTCGGTGACCAGCTCTGCATATGTATGTATGCAAGTATGTAGGGTATAATTAAAAGAAATTTTTATGTAGACATACATGCATACATATCAATGGTCTCAAGTAGAAAATCCCTAACTCGTATTTTTTACAAAATTGAGTTTTTGAATGATTCCAATATTCCAATGTGTGCAAAAAATAAATGTGAAGTAAGGCCAAGTTCCTATAAAAAAAGTTGGACCTGCTAACTTGCGAATATTTTTCATAATTTTAATACTGAGGGGAACAAAGTTATGTATGAACATGAATTATTTGTTTCCTAATAAATATATTTATAAAATAAAACATATGTTAAATAACAAAAATTAAAAATTTTAAAAACCCCCGAATATATCTAGAGAAGATGCGATATCTTCTAAACGGCTGGACCGATTTTCTTAAAACATGGCTAAGAACCCTCTCGATCGAGTCACCTTTCAAACAGAAAAAACTAAATCAAAATCGGTTCAGCCGTTTGGTCTGTACGTGGACACGGACAGACACACAGATACACAGACACACACTACAAACTTATAACACCCCTTTTTTAGTCGGGGGTTAAAAAAGCACATTTTGATTTTTCCGATTTTTCTGACGATTTTTCGAGTATGAAATCACGATTATTGTATATTTTATCGGGATTTCGACGATTTTTTTATCATTTTATCTGGCAGCCCTGCTTCTGGGTAAGATATCTTCCAAATTTTTGTAGGGTTATGTTGTTATGAGAGCCCAATGTTTTGGTTAAGTTTTGTGGCAATCGAATAAGTAGAATATTACAAAAATTAAACCAAAAATGTAATGGGCGTTAACCAGCCAATTGTTTTTACAATGGATCAAAAAGAATTTTTACAATCGGTCTAAAATGTACCGAGCTATGATGTTATAATGCCAAAAAAAAAATACAGACGAATGATACTCCTCCTTTTTTTTTTTTTTTTTGAAAAAAGAGAGCAATTTTTTTACTTGAGAAGTAAACAAATCGCTCACTCACTCAATCAACGTCATAAATCAAGAAAAAAAGAAGAAAGTTTGACAGAAAACGAGTTTCAAGTTTTCAATTTACATACAATTATTGGAAAAATAAAATTTTATTTTTCTCTCAAGAGTTGAGTAAACAAGATATTTGCATGAAAATTTTACACAACATTAAGAACGATATGAGGGTTAATTCTGCATAATTAATTAGGTGAACATTGGAGTATGAACAATTTTCGATTTGTGTTATATCGATTTATGCCAACAGTTTAAGAAACACACATCACATCCCTTTATTGTGATCAAAAATAATTGTAGATATTTTAAAATAAATATATGTCACATTAACTAAAATGATAAGCAATTCTTTCGTTCTTTCTAATTAAAACTGATTTCCAACAATAGCGATTAACTTTACATAAAACAAAATTAAAACAAGTAAGAGTGCTATATTCGGCTGTGCCGAATCTTATGTAGTATAGAGATACGTAAAGTATAGAGATACATAAAGTATAAACAAAAAAAAATAATTTGACCTGGTTACTTTTATGTACAAAAAAATTAATTTTAAAACCCTAAAATCATCATTTTAGATTTTTCTGATTCCTTATACCAATCTAGTAGTTCTTAAAAAAATATAGAAAGTGTGTTAAGTGAAAAAATGAAAAAGAAAACTCAAAAAAATGTTTTATTTATTTACTTTAATATCCAGAAAAAGTTCAAAGTTTCCAGCTCTGGAGCTGACGTTTTTAATTTTATAATTTTCTACACAAAAGTGTTCTTCCCAAAAAGGAAAAGATAAACATTAATTAGACTTGGTTACTTTTATATATCTCAAAAAGTGTAAGTTTTCCAACCCTGGAATCATCCTTTTTGATCTTTCTGATTTCTTTCTTTTTTTAATTGTTTTTTTTTAATTTGAAATACCAATTTTATTTTTATTTATTTAATAAAAATAGATAAAAATTAGTTTTCGGTAGTTAATTTTTTATATCACAAAGAGTGTAAGTTTCCCAACCCTGGAATCCTCCTTTTTGATTTTTCTGATTTCTTATACAAATCTTTTTTTTAAGAATGTAAGATGTGTTTACTTTATAGTAAAAAAGGAAAAATTTGTTTTAGTAAGTTACTTTTGTATCCAAAAAAAGGTTTTCCAACCCTGGAAACGTCGTTTTAATTTTTTTAATTTGAAATACCAAATTTATTCGTACTGAAGTATAAAATAAGTTTATTTTATAAAAAAATAAAAATTAGTTTTCGGTAGCTAATTTTTTATATCACAAAAAGTATGGGTTTTCCAACCTGAAATCATACTTTCCGATTTTTCTGATTTCTTATACTAATCGCTTTCTTTTAAGAATATAAGATATCTTTAATTTGCAGAGAAAAAAGAAAAATTTGCTTTAGTAAGTTAATTTTGTACAAAAAAAGTAAAGTTTTCCATCCCTGGAAACTTGTTTTAAGCTTTTTTAAATTGAAATACCAATTTAATTCGTATTATAACATAAAATAAGTTTATTTATTAAAAAAAATTAAAATTAATTTTCGGTAGTTAATTTTTATATCACAAAAAGAGTAAGTTTCCCAACCCTGGAATCATCCTTTTTAATTTTTCTGATTTCTTACACCAATCTCTTTCTCTCAAGAATATAAGATATATGTAAAATTTATAAAAAAAAGAAAAATTTATTTTAGTAAATTACTTTTTTATAAAAAAGCTAAAGTTTTCCAATCCTGGAAACATCTTTTCAATTTTTTGAAGTTTAGTTTTTAATTTCAAATACCATTTTTATTCGTACTGAAGCATAAAATATAAACATAGTTTATTTAATAAAAAAAATTAATTTTCGTTAGTTAATTTTTTATATCACATAAAGTTTCAGTTTCCCAACCCTGGAATCATACTTTTTGATTTTTCTGATTTCTTACACCAATCTTTTTCTTTTAAGAATATAAGATATGTTTAATTTGCAAAGAAAAGGAAAAATTTGTTTTAGTAAATTGCTTTTGTATAAGAAAAAAAGTCAAAGTTTTCCAACCCTGGAAACGTCTTTTTAAATTTTTAAATTTTTTTTTTTTTTTTTTTGAAATACCAATTTTATTCGTGGTGAAGTATGAAATAAATTTATTTAATAAAAATAATTAAAAAATTAGTTTACGGTAGTTAATTTTAAACTTCACAAAAATTTTAGGTTTTCCAACCCTGGAATCATGCTTTTTGTTTTTCTGATTTCTTACATCAATCTCTTTCTTTTAAGAACATTAGATATGTTTAATTTATAGAAAAAAGGAAAAATTTGTTTTAGTAAGTTACTTTTGTTTAAGAAAAAAAGTTAAAGTTTTCCAACCCTGGAAACGTCTTTTTCAATTTTTTAGTATTTTTTTATTTGAAATACCAATTTTATTCGTGGTGAAGTATAAAATAGGTTTATTTATTTAAAAACAATTAAAATTAGTTTTCGGTAGTTAATTTTTTATATTACAAAAATCGTAGGTTTTCCAGCCCTGGAATCATCCTTTTTGTTTTTCTGATTTCTTACATCAATCTCCTTCTTTTAAGAACATTACATATGTTTGGTTTATAGAAAAAAAAGGCAAAATTTGTTTTAGTAAGTTACTTTTGCATAACAAAAAAAGTTAAGGTTTTCCAACCCTGGAAACATCTTTTTATTTTTTTAAATTTTTTTTTTTAATTTTTTTATTTAGAAATACCAATTTTATTCATATTGAAGTATAAAATAAGTTTATTTAATAAAAAATTATTAAAAACTAGTTTTCGGTAGTTATTTTGTATGGCAAAATGAAGTTTAAGTCTCCCAGCTCTGAAACCGTCTGCTCGATTTTGCTGATTTTCAATACCAATCTTATTTCGACCATTTCTGATCCACCAGTCCAAGAACGAAGACTCTAGCTTTTCTGGGAGCTTCGGAAAACCGATTTCACGTACAGACAGACGGACAGACGGACATCGCTTATTCGTCTTCCCTATGCATAGGGATCCAGAATATATATACTTTATGGCTCGCTTATTAATATTCTAGAAATTACAAACGGAATGACAAACCTATATATACCCTTTTACCATTTTTTGGTAAAGGGTATAACAAGCGCCATAGAGAAAGAATATTTTATTTAAAAAAAACCAAAAACAAGAATAGGTATCTCCTGTTTTTACCAATTTAGATAATATTTTTTTCTTATTTGGTATTTGGTGATATGATTTAAATTAAAACTATTTAAAACGAATTATTTGATACATGAACACATACATAAATACATACATACACACGTACACACATACATGTATGTACATATATATTTTTTTCATTTCATGTCTGTGATTTAATTGCAATGTTGATATGAATAAGTTTTTTTTTAATTGTGTTTGTAAATGAATATGTTAAGTTGATACTTTTGGCACGCACTTGTTATCCTGTGTCCAATGTTTAATTATTTAGTGGGTTTATGGTTTAAAGTCGGAAATATTCTCTCTCTCATCAGCAATTGCAGAAAATCACTGGTGATGTCAGTTTAATTACTAAAGTTTAAAAAAAATAAAATTCCATACACGAGTGAACATCCTTTTTTTCAAGGTTTCTTTTTTAGTTATTTCTTGTTTATGGTTTGAGTGTTAGTTTTAAGTTTTTTTCTTTTACTAAAACTAATTTTTTTTTTGTTGTGTGTATGTAAACAGTGTGTGCTGAAAAGTATTTACACACAAACAATTAAGAAGCTCAACAAGAAATAACAAAGTTGAAACAAAACCTATAAACCGAAGTTCGTGAATTCGAGTCCGGTCTCCGATAGCCATTAAATAACAACACCACGCATTTTTCTGATTTGTAATTAGTGTCCATTTATATCACTTGTTGTTAGGAGAGTTCAAGTGATGAAGGCATAGACAATGGTCACTGAACTACACCCACCTGCTTCAGCTGATACGTTACCTAATATCTGAACAGCCCCTTAGGTGTACGGAACCCTAAAAACTGAAATTTTTTTCGATATCGACAGACGAAAGCTAAGACATTTGTCTTATCAAAAAATTTTAAAGCTTTGACAACTGTGTTATAAATTCTAAACATAAATAACAAATAGTGAAAATTGTATCGTGTATGTATATTTTTATCTAGAACTGTATGCATGAGAGTTGTTTAAATCCTTCACAGCATGTTGGAAGGGTCATAGTTGACTTTGTTCTCCTGATCATCGTCATCTTCATCATCATCATCATCTTTACACATATTGTACTTATCTTCGTATGAGATTTTTTTTTACATTTTCATTATGTTTGACACAATAATCTGTCTGATTTTTTTTTTATTCATTTAATTGTCACTTTAATAGAAAATAGAGAAGAAATACTATTATCCTGCAACAAAAAAAGTGTCATGAAAAGCAACACTATAATTTTAATAAATTTTCTACTCGTAGAACTTTTATTTTTTCGAAACGGGTGATTTTTTTTTTGTTGAAGCTGGGGTGACAAGAGATTTAACAATTCGGCACGTGAATGTTTGTAAATTGTTAAAACTTATTTCGGAAAAATATACATATGTATGTATGTAATTAAAAAGATTGTAGATGGTAGGGTTAAATTTTTAGCCCCAATTTGTTGAATTTGTATAATGAATCATCAGTGAAAACCCTATCAGCGTTGATTTTTTAAAATATCATTAGTTCAACACCTTTATATAAAATCTTAAGAGTAACATTTTTGTGGAATATTTTAAACTTCTAACTCTTCTCTGTAAGGGACTTTGTTGGTCCTTTTGTAAAAAAAAACAGGGAAGAATAATGCGGCTGAAAATGTTCTGCTATTATAAGTCTCTGCAAGAACCAAAATTCGAAATTCGAAACTCAAGCCACAGATATTAGTCGAGACTTTAAAACGCATTGGAAGTTTTGATGGTTAAATTTATATACTTGCATTTTTGTTTAGAATAAATTCGGCAGTTTTATGTAAAATTCTAAGAACATTTCGGAAAAAAAGGCAAGAAAGTACTGTTGCACGAGGCTGTAACGGATTGAAATGTCCTAAAAACAACTTCGCTATGAATTTCTATTATCAGGCTGTAAACACAATAATTCTTGAAGTTTAAGTCCAACTTAAAATTCGTGGCAGAATTAATTTCTGGATAAGTACCAGTACTCTTATTGTCAAGAAGAAGATCTAGAATTCTTTCTATGATCCGACAGTATTTTGTTTTGCCTAGTGCAGTCCACTATACCATGTTAGCATGTTCCAAAGCAATTCGGAGTTCCTGGGATTTAATCCCCCTAATCCGCCCTCGACTCCAATGTCCAGTGCAATGACATTTTGAAGTCCAGGTATACATATGTCTAGATACTTTACATTGTCTATAACCTAATGCCGAGTACACATCTTTTATATCTTGTGTTGTCATTTTAAAAATGTGTGCAATGCCATTCCCATTACATTTTTATAGGACAGGCAATCCCAACACAACGAAAAATATCGGAAATGACAAACGTTGCCACCAGTATACACTATTGCGGTGTCACAAATGACGTAGTGTGTACTCGGTATAAGTTTTGTTCCGCTTAGAATTGGAAGCAGAAAAGATTGTATATTATGCTATAAACACAATCAAGTCCACCGACCATCGACTACAAGATGTCAAAAATAGAATACATGCGCGCTTATGAGAATAATTTTTTTAGCCGCTACACGACTACCGACTACACGGCTACTTTTGTAGCCCGTAGCCAACTTAGGCTAATTTCTATTTTTCTTGGCTACAAAAGACAGATTAGTGCTGCCAATACAATAAATGCATGAAATGGTGGTTTTAAAAACGCAATACATTAAATATCGCTATTAAAAACGCGAAAAACTATTATAGTGGCACCATTGAAAAATAATAATCATCTGTTCATTTGTTTACATTTTTCATTTACTTTTTATTTGGCGCATTTTTCATTTACTTTTTATTTGTCAAATTTTTCATTTAGTTCATTTTTCATCAATTTCTAATTTGTTTCATTTATATTTATTTTTTGGTTTTTTTATTGAAATTGGTAAGTATATAATAGTCATTTTTACTGTTTATATGTATTTATTATATTGTTTAATGTAAATGTTTAGTTCAATTTACTGCAAATATGGACGTGGACGAGCATCTAATAGAAGAATTACGCGGCCGGCCAATACTGTACGATCGGGGCCAAGAAAACTATAAAAATATATATATGTTTATTTTTTGTAGTTAGTGGTCGGTAGTCGTTAAAAGAATTAAGTAGCTGGCGACTTGGCTATTTTTGTAGCCAGCTACTTTTGTAGTCGGTAGTCGATGGTCGGTAGCCTTTGATTGTGTTTATAGCATTATTTTTATATTATTTACACTGAGGCCACTTTCACCGGTCCTAACTTCTTCGAAAATGAGGCTGGAGCAACTGTAACGGTGAATGGTTTGCATTATCGAATGGTGATTAAGGATTTTATATGGACGGAATTGGAAGTTATTGATGTGAACAACATTTATGTAAAACAAGACGGTACTACGTACCCTACAGAAGTAACGATACCATTGCTCTCATGCATAAAATGTTGCCTGACCATATGATTGCTCGAAGAGACTTTTTTCTTTTGGGGGGAATGTGAAAGGAATGGTTTTACAATAATAAATGCTGTGGTGAATGAGAATAAAATAACATAAGAAAAGAAAAAAAATATATATATACATATATTTATTTTATTGGAAAAGCTTTTTCTAAAAAATCGTGTTAGAAAGTAACAGCTTTATTTATGAAAACTATTAAGGCTTTATCAAAAGAAAAGATTCGATTTGAGTTCTTTTGTTTTGTTTAAAGTCGCTCCAGTGTACATACTAGAGGCCTGCGTAAACAGTCTTGATGTGTATAAATACATCTTGTTTTTTAAATATATTCTCGTGGAATGTATTAAACTAAACTAATAATAAATGCTGTCGTTTAATAAGAGAAGCAAGATGGATGGTTGCATTGATGTTCGTGTATATGAGTACAAGAGATGTCGCGAAGACTTTTTGTTCGTGACAAAAACAATCAAAAGAAGTAGTGTTGACGCGTGTATGCTTGTTATTTTACATATTGTACGTTTGAGTGTGCGTATGTAAGATGTAGATGGTAAGCTACTGCCGGTCCACACACTTCAACTTTTGTTGATCAACTCGTAATTCATCTGTAAGAAAGATGGAAAAAATACAAATATCTCTTTTTTCTTACAGCGGAATTAAGAGTTGATCAATAAAAGTTGACGTGTGTGTACCGGGACCTATTATTATCTTTAAGGGTGGTTTTTTAAAGCAAGCGCTTACAACGAATATCAATGCATGTGTGCGTTTGTATGTGCGCAGAAAAATAAAAATTCATACACACGACGTGTGTGCCTAACCTGTCGGAAAACTAATTTTAACTATAAGTTAATTATTTTTGTAGTCAACCAGACATTCTTCGACAGGGTATGTACATTCATGACATTTATATACGCGCCCATGCGTATGAAGAAGCAAACATCACAAATTTTTCCGTCACGAAGTATTTTCTTCTTTACTCCTTTACCTGCAATAACTGAAACAAATGTGTTGCCAACAGTGTTGTTTAGCCTTTGTTTTAAAAGATTTCGCTGCAGTAAAGCATTTGAAAAATCCTTCATGTCTTAAAAGTTCTTGTAAGTGGTCTTGTGCAGGGGTCTAGTACATACTCAGGGGTGACTCGAAAAGTTTTGCTTTTATTTTTTGGGCAAAATAAGAGACACAAGCATTTGCTTCACCCTTTAGGATAAAATGTTGGGCGATAAGGTCAAAAGTGTGTAGAATGGCATCATTTATTCAACTGCCACTACAAATTGATGTGACTTTATTGTAACGACTGAAGTAAGGAAACAATTTGTTTCTTGTTAAGCAATGAAAAATGAAGATATCTTTGCAGAATTTTATAGTTCAAACAAGAGATTATATTAAGATTAATTACATACATATTTGTATGACATAATGTGTACTACAATTATAAATACATGATTCTTTATTCTGTTCTATATAGTAATTTGCTTTAAGTTTAAGAAATTTGCAAAAAAAATCAAATAAATTTTCATTAAATGTTTCCGGTTAGAAATTTGTTGTACGCCTTAAGCAAAAACTAGTGCTGAAAATTTAGAACTCCAAGGTTTCGACTTAAATTTACTGTGTGAAATGAAGCTATTGCAAGCACATGTTTACACCATGATAGACACACTGCCAGACAGACAGACATACTCCCACATTAAATTTCCTTATACAAACTGTGTATCCACACAAAAAATCCTTTAAACTGTTTTCCAAATCATATGTATTAGAGCACTGTACATACTCGTACATATGTACATATAAATATACACGAGTATTTATGTAAGTGGCAGCAGTAATGTGCAATAAAGCAGCTTTAGCTTTAAAGCACTCTTATAAGCAATTTTCCACACATGAGGAACAAGAAAAAAACACGAATGTCTTTTTTTCCTTTTTGTTTTTAAATTTTTATTCACTTGTTTCATTTTTTGGCTCATAATATATTAAATTAAATCTATCACAGCAGCAGGCTGGCATCAATTTTATTTATTTTCATGACACTTCTCCAAACCCCGAAATTCTATTTAAATGCAGAAAAATTTTAAAACTGTGCAGACTCTTTGAGAATTAAATTATCTACTGGTGAGGGGTTTGTGTGTCTGTGCGAATTTTTTTTGCAGCAGTGGGTATAACAAGCGTATCCATGAAGTCATAATGAATTTGAAAAAAAAAAACAGCAAGAGAAAAGAAAAAATCCTTGAAGCTAAAATCAGGACACCACATGAAATGTAATCATATTAAAATGCCACGCAATTGACATGTCAATGAACGTAATTTTTTGACATGTCAATTTTTAAGTATGTAACTTTTTTTATATAAACAAACCAAAAAAAATTAAATTAAGCAGAGTTGCCATTTTCTTAAATCAATATCAAATCTGGAATACATATATTTGCCTGCACAAACACAACCGGTGTAACTAATAGGCTTTTCACACTTGCCAACATTTTCGTGGAATGTGTGGAAGATGTTGAAAATGTGAAACATACGTTCACATTACAACATCTAACATCAACCATCATATTTAGCTGTCAAAATAAATAAGGCCACGTTTTGTGTAAAAAAATAATAAAAATTAAAAAAAATGGATAATGAAGAGAAATTAATAATATGACTAGTTGTTAATTTGCAAGAGCAATCTCTACTATTAATGCAGTGTGTAGAATCCATAAAAAGCTTACTGAAGGAAGAAGATGATGAAGACATAGTTTTGGACAATCTCATCCAGCAACATAGCTTCCATTTCTTCCGTCCAACAAATTCGGAGACTGGTTTTCTTTTTTACTGCAAAAAAAATAGATACATATGTAAGAATGTACATACAACAAAATGTTTGTATATAACTACAAGGAATAATTATGTACAAATATTTAAAAACAAAAATACTTACATGTTTCGCTCATTTTTAATAACTTTGTAAATATTTTTTTATGTCATTAACGTCCCCTTTTCACAATGTATGATTAAGAGTTAAGGTGAACTTTAAATGACAGTTCTTCATACAAAACTTGCCTTTAAAGTCCCTGTTAGCTTTTAATTGTACATTGTGAAAAGGGCCGTAAATGTCAAAAATTTCAGTGATGCCACTACAATTTTTTGTCATTTATCAGTGATGGCACTAAAATAATCAAAAGATGTTGAGTGGAACAAAATGAGTTAGGAACACTTTACAAAGATGTTGAAAGATGTTGTTTTTTAGCCCTGTACATTTCTTATGGGAAATTTTCAACATCATCGCAAACTGATGGTAGATGTTAGATGTTGATAAGTGTGAAAAGGCTATAACACAGATTGTTTAAAACTGTTTCACACTACATTGCTAGTTAGAGATGTGCGTGTGTCGTGTTTTTTTTTTTGTGCCACAAACACGCACAATTCAATGCAAACTGTTCGTAATAGAACATCTAATTTCGAGCGTGGTAGGGTCGTGTCGTGTAGAGCAAAATTGAGAGTACCGAATCTTATATACCCTTCGCCGACATACGTATCATATACATACATACCCTGTCGGAAATTACGTTAACTTTAAACTAACTTTAAGCTAACTATTTCGCAACTAGTACTGACTGACACTTGGACTACTTTTGCGGCCTGGCCCACGATGTCGACAACAAAATATCTATCGCTTACTTATATTGAAAACAAAAACAAATTTTCTTATTTTGTTTTCAATATAACTAAAGCCCTTATGACACTTCATTTTTTCTTCATTGATTTGATATTGAATTGATAGAAAGAAACAATAAATGTTAGAAAGAACAAACTATATAAAACGTTAAAGAAATGTTTAAATGTTGTCAAATTTGCGTCATTAGAAACCGCTAGTATTAAGACAAATCAAACTAAAAATCGCTATGACCATAAACCGCTAATTAACCAACACTTTTATGTTTCAAGCTTGAAATGTCAATTTTAAGTTGAAAATTTTTAAATTTTTTTTTTTGACAGATCTTCATTTGTTATCGACAACTTTAGTCAAGTTGTTGACATTATTTCATTTTTCTTAATATAGCTGAACCCTTTGCACCTGCTGAATTTTCCTATTACAATATGTTTCCACTTTTCTCTAAAACTTGATAAATGAAGGAAAAATGAAGTGTCATATAGGCTTAAGCAACAGATAATTTCTTGTCGACATCGTGGGCCAGGCCGTTAATATAATCAACTGACTATTTAAACATTGCGATGTCCTAGGCAGTAGTCAATTGTCTCATTCTCCACTACTTTTCAACTAACTTAAAGTTGACTTTATTTAAGTCATTTGGTAGTCAGTAAATTAAGAAAAAATTTCTGTGGTTCGAACATGTATCACCACACGTTGTGTACTCAATGCGCTACCACTCAGCTAAGGTACCATCTAAAATAACAACAGCAAAATGTTACATAATATAAAACTGAAATGAGTTTTAAGGTAGCTGAGAATAAATTTGTTGACTCTCATCAAATTCGATTACGTACTCAACTTAAGAATTAATTTTGGTTTTGTTCTGCTTTTAGGCAGTCTAAGAAAAGTTAACTATAAGTTAACTATTTTTGTAGTCAACCACACATTCTCCGACATACTTACATATAGCTAAGAAGGGGCATTCAAGCTGAAGACACCAGAAAAGAACGTTTGGAGCAAGTGAGTATAACATAGAGTTGGCACATAGCGAGTATCGTTTAAGTGATTTTGTAGTCACGTAAACGATAGATATTCTTAGAGTAAACTAATACTACTCTATAAATTTAATGGTAGCACAGTTGGGTTATAATAAATGTTTAGTGATTATCTAGTCTAGCGTAATTTACTAGTCACGAAAGCGGGAGATTAGAAAATTATAGAACCCAGTATTGTTTAAATTAGATTATAGCAGTTTAGTGATTTACTAGGCACAAAAACGGAAGTAAGAAGATTAGTTATAATTAATATCCGGAACATCAACGTGAGTGATATCCTAGTCACGAATTCGGCCATAAACAGTTAATTATATCCTAACTACATGTCTTCACGTGAATGATTTCCTCATCATGAAGATAAACATAAGTAGTTATTTATACCCTAGACGCCGTGTGTGCACGTCAGTGCTTTCCTAGTCACGAAAGTGAACCTAAGCAGCTAGATAATTGAATTCAGTATCTCGTGTGGCCAAGTAAGTGATTTCCTAATCACAAGCAATTAATATACTTACATTAAGTCTCTTGAGTACCCGTGTGGTTTATTTTCTGAGTCACTTAGTCGAAGTGATTCGTTCAGATTACTATGTGAGACTATCAACAAGGATTAAAGGGAAGATTAGCGGCAGAGGGCAGAAAGAATGGTCTAGTAACTTAAGAACAAGATTCTGGAGCAATTGTGAACTTTGAATATTTAAATTGAATGGAATTAAAAAAAAATATTAAATCAAAAACATAATTTTAGTTAATTTTAATTACTCGCATTATTGTTCGAACTTCTTTTCTATATTTATGATTTGATCAGGCTAAAATTCATATCGCCTTGTAAGCAATAATTATTAATGAACACCAAACTTAATTGTAAATATTGTGACAAACACTTAGTGGAACGGAACAACTAGCTGTTTTCGAGGGCCACTACATATTCATCATCAGCGTTCTTTGTGTTTGGTCTATGGTGTCAGTTGATGTAGATTTCTCTTTTATATACGCAACTTTTATTGCAAATAGAATATCTGAATTGTTTTTAATTCATCATATGTGACCTTCTCCGAGAAAAGGGACCTAGTGTGTGAAAATGAAGTTTTGAGCAAAACTCATTTCATCTTATTCTACACCCTTTTAGGTACCAGAATCCACTCTTAAGTTCAAACTCGTTTTTTGACACACTAAGTCCCTTTTCTCGGAGAAGGTCACATATTACAATTTTTTAAAGCTTTTTTTTAGTAATGAAAGCTCAATTTTATCAACTCTAAATTTGGTTTTTACTAATTATGCATTATAAAATAATTGAAATCTATTTGCTGGTAGTTTAGCATGTCTATATACGTATTTCATTGGCGCTTGAACCAAATCATCAGTAGACTTTAACCACAAATTTTAAACAGTCACAAAACTCTTACTTTATGCATAGACTTTCAAAAACTATATGAGAATTCATAAGCTACCAGCAAATAAATTTTAATTATTTTATGTACACTTCTGACAATATGTCAAATAATATATTTTCTTTAAATTATGCATTATGTTAGTTAATTTGCTTATTTTTGTTCTACTTAAGACAAAATAGTTTGGTTTATTACTATTAAGTATATTTATTTAACACAATTGTTATTCTTGTGGCGACCTGGAATTTTAAAGGCTGAGTGTAACCCGCAAAATTAAAATTTACGAAAACGGCTCATGGTGCGCTATTTTGCATGCATTTCATTTGATGAATGTAAAATCTGACTAAAGCCAACTATGGTTGACGACACAAACTATAGCAAGGATAAAAAGGTCGATAAAATCGTTTTTTTTTTTTAACATAGGATGTTCAAAAGCCTGGATTTATTAGTTACTTTTTTACCAAAAAAAGATTAAATTTTGCAACCCAAGAAACATATTTTTTTAATTTTTTAATTTTTAATACTAATTTACTTAAAGTATGTTTAATTAACAAAGTAAATTAATTATAAGGAAATAAGGAAAAAATTAGTTTTATTTAGTTACTTTCACATACTAATAAGTTTTTAATTTTCCAGCTCTGGAGCTGTGTTTTATGTTTTTATAATTTTGTATACCAAACTATTCTTTCAAAAATATAAATTTTATGTAATTTATAAAGAAAAAGTAAAGAATTAATTAGACCTAGTTACTTTTATATACCACAAAAAGTGTAAATTGTCCAAACCTGGAATCATACTTTTAGATTTTTCTGATTTCTTCTACGAATATATAGCCTTAAAAAATATGTTTAATTTGTAGAGAAAAAGAAAAAATTTATTTTATTAGGTTGGTCACTATTATACACAAAAAAAAAGAAAAAAATTTCCAACCCTGCAATTGTATTTTTGATTTTTTTGGATTTGTAATACCAATTTTATTCTTACTAAAATGTAAAATAGTTTTATTAAGAAAAAAAAAACAAAAATTTGTTTCATTTGGTTAATTTTATATGGCAAAACAGTTTGCATTTTCCAGCTCTGAAAACGTCTCTACGATTTTGCTGATTTTCAATAACAAAATTCATCGTTGCTGAATGCGCCCCAGGCTCTTGCAAAAACCAGAAGCATTTCAACATGTACGTTTGTGAGCGAATATTAAAAATCTGTTATAAAATAAAAATTTTGACAGACATGAAGATTTACATGTGTTTAACAAAACTGCCAAGCCAGATGTAAAAAAAATGTCGTGTGCAAACTCCATAAGGGCCGTAGTAATTCATAGCTTTAAAACATGTGATATAATTCTTTAATTTTCAGACACTAATTCCCACTGAATATCGAAATGTAAAAAGGAAAATTAAATGAATGGCAACTCTGTGCTAAAGTGGCAGTAAAAAAATGTTAATAAGCCACCATTGGAGTGGTTTTGTGTCTTTATAACATGATATTTTGGGTTAATTTGTGTGATTGCAGTCATTGAGGGGCAGAGAAGGGCACAAATTCATATTTTCATGCACAAGGATTCAAATAAAAAATTCATTTTATATCATCTGCCACTTTAATAAACAAAAATTTCAACAAGTTCTTGTGCACACACACTCATTCATTGAAACGAAAATGAGGACACAGGATGAGTTTGGTTTTTTGTTTGCAGCTTTTTGTTTCTTCTTTTTTTTATTCTGTTTATGTGAAACTGAATCCATGCCAGTGAAAAAGTGTTTGCATTTATTTGCAAACTGAATTGCATACACAATTCGGGCAGGATATGTATTTGTATTTCGTTTTGTTTGCAGATTGGATTTTTGTGTGCGAATCCTTGTTCAAACTAGTATCATAATTTATTTTGATTCGCCTGTTGCTCTTTACATTCACTGTATTTTTTGTTTGTTTGTTTTTTTTTTTTTTGTATTGTTTGCAATTTGTTGAGTTGTTAGTGAGTTTGTATATTGTGAGCTTGTAATCACTGATTTACATTTTGAGAAGGAGACTGACTGTTCACTCCTTTTTTTTTTTTTTGTTGCTTTTTCATTCATTTTTTTATTGTACATTTCTTGCATACAGAATTACAAAAATTTTCGCTTAAAGGAAGGAACAGTCGCTTTGATTTAAAATTGTTGCATTGTTTAAATGTTTTATGGAGCATGAAATTTGTTTAATCTTTTTTTTTTATTATTACATGAAAAATGTGATTTAATAAAAATTTAAATGTGTGTACATAAGTAGTTCAGAGTGCAAAGATTATACTTCTGTGTGCAAATTACTAACTAACAGTACCTTGTCCCCATATAATGAATGTGCAAAATGATTGTAGAAAGATGAAATTATCTGTACTGGCATTTAATCTCTAAGCTGAGAAATATTTTTCCATGCACCCTGAATTTTACAATTTTAGTTTAAGCCACATAATATAACGACAATTGGTATTTATCTCTAAAATTTAGCAGTCTAGCTATCTTGTTAATTTTGTTTCATTCGGTGCAAGAACATGAATACCTCCCACATATATGCTTTTTCTGAAAAAATAAATCCTAGCTAAACATAAATAGATTAGAATGCATTAAAAATTCATAAATATTCGTAAAACTATGCGTTTTAGCTCTGATGGAAATTTTGTTTATTTCGGTGACCGTCTTACATATATCCTTTTTTCCAAAAACTCAATTTTAGCCACATTTGTGATCAGAATGCACTAAAAGTTGATAAATATTTGTAAAATTATGCGTTTTAGCTCTGCTGAAAAGTTTTTTGCGTTCAGTACAAGGATATGACTACCTCCCATATATCCTTTTTCTGAAAAACTAAATTGTAGCTACATTTATGATAACAATGTCCTAAATATTAATACATTTTTCTAAAAATATGTGTTTTATCTCTGCTAAAAATGTTCTTTCATTCGGTGCAAGGATACGAATACCTCCCACATATCATTTTTCTCAATAACTCAACTTAACCTGCAAGTATGATTATAATGTACTTAACATAATTAAATATTTCCTAAATTAAGTATTTAATTTTCTGTTTCTATTGTAAGTTTTGTTACATTCTGTGCAAGGTCATGACATCCATCCACCCACATATCCTTTTCATCATAAGCTCAATTTTAGCTGCATTTTTTTATTACAATGCACTAAAAATTAATAAATATTTCTAAGGTTAGGCATTTTAGTTCTACTGTAAATTTTGCTTCACTCCATGACTACCTCCCATATATCCCTTTTCCGAAAAACGAAATTTCACTTGTATTTAATTTCTTAATTAGGTAAAAGAAACTATTTTTTTTTCGTAAAGAGTTACTGCCTTATTCATAAAAAATATTTCTGTTAAGTAAGAGGTTTATGAAACAAATTTTCTATGGAAATTTGATTAATAAACCTTTTATAAAATCAAAATATTTTTTATGAATTAGGCCTTTAAAGTTTTTATGACCTCATCTATCACTTTGGAAGAATATAAGTTCTTTCTTTTAATGATTTGGTTCCATTAATTTTTTTTTTAAAGATAATGTAGATAAGATGTTTTTTTTCTCAATTGATTTAAAGAAAATATAAGAGGCCAAAGAATCTTCCGCTACATCATTCTTCTAAAGCAATTCTAATTCCAATAAGGGGGCATTTTAGTATTTACAGATATACTCGTACATGCATATGGACATACATATACACATACACGATAGAGAATGCGTACTCAAAAAAAAAATATAAATACCTACATAAAATACAAATAGCCTTAGTTTTGGTAACTGCGTATAATCATAATTATAGCGCAAACAATTCGTACGCGCACATATTTTCTCTCAAGCAACTATGACTATGGCCTCGAACCGACAAAAGCATCTGTACTTCGTTTATGCGAAAAACTAAAATACGCTATAACTAAAAATAAAAAGGCACACTCGTATCAAATACATTGACTCTCTGTTATACTCAGACTATGGATATTTAATTGATTTAATATATAGCATGATACTCGGGATATTTATTTATCATTCGACACCGTATATTTATATGTGTGTATGTTTCAAAACATGCTTTATTTATCCCAGCTAGCATTTTATATCATAACCTTTTCTGAATCAGCTTGACAGGAAAAATAACCGCATATAAGCTAATTTTTCGATCATAAATAATACTCCCGTTGTGCGAAAATTGGTACTCTACAGATGAATCATACCAAAGTATCATTTATGATAGGATATTGTTCCATAACCGCCAAAATAGCTTAAGCGACATAATTTTCGAATTTCAATTTTTGACCAAAATCGATTATTTGCGAAGTCAAAAAAATGTGTCGCTTAAGCTATTTTAGCGGTTATGGCTCGATATTCTGATTCATGTTTGAGCAATTTTCTGGTAGTATTAAATCATTAAATCACGTTTTTTGCGGTTTTTCTTTGATTTTGCTAATCCATTTTCAAGAAATCATTAATTGATCACATAGATAAATCATAAGTGAATCCTCTTTCAATCACCCAAGTCATAAATCAGTTTTTAATCATCAAAAGTGTTCCGAGGAGAATCATATAGAAGATTTCTGCAAAAAATTATCATTAAAATGATAGCTGGGATGTGTAAATAAAATAGCCCTGTATATACGCATGAGTAGTCGATTTATAGTCAGAGTATTTTCATACTCATGCGTGAGATTGTAGCTCACACAGTCTATATATTTTAGTTACAGTTTTGTGTGTGAAAAAAATAGTTTTCTCATTTTATTTTTAACCGACTTCAAAAAAAGGAGGAGGTTAACAATTCGTCACTATTTTCTTTTTTTAGGTGAATATCTTCATAACTCAGTACATTTTGCACCGATTGTTGTCTGAGAGGGTATATCTTCCCATTGGTCCCATTTAAAAAAAAACGTGGGCGGGGACATGCCCACCATTTTTTTTGCATAGTTTTATGATATTCTACTTATTTGATTGCTGCGAAACCTATAAAACACCCTAGGTTCTTGTAATTACACAATTTAAAAAATATGAAAAAATGGGCGGGGTTACGCCCATGAAAATTTATTATAATATTTTATGCAGTTCTACTTAACCGGTTTTTGCGAAACTTACCACAGACATTGCGCTGTAAAATAGACACAATCCTCCTTTTAAAAAATGGGCGGAGTCACGCCCATTAAAATTTAATATTTTATTTTACAAAACTTAACATGCACCCTGAGCTCTAAAAAACACACAGTCTTGCATTTGAAAAATGGGCGGAGGCACGCCCATTAAAATTTAATTTTATATTTCACGTACTTTTTCTATCAGATCTATGCATAGAAGTTGGTTTTTTTTTTTGGCAGAAAGAATTATTATTTTTTTCTCAAGAGCTGAATATACAAGATAGTTGCATGCAATTTTTACACAACATGAACAACGATATGGGACGATAATTCCATTTTTTTAATTACTACTTTGTTTTAGTTAATGAGCGATATGTTTGTATTTGTATGTATGTATATATGTATGTATATATCACAAAAATTTCATTGAATTCCTTAATAAAAACAGGAAAATACCTACGTATTGGCATAGGCTCGTAAGCCGAGCTGTCTCTCTCTCTCTCTTTCTATCCGGCAAGGAAACTTATGCATTAAACACATTCACCACAGCAGGCTACACGAACACACGACTTCAAATGCCGCAAGCAGCATTTGTCGCCTCGTAGCCGGCTACTTAATTACTTTGAAGACGGCAGCAGCACCATCTGCAGCTGATATTCAAGTACAAATACATAGTTCACTTTTATATATTTTGCATTTATAAAAATTAATTACTCCTTTAAAATATACTTATTTCACGTAAAAGTACAAAAATTAATCAATTTATGCTTTACATCAATTTTTGGATATAGTTTCTGTTAAATAATATGAAATAATTGTACAAAATCATTCATTCAACATTTTGTATTATACTGAATTTTCTCATTGTAGCCAAAGAAATAGAAATTAGTTTAATGGACTACAACGGCAAAATCAGCATAGACAACAACCTGTCGCCATGTTGCCTTGCTGTCTTCAAAGGAATCATTCTCATATAAACATGTGTATTCTATCCATGACATTTGGTAGTCGGTAGCTTGCTGTGGTGAATGTGTTTAATGCTTTACACACATATATTTTCTTGTCTTTTTTCAACCAATCGTTGTAGAAAATCTAACCATTTTCCTGCTTCTGTGTACGCAGTTAAAATTACAATGAATTGTATTATTAATTTCAAAAATGGTTTAATACACTGCAAAGAAAACAATCATTGAAATAAACTGCGTACAAATGCTTTAATCCAATGAAAACATTAAAGACTTACTAAGTAAAATTTTTCGAGGAAAAATTAAAAACGATTCAAAATAGAAAAGAAAAAAGTTACACAACGACGACCTATTGGCGCCAAGTACAAAGAACTATATATAAAAAATATGCGTTCGAATATAAAATTCGTAGAAAACTGTTTAAATGCGAGAATGAACAAGGTAATCCCAACAACAGCAGCGGCAGCAACAGCAACAGCGACAGCAACAATAAAAATGCTACTACATATCACCAACAGCAACTCTGCGAGTTCTTAAGGAACTTCAAAAGTTGCCAACTTGTAGACAACATTTAAATGAATGACCCTTGCTTCCGTTATTGATACATCCGTTAATTCAAGTGCTGCATGAAAATAAGGAGTAAAACAAATCTTTTCAGCTGTAGAAAAGTGTATTACAAGAACTTTTATCTCACTCACTAAGAACTTTGTTGTTTGCCAGCACTCAGAGATTATAGTTTATGGCCGAGCGATAAAGGTCGTCAATAGGTCTCAAAACGCAGTGCATGCTGCACACAAAAACACACACACGACGGACGTATGTATGCATGTATGTGCACACCGAAGCATAACTTTAACTCCAACATTCTACAATCACGGCCATAAAGAAAAAAAAATATCTTGCAAAAGGAAGGAAAAAATTAATGGTCAAATGACCAACAAACCATCCAACTAACCAACCAACCAACCGTCCAATATTGGTTTATGGCAAGTGAAGTGTGCTGTGTGGCACTTTTTTTTTGGTTTTTGTTTTCTCTTCAATCGCAAAGGAATCTAAGCAAACTTTTATTTTATTTTAACTATCTACATACATACACACTCGTGTATTACAAATGACTAAACTTGGCTAATACATTTTCTTAATTTTCATTCATTCTTCTATTCTTCTATAGTAAATTGTTCAATAATTTGTAGTCAATTTGCGAATTAGTACCAATCGTTTGAGGAGAAAAAGTTTTTCTTTAGAACTTCTATATTTTTTTTTCGCAAATACCTACTTAAAGACAAAAGAACAAACGTTGATATTTTGTTTGGAAAATTTGAAAAATTAAATGTCATTTGAAATATTTGCTCATCCATTATGCTGAAGGCCACTTTTAAGTGCAATTGTCTGATTGGGATGTTTAAAAGAGTGATTTATTGCTGCGACTAGCAGTGTGGCCAGACCTAAGAAAAAAATTATGTAAATGCCCTTTAACAAAATGTTTCCCAATAAAAAATTAAATTTTATAAAATTATATATTGGGAAACATTTTAATTTAATTCAATAGTATATATATGTACATTTAACTTTGCAAACGGCAAAAAAATTATTCTCATACCTTCAATACTTTTCGTAATATTTAAAATCGAATTTTGATTATAAAATTAAATTTTCTACATTTTTAGGGTTCCGTACACCAAAGGTGAAAAAGGAACCCTATTGTTTTCGATACGCTGTCCGTCTGTCCGTCTGTTCGTCTGTTCGTCTGTTCGTCACAGGCTATTTTCTCAGGAACTGTAAGAGATACGGACAGAGTATGTAGAACCTTGGCCGCTACAACAGCAAATACATTAGAGTATGTACATATGTATATTGACACTTGAAATTTGTAAAATTGTTGTATTTTTATACAGACTACAACAATTAACACTAAAATTTTGAAAAATTTAAATTAAAGAGTATTCCATCAGTCAATGCAATTTTGTAATTATGTAATTTTGACAACTTGATATATCTTGGAAACCGTGAGAGGCAAACTCTTGAAATTTTCAAAAACGGTAAAACTAAAAAATTCGAAAATTATAAAATCGCCGAACGAAACAAAATCGCCAAAAACCAAAAAAAAATCGCTAAAACGAAAAAAAGCACCAAATTAAAAAAAATCTAACAACAAAATCGGCAAAACCGAAAAAATCGACAAAATGAAAAAATTGCCAAAATGAAAAAAACGTCAAAAACCGAAAAAAGTTGCCAAAACGCGAAAAAGGCGCCAAAACTAAAAAAATCGCCAAAATGAAAAAAATCTCCAAAATGAAAATAAAATCGCCAAATTGAAAAAACGCCAAAAACCAAAAAAAAAATCGCCAAAACGCGAAAAAAAAGCGCCAAAACTAAAAAAATCGATTATATGAAAAAAAAATCATCAAAATGAAAAAACCGCCAAAATGAAAAAAAATCGCCAAAATGAAAAAAAAACTAAAAACCGAAAAAATCGACATAAGGGGGAAAAAAGTGCCAATACTAAAAAAAACGTCAAATACCGAAAAAACGCAAACAAAAAACGCCAAAACTAAAAATGCTCAAAACCGAAAAAACCCAAAAACGAAAAAAGCCAAAACTATTTGTTATATAGGTTAAAGTTGGTATTGAATTACATATCTAGTGTCCGTGCGGAAATCTTCGTCCGCGGGTCAAATTCGCACTTCACTGAATTTATTTGCTTTTTGCCTAAATTATTGATCTCATTTTCTTTACTTTAAATATATCTTAATTTTTTCTATGTAATCACAATAGAAGACGTATTTGTCTATTCAACGGTATACATATAATATCAATAAAAGTAATCGATCGAACGTTTTCTGTCGACATCGTAGGACAGGTACGTTCTGACACTCTCATGGTTTTCAAATCGCATGTGAGTTACAAATCACCAAGAATGTTCCGTAACTTTTGCAATTTGCTTATGACTTGCCATATTGATTTAGGTCAGCTGTTTGTTGACATCGTCAGTGTATAAGTAAACAATGCAAAGATATAAATGTTATAAATTTAAATTTTATAATAAAAATTTTGCAAAACTATTACTATAAAGAAAACTATCATTAGTTCACTTTAATATGCTCTTGCGATTTGAGCTCTTGCGATTGCGGAACAACTCTCTTGCAAGTTCAAGTCAAATGTTATGCGATATGCGAATGTCAGAACATGCCCGAATCTCTTCTATAGCGCTCATATTATAATAAAGAAAAAATTTCGTGCAACAAAGTTACATGAAATTTCATAAAACAATTCAGAAAGTAAATTCGATAATTCCCAAATAGCCAGATTACATCATAATAAATTTTTAACGCCAATAAAAATTAGAGCGAAGTTTTCATTACTAATTGGAACATTCGATTCCTTTAAGAATCTGCTACTCGTACTCTTTAACACATGAATGAATAAATATTTGCCTGACAATAAGAAGGGTCGCCACTTTTATCACCAACAAAACAGCATATTAAAACAAGTATCATTAATGTAATTACGTTCAATGAATAAATCAATTGAGTTTATATTTGATTCTATACGATTTCATTACATTCGCTTTAGTTATTTATGCTGCTATTAATGCATGCAAATTATTCTTGTGTTTTCAACAGGATTCGTATAGTAAAATTTAGTCCTTTGTTGTTGCAGTGAGGAAGGAAACTATATAAGTCAATTTAGAGTTTAAAAAAAACATGAAATTGAAATTTATGTAATTGAAGTGTAGAAGCGAATAACGTTGTAAATGACAATTTTTACAAAATCAGTTTTATCACAGATTACCGTTAACATTAATTACTCTGTTGCGTTGTTCAAGCAAACCATTCAAAATTATTTCAAACAGTGACTCAGTGAGAGCCCAATAAGCAATTTTGCTTGAAATCAAGTGTAAAACAAGTGTTATTCAAGCCAACAATTGTCAAGAGTTGAATTATGCTTGATTCACACTTTAAGTCAATAGCCAGCGTTGTCAACTTTTAAATTTCAAAAAGCACCGAAACCAGGAAAAAAGCGCGTAATTTAAGTGAAAAAGCACTAAATTTAAAATTTTATTATTTTATATAAAAAAATTTTACACATCGTCGATTGGTTATTGGTTTGCTGCAGACGTAATGTATTTTGAATATACTGTGCCGCAAACTAATAACCAACCGACGACATGTACATACAAAATATAGGAATCGGTTGACCTTGCATTCCATTCCTAAGATTTAGGGTCTTATGCAAAAAACTTAATAAAGCTTTGCCAAGCAATGTTAAGTAAAGTTGTATTCTAAAAAAAATTATTGTATAAAAATTCTAAAGTAGGCACCCACGTTTGTTAAGACTACTTTAAGTTGATATTTCCAAAATGTGTGTTTTGTACCTCAAATATTTTTATTAATATAGCACATACTGATTCATGTTACATCTGAAAATGAAGCTAGAAGTGCCTGCTCTTATCTTAAATTTATTATTTCTGTCATGTAATGGGAAACATCACCAAATTATCTAACTGATTCGAAATACATAGCAAAATCCATAAAAAAATATTAAAATAAATACAATTATAAAAAAATGTTTTAGTGATGTACATACAATCAAAACAAATCGCAAAAAGCTGGATATTCAAATACTCGTTTCATTCGAATAAAACAAATTGTGATAATTTTTCACATTTTTTTTGCTTTTACTTCATAGTTGTGTTTGTTTATCTGTTTTATTACCATGTCAGAAGCTCATATTTTTTAAATTAGGTTGCTTTACTTCAAGATAATGAAAATTTATTTAATAAAATAAAAAATTATTTGAATACCCGAATGAAATTGTATTCGATTTTGTACATCATAAGCTGTGAAGTGGTTGTTGAACACGGTGGTGTTACCAGTATTCATTATTAGATAACAAAATAATTAAAGTTGTCTTTTGCATATGATTTCTGAACAAAGCTATGTTAGCCTTAAAGTGCTTGGCAACTAATATGAACTTTAAAGCTAAAGTAAAATATTTTTTTGGATAGGGGGGGTTAAAATTTGAGGCATCCGATAAACATTTAATTTCTGTAAGAATAATAAATAATAAATAATAATAAATCAATGAACAAACGAATCTCTCGAGTTTAGTCAAATTGGCAGTAATCCACGAGTCTTTCTGAGGTTAAGAGCCGATTACTCGTAAATTTTGAGCTCAATATTTTTCCCATTGCATCAAGTGAATCAATCTTTCTCCACCCATTGTCTATACTAGACAAAATTTCGCTATTATGCTATATTTTAGTAAATACTTGTATTACGTCTTCTTTGTTGTATGGCAAAACACTGTTTATATTAATTATGCTTAAAATGTTAAAGTTTGATGGTAATATGGCACGTATTTATTCAACCAAAACTTTTAAAATCTTAGTCGATTTTTTGAGATGCTATATTTAACTTCAGAGCTTATGTTTTTGAATGAAAGACTTCCTCGAAAAAAAAGGTAAAGAAATTTTCCTTTGAGCTTTTGGTTTAGTGCCACCGCCTCGAAACAAAAAGCACCGAAACTGAATTTAAAAAGGCACTGAGCACTAACTTCAAAATTTGTCGCGTCGAAAATTTCAAAAAGCACTAAAAACGGTGCGAAAAGCACCGAGTTGACTGGCATTCTCCAGTGAAAAGGGAACTTGAACTCAATGCGAACAATTCAGTTGTAGTACAGTTTAATTCAACCTTGTATTACAATTGAATTCAAATGTATTTCAAGCTGCAAAAACAAGGCTTTTAAAATGGAAAGCAAAATGCAATTCCTTTGTTTTCTAATAATTATTTTCTGCGCATCTGCCTTCGCTATTGTTTTCACGCTTTACTCACCTTTGTTTTCCAAATTCACTTTTATTTATTTGTTTTTGATATATTCGCCACAATTTCAGTTATAATAACCCTGCAGGGGAATAGGCGATAATTGTCTAAAAGCTACTAGTATAATTACTAGAATAACAAGAACTAATGCAAAAAGGCTTAAAGTTGTTGTGTAAAATTACTAGTGCTGATGAGCACTAGTATATGAAGTAGTTACAAGGCAACACATTGCAAAATAAATTTTGACTGTCTAACAGAGCCCTTGCACTGTATCAAAATTGGTATCATATAATTAATAAAATTTTATCTTGATATAAAAATAATTATAATTAAATAATTATTATTACCTTTTTGTATTTCTGAATTTTTGATAAATAATTGCGAATTTTAAGTAGAAGTTGTCACTGGGTAACAAAGGAATAAACCACCAATTTTATAGAATTTTTCTTTACAAATGAACTGATAATAAACTAGTCCTAAACTAGTACCAATGGTACTAGTAGTTTTCTAAACACACTCAATGCTAGTTTGAGCATTAAGATAGTATAGGAAAGTTTACAGTTGGGAACTAGTTGTGGTGATTTCTGTACTAGAAAAATACTAGTTGAACACTAGTTCGTTCTCCTGCAGGGAATAAATAAATTACGTATTTGACAAGGTTTGAGCATATATGTATGTATGTTGTTTGATTTTTTATTTAAAAATATTTTCAAACTTGAAAATTACTTGAAAAAATGCTTGAATTCAATTTTATTTCCAGTTCACTTTCAAGTGCTTGAATTTTAATTTTTTGAGTGCTTATTGGGAGAACTTTGTAATACCTGATTTACATTAGGCATTTTTTTTTTTTCTTGAAAGTAGTTGCATGAAAATTTTTTATTTGCCAATAGGAGGCCTGGAGAAGCAATTTATATTAAAAAAGTTGCCAAGAATGCATCAGAGATTCATTCTATGTCCTTTTTATAAAACATTCTAAAACAAAATTCAAGAAATTTCATGAAAAAAAAGCAACTAAAAAAATCATGCAAACCAAATTGTCGAAAATAATTGCTAAATGTAACAGGAATACAAAAAGAAATGTTAATGCTAATTAGCATTGTTTTCGATAAGCTAAACAAATTAAAAGAAAAAACAATCTTTGGCTCTTCTGAAAAATTATTATTATTTTGTCACTTACAACGTTATTTGCGGCTAACCTTCAATTGTTGCACCGCCTCTGTGGTTGAGTGGTGGAGACTTTGACAAACTTCGAAATTTTATTTTAATTTAATGTTTTTTTTTTTAAACAATTATATTTTTTTTAACAAAAAAATAAGACATGCTAAACATTTTGTAATGTTTAAAAAATGTGGTAACTTTGCGCGTTGCGCTATTAAGGTTTGATTTATAGTTACTGGAGGGTCTCCATTAGCCATGAACTTAGTTTGAGCGCAGCATGTCGGATCGCTCATGTCCATGTTTCGTCCATGCTCGGCAGTGATGCCAATTTAGCCATTTTCTGGCTAAATTTAGCCATTTTTCATCCCATTTAGCCTGAAGCTATTAGCTATTTTTTTAGCTATTTTTATTTTAATCTAGCTATTTTTTAGCCATTTTTCCAAACATGAAATTTATTTGTGATTTTTCATTAAAAAATTTAAAATCGCATCAAAGGAATACTTATTTACTACCAAAAAAAAAAAACACAACAGAGTATTGTTTCGCATTAATATCAATGAATCCCGGTTCAAACTTGTCATTTTTTTTTTTTTTTTTGCAGCAGTCTAAATAAAAGCCCTTATATGAAAGAGATGTCTAAATTGGTAGCAATAAGATTTGCCACTCCGTTCTTATAATCGTTGCAAAGTTGACGGGTCTAATTGGTGGTTTATGATATCAATCAAACAAGGGTAATTTTTGTTTTAAACGAGTGAAAATAAAAAATAAATCAAAGTTTAAATGAAAGCTTAAAAAATAGAAAATGCATAAAAAGTATATTTAAAGACTGAATAACAGAATGTACAAATGAATACAAGGCGTACTGCAAGTATTGCAAGTTCGCACTATATGCGCATTTTCTTGACTACCGGAAGAAAAATAATTTTATTTATTACTTAAATCTATTGTTTTTATTTACTTTATAAAAGTTTCCGATTTGCTTTAAAAAAATTATTTATGAAATATCTTCTTGTTTTTGCTTAAGTTCATGATTTTTGCATTCGATTACGCCTTAGCCATTTTTTAGCCATTTTTTTTGTCAACATTTAGCCATTTTTGGTAAAGGGGAATTCTGGCATCACTGATGCTCGGACATCGATGCCCGAACATATCGTGCCATAACCGCCAAAAAAAAAAGCTCAAGCAACATAATTTTAAATTTAAGCTTTTTTAGCGGTTATGCTTTGATATGGCTAGAGGAATAGAAAAGAGTAAAAACATATTCATGTACATACCTTAAATTCCATCATAGCAATTTAACAATTTTCGAATATTTATTAAAATATTCAACAATTAGTTTATAAAGTTTTTTTTTACAAAGTTCTGAACACAACCTTGTGACTTGTGTTACAAACGATTTGTGTGGATTAAGTACTCTTAAATTGATTGATTGCTTAAATGATGAATGATTGTTTTTTTTACAATTTATTCCCTCTTTCCCTCTATAATAGGAGTACTGTACGTAGTTCTTTATAATCGATTAGGGCTCAAATACTTTGACTATTTAATACTCGTACTTGGCTATTTCCATTTGAGTGAGTGTACTTGCACTAGGAAGAATATATAATGTTCACAAAAATAGCAGTTTTTTAAGAAATAGGTTAGCGAAAAATGGGGCTAAAAACTGCACATCAATACACGTTTATGAACGAAAAAATCTCAATGTAGCATTATGTTTTTTGCATTTTAAAATCATTATTTTTAGTAGATTCGAAATTTGCAATCAAATAAAATTTTTATCTGATCCGTAACACTTTATTTACTCAAGACTTTTATTAAGAGCATTTATACAGTAGTTTTGATTTAGCTGCCTTTTGTTTAAGTGCACTTTGGACTTAACTGCCTAAAATGATAAATTTCTGTCATTATTCTTTAAAATCCCATACAAATTCTTTTTTCAAGTGCACTTTCTATACCTGCACATTTAAGATAAGTGCCTTAAAATTTTGGAAATTTTAAAATATTTTCATAGAAAAAATCAATGTTAGCTGCACATTGACTTAACTACCCAAAATATATTTTTTCTGTAATTATTGTTCAAAATCCTTTTTTAACTGCACTTTGTATACCTGCGCATTTAACATATTTTTTGGCAGTTTTAAATTATTCTCACATAAAAAATTTAAGTTAGCTGCACACATTTAAAAATTGTGGCTACATAAATATGCAACCATTTATGTGTATAAAACTGAAGTCAAAAATTGTATACCTGTACATTTAGGAAGTTAAGTGCATTTAAGATAACAGCATTTTTGACTTATCTGCACAAAAAGTCGTGCAAAGTTGATTGTGCAGCTAAGTCAAAATTACTGTATACACAATGTTAAATTATTCACTGTTGGAATATCATGATGTTAACTTTGCTGTTCTTAACACAAGACTAAGCCCTAGCAAACAGCCAGCTAGATAAATATGCTTGTGTACTATTACTATAAATGTGCCCACAACTGTATATAAGCATATACTCTATCACAATGTTCTATATTAAGGGAATTATCAGGTGATTGTTAAGAAGAAAGAAAAAGAGGAATATACCAAAAAAAAAGAAAGGATTGCATAATTAGTTCTAGTCAGGCAAGCATTTAATTCGACTAGATTTTAATTGATTATATTTCTTCTCATACACTTTAGTGCACATGTTTAGGTACTAGAGACCTGTGTAAACAGTCTTGAGATGTAAATACGTCTTGTATCTTAAATGTATTATCGTAGCATTCATTAAACTAAACCAATAATAAATGATGTCGTTTAATAATGCCGGCCATACACTACACAAGTTCAGTGCTCAAGTCTGGCACTGTACAGTGCGTTTGTGTAGTGTATGGGGGCGGTTGTGCTATTTACGCAGTGAACTGAGTAAATATCAAAACGATTTTGATATTTGCTCAAGTTTGAAAACTGTACAGTGAACTTGTGTAGTGTATGTTGCAAACGCTCAGTTTTTTCGTGATTTTTTAAGAGTTAAAAACAAAAAATGAGCGCAGAAAAAATATTCTGGACAGAGTTCCTAGAATTATACAAAGAATCGCCTGCATTATGGCGCATTAAAAGCAGTGATTATAGCAATAGAATTATGAAAATCGAAGCCTACGAAAAATTAATTAATAAACTAAAGGAAAAATACCCCGATGCAAATAGAGAAATGGCTTATAAAAAGATTAACACATTTAGGATTTAGGCTGTTTTTATTGCCACAGCAATTAATAAAATAGAGCAGTATTTGCACATGTTGTCTTCTTCACTTATAGCTTTAAAATAAAAACTGCACAGTTTACTTGTATAGTGTGTGTCACAAGCTTAGTTTACGCAGTGCCAGACTTGAGCACTGAACTTGTGTAGTGTATGGCCGGCATAAACGAAGCACTATGGATGTATTGGTTTAAGGGTTGTGTTTTAAAGCAAGAACACACAACTGATGTCAATGCATGTGTGCGTTTGTATGTACGCAGAAAAATAAAAGATCATACACACGAACGTGTGTGTGTGTGTGTAATATATGCATGACGTTTGTATACGCGCCCATGCGTAGGAAGAAGCAAGCATCACAAATTCTTTCGTCACGAAGTATTTTCTTCTTTACTCCTATACCTGCAATAACTGAAACAAATGTCTTGCCAACACTGTTATTTAGCGTTTCTTTTAGAAGATTTCGCCGTAGTAAGGCAGTTGAAAAATCATGTCTTAAAAGTTCTTATAAGGGGTCTTGTGCAGGACTTTATTAGGTACGAGAAAAAAAAGTGAAACTATAAGGGCTTACAATGAAGATTAATTTCCATGATTTGAAAGAATAAATTTTGTGGAATAGTAAAAGAAAATATAACGATAACAACTACATAAGAAAAAATTAAAATACAATTTTTTTTTAATTTTCTGCTGAAAACACAAGAATGTGGAATTGCTTAAAAATAAAATGCGTATTGATAAAATTTTGATACATTTTCATTTCATGTGGAGTTAATTCTAATTTTGTCTTTAACATTTCTATTGTTTCAAAATTTATTATGCTGGCTTAAGAAGTGCGTAACGAATAAGAGAAAAAAAGATTTCGCTTTTATTTTTATTTTTGGACGCCAATATAACAATAATTTATTTAAAATACAAAATTTCTTACATAATTTCTTTATTGTATTTACTTGTCTGACTGCTGGAGCTTTCTTGGATTGCTGCTTAAAAGTATGCTACAATTTTCGCTTTTGCACACTCGCATTATTATTATCCCAACAAACACAACGATAAGCGTTTCAAAAAAGTTGCTGAGCTAGATTTTGAATTGAAAGTAATGTGCAATTAAAATTTTTTATATACAATGAATATAAAAAATAGCACAAGCATTATTAAGAAGATTCGATTTTTAATCCACTCCGATGTTAAAAGGCGTTATGTTTCGCATTAGAATTTATTATTTGTTCTATGTGTGCATTAGGGATGCTAAACGGGAAATCCCGGGATTTGGCAAATTCCCAACCCCGGGATTTGTAAAATTCAATCCCGGGATTTCATTTTTGGGATTTCTTAGGCATTTTTATACAAAAACTTTATAAATTCAAATTTTCGTTGATTTTAAGGTATTTTTTATAATATTTAAAAGTCCCATACAATTTTATACGTACAGTTTTAACAATTTAATGACTATTCGTGACATATTTCTTATAAATTAACAACAAGAGCAAAATAAATAAACTACTTTCTTACGGTTATTTTCATCAAAGGTGCTACAATAAATGTACATTTTAGAATTATTTTGAAAACAAAAGAAACATATTACCTTTGGAAGGGAAATAACATTTGAAAAATTCATACGTTTGACAAATTTATTCCGTCTTATTCTATATTATGAGGGCAATTATAATTCAAATTCCACGAGAAATTTTTCCCGGGGAATAATTTCAAACAGTAGCAAATAATAGGGAAAACAAAAAAATCTAATTGGAAAAGGGAGAAATTTCTTGCGGAAATTTATTCATAATTGCAGTGTATAACTATCAGTTGTCGACTCCTCAACGCTAAAAAAATTAGCACTTATCTACTTGCCGGTAACAATTGAGTACTATTGACACCTCCTTACAATTGGAGTAGAATACAATAGAAGGCAAGTGAAAACTTTTTGTTGTCGGGTTGAAGTAAAAGCCAGAAATATTTACAGAATAATGCGGAGTATTTTGTCTAAAAAACTGCTCGAGTGTGTATGTATGTTTTTTGCATTGCAGTTCAAAATTATTTTGTTTTTTATTTAGGCCGTTTAGGTCGTTTTTGCTACAAACCTAAGATCAAACCCATTTAAATTACATGGATTTGATAAATAGTTTTAGTCAAAAACGACCGACTGAATGAGTTCGACTCAATTATAGTTGTATTCGAGTTGCACAGTAGAAGGCCAGTACACTAATAAACCATACTTCTCTTAGCGAACGTATGAATACATACATATGTATCTGTTGAACTTGTAGAAAAAAAACTTATATATGAATATGTTCAGACTTATTATCGTTGTCATAGTCGTAACGAAATCGATAAAAAAATTAGATAATGCTTGGTATACATATGTACATATGTAACAACCGTCATACTTGTTGTTGATCAATCGCAATTAAAAAAACGTTAGTAGATATATTTTTAACAAAACAATATTGTTTTTGCAACTCATTTGTATGAAAGTGAATCTAAAAATTTTCGTAAGTCAACTTAAGCAGTAATGCTAAAAGTCCACCGATATGTATATTCGTTTTCGTTTAGATAATAGAAAAACATTTATATTGAAAACAAAAACAAGTTTTCATATTTAGTTATTGTTTTCACTATAAATTCGCTAACATCAAATGTGATTAATCAACTTAAAAATAAATGAGAAAAATTCTTTTGATTTTTATTTCATAATCGTATTACAAAATTGTTCACTTTAAATACAATTGTGCAATGATAAATTATGAACAAAAAAAACCTTTTAAAATGCATTAAATTGTTATTAAAGTAATATTTATTTAAAAAAATAATTTATTTTACGAAAAATATTTAGATCCCGAAATCTCGAAAATCCCGTGTTCCCGAAAAATCGATCCCGATTGGCATCCCTAGTGTGCATCGAACATGTAACTAATTCAATTATTGAACCGAATTCCAGACTACTGGACTTATATTTTATCTTTTATTTTTTGATGTGTAAACATCTATCTATACGCTAGGGGGTAAAAATCTTTTGACTTTGATTTCTTTGCTGAGATTTCTTTGCTTTTCTTTCACAGCATTGTCAAATCGGTGTGAGCTACGTATGAGTGTATTAGTGTTTGAAAGAAGCAATACCTAGCAGAGAAACAAGTCGACCGGCTCGAAGCCGACGGTGCGCCGCCGCCGGTTATTTTTCTGTATATTTCTGTACACCAAAGGTGAAAATGAACCGTAAGAGCTACTTGAAATTTGGACACAATATGTAGACATTTGGCCACTACAACAACAAATACATGAGAGTTAAAAACTAAAGGGTGTTCCAAAACGAGCAACGAAAAATGTTAAAATCCCATGTAATATACATACAATTGTATGTACATATATACACTTGAAATTTTAAAAGTTAGTGTATTTTTATACAGACTACAACAATTAAAACTAAATTTAAAAAATTTAAATCAATGGGTGTTCCATCAGTCAATGCAAATTTGACTTTGTAATTTTGACAACTTGCTGTATCTTAAAAACCGTAAGAGCAAAACTCTTGAAATTTTCAAAAACGGTAAAACTAAAAAATCAATAAAATATAAAATCGCCAAATATAAAAAAATCGCCAAAAACAACAAAAAATCGCCAAAATCGCCAAAACGACAAAAAGCAACATATTAAAAAAAAATCTCTAGGACTAAACTAAATCGCGAAAAACCGGAAAAATCGCCAAAATGAAAAAAAAATTTAAACAAAAAAGTCGCCAATATGAAAAAATTGCCAAAATGAAAAAATCGCCTAAGTAAAAAACCCCAAAAACAGAAAAAATCGCCAAAATTAAACAAAAACCCAAAAAAACAGAAAAAAATCGTTAAAATGAAAAAATCACCAAAATGAAAAAATCACCAAAATGAAAAAATTGCGAAAATTAAAAAAACCCAAAAAGAGAAAAAAAACGCCAAAAAGAGAAAAAAGCGATAAAACAGAAAAAAATCGTTTAAACAGAAAAAAACTTAAAAGAGGAAGAAAGCTAAATAAAAAAAATTATCAAAACCGAATGTGCGCGAGTCCAAGTCGCACTATACTGAATTTATTTTAATTGCAATGCGTACACAACAACAAGAACAGCAACAACTAAACGATGAGCAACAGGAATTAAAAATTAAAAAGTAAAATTAAAGGCATTTTCCATAGATGAGCACTGCAGTACCACTAAAGTTTCAGTAAAAACAATAAAAAATGTTTAACAAGTAAATTTTTACTGCTTACTAAAATTTTTTTCTACAATTTTTATAAATTGCCTAAATGATTTGTTATATGATGAGGTGCATTGAATTTTCAGTAATCAGTAATGCCCGTATTCATAATGAAATTCTACCAAGTGGCTAAATGTTTTTCATACAAAAGTTTCAAAATTTGAATGAAAAAACTTTGCCACTTGCTACAATTTTATTATGATTACGGCCCTACGATTTTACTGGTAATGCAAATTAAATTTCATTAGCAGTAAAAATGTACTGAATTTTTTTAGTAATCAGTAAATTTACTGCTTACTGCAATTTTGAATGCAGTACATATACATATACTGCAGTCTGCCCATTTACTAACCAAATAAGTTTAATAAAACAAACAAAAACCAACAAATTCATATGTATTTACAATATTGAAAGTTTTGATACTATTAATTAATTAATTTAAAAAAAGATACTAAAAGCATAAGTACTTCCAACTTAAAAAAAAATTACATTACTAGATGCTTACACATCTCCTGTGTGATCGAACTCATATTGCCTTTTTTTTTAATTATAAATACTTGGAAGACGACTGCACTAAAAAAACCAACTAAAACTTTGAAAAATTTACTAAATTTGAGTAAAAAAGTTGTCCTATGGCGCTAAAGCTTCTAGTTCATTAATGAACTAGTTTATAGTAATTATATTTTTATATTTAAGTAAAATTTTTCTAAAATTAATTAAAAATTTTGCATAAAATTCGAAGCTTTGCAAAAAATTTTTTTCATCTTCGATCTCAAATTTAGTAAATTTTTTAAAGTTTTTTATGTCTTTAATTCTGGTACTTATTTTTATTTTTAATTAAATTCTATACCACATGGCATGTTTTTTATTATATCTTCATATTTTATTCTTAATTAATTCACCGTACATACATATTAATTCCTTGAGAGGATACAAGTATTGAACCAACAACCTTCTGACTGATAGGCACGCATTGATTACACCGATTGCCTAACAGGGCACCCTGAATATGTATGTATTGAAATTTTAGATTTTTAAAATTTTATTTTATTTGCATAAAAATATTATTCAAGTTCAAATATTTCTCGGAAATATGAAACATTTACTTAAATTTTTTGCGTAATGAAAATAACAAATATATTCTATAATTTAAGGAAAGGTTAATATATTTCTCAAAATCAGAATACCTTTTTATATCTTTCAATTAAGTCAAATTTGATGAACTAATCAGGAGTAAGTCATTTCCTAAAATTTATTTTTTGACTTAAAGCGAGAATGACTACATCTTACGATATAATTTCCTTAAACATTTAACCGATTTTCGAATTTTTGGTAAATATTTCCTTTAAGCCAGTAAACTTTTCCTTGAATATGAGAATTTTTGTGTGTATTTTTATGAACTATTTTTAAGGATATGAACTTTTTATTTTTTACTCATATTAAGTAATTTTTACTAGATTTTTGTAAAAATTTACTTAAACTTGAAAAAAATATTTAAATTTAGAAAAATGTTTTACTTAAATTTAGAAACTTTTTTTCCTTAAGAATAGTATGTGTCTTTTTTTTTGAGTGTTTATGGAAGTTATTTGCAATTTTTTAGAAATCCTATTGCACTCCCAAAATTTAAAGTTATGGATAGATAAGATACGATATTTTGGAATTACATATTTTAGTGTATAAGTAAAATAATAATTTGATATTATTAGTGGGTTAGCAAATGTTAAAATTAATTGTAACAATTCCCGAAAACATCAATGCAATGCAATGGTAAAGTAAGAAAATAAAAACCATTTTGATTATTGAGTTTTTGTTTCAACTATGATATTAGTTGAACTTCTCATTTGCTTAAATGAAAGTTTAACACAATATTTGTAGTTGTTCTAAGAAAGTTTTGGGTAAAGGTTCCCTGATGATCTGCATTAGCAAAAAAAAAAAAAACCTGCATAGGATCCAGCTAACTCCTCAATGTATTATAAATAAAAAATTGCTGCACAGAAAAATATCGGTATTTCCCCCAGCTTAAAAGTCTAATTTAATTTTTCTTCTCTTCTTTAGAAACTCATATTAATTAATAAAAAAATATTTCATTCAATAAAAAGAACTGAAATTACTGAACTTAAGCCTGATTAAAAATTATTTCTCATTAAAAAATATTTTAATTAGTGTTTTTTTATGGGAATTGTTAAAATTTAAGTTTAAAATTTTTTAAACACACTAATAATCTCAAATTAATATTTTACTTATTAAGTAAAAAAAATTTTACTGAATAAGTAAATTAATAATTTGGGATTATTACTGCGTTTAAAAATGTTAAGATTAATTCTTAGAACACCATGTGTGTGAAAATGCATTAAAGTTGGGGTACCAATATGAGATTAAACCTAAGTATACGCTGGGTTACTGCTACACACACACACACACACACACATACACATAATCTTACGTACACAGATATTGTTTTTTGTATTTTATTCAAAGAAATTTCACAATTTACCTTAAGTAGCATCGGATATAGTCGGTTATAAAAAAATATATATTATTTCATCTGTTCTATACGAAACTGTTGTAAAGACTTGCAGGCGTCTGCTGCAAACGCACTTAATCTTAATGCGCCCTTCGTTTCTCTAACTTTGTGCTATTTAATCTGTTATTTTTTTTTCTACTTTCTCCTGCTTCCTTATTCAATAAACTTCAAACAAACGCACGTTTGAAATGAAGTTTTTTTAGTGCAGTTTACGTTTACGAACAAACTCTATCCACTATCTTCCACTCACATAAATTTTATTTAATTTCAGCAAATGTATTTTAGTTTTTTACACTTTTATACATTTTCGTTTATAGAAGATATAAAATATATTAATAGGAATCAATGCGGTTTTCGAGTGACTATGAATTTTTTTTCTAAGCGATTATTTAATTTAAAACTTTGTTGACTAGACGCCGAGAAGAAATATAGTTGAGATGACCATAATGTAATGATGCACCATGGATATATTGTGCACTTTTACGACAAACTCCCTTACAATTAAATATCATTGTTGCAATAGAGCCTATGATAACTGTTGAAAAATATGTAGCTATTCTGTTTTTATATGGGCATGGAAATGTTAATTTTTGAAATATGGCCGAGAAACTCTAACCCAAACTTTAAAGCTATGGATTAATATATTTCTTAACATCATGATATCGATTTATTTATTTATTCTCAAAGCAAGAACAAAACGTTGCCAGATTGAGAACTAAAATTGGGCAACAACAATTGTGCGCAACCTTGAAACGATAAAAATTACTGGACGTTATAAAATCGAAAACGAAGCTTTTCAAATCAAAACCAGTTTGCTATTAAAACAAAAGCGTTCTGTTATCAAACGAGCGTATTCTTTTGATGTCGTTTTTGTTTTCAATGTATTTTATGGAATGAGTGTTTAAATTCGATATCGTTGAACAGACCACAAGAACGACAAGATAAGAAAATGAGAAAATTATTTTCAAGATACATAAAAGCAATTGTTGTCAAAAGAACATCAATCGAAATTTCCATACAAACAAAATAGAAATTTTATGAAAATTTATTAGATATCGAATGCCTTGTCAAATTGAGAAAACACAGAAAAACAGTAGCAAATATTTTTTATGAATGTGATCCTACAAATAATTTTGATTTTGTAAATATTTAAATTTGACACAGTTCGACTGAGAGAATTTGTTATTTAAATGTTTTTGTGTTTATCTTGTTTGTTAATAGCCTGAAGGAAGCCTGGGGTCAAGTGTAGACAAGTCAACATTTTGTCAACCATTTATAATGGCAATGTCAACAAGCGTATACATTATTTACTTTGCCGCCGTGAACAGAAAAGCTTTGGCCTCGTTCAGATATTTTAAAAATACATTTTCTTTGGAGTATCATTTTGGTTAGTGAAAAAAAATTAGTTGGCTGACAATTTTAAGACTGTTGTAAATTTAGAGAGCTTACATTACAAAAAAACATTCAGCAAATTGAAATACGTTGAATCAAAACAATTCACATATTACATTTGCAATAGAAGTAACGTATATAAAGCAGAAATCTACATCAACTAAAACCACACACAGTGGACCAAACACAAAGAACGCTGATGATGGAGTGTGGTGACCTTCGAAAACAGCTAGTTGTTCCGTTCTACCACGTGTTTGTGAGAATATTTACAATTAACTTTGGCGTTATTTGTTCATTAATAATTATCACATTTAATTTGGCTTACAAAGCGATACGAACTTTAGCCTGGGGGTCTAACTCTGCAATTCGAAACGAAAGGAAATGCTTTCGAATTTACATGTTATAAGCATACAAATTCGAAAGCATTTTCCTTCGTTTCGAATTATAGAGTAGACCCCCTGATCAAACTATAATATGAATGTAAATATGTTTTGTATAGAAATATAATTAATAATATAATATTAAATTAATATATAATTCTTTTGAAGATTCTCGCATATCAAAGTTGTACTTGGGCGAAAAATTAAAAAAACAAATTGTATTTTGAGACAACTCCTTCAAGAAAATCTTTGGAAATGCTGCTGGTTATTTTACTTGAAGAAAGCCTGGACGTTCGGCTTTCAGCATCAGCTTTAATGATCAAAAGGCAACAAGTTTCAATAAGAAGTGCTCCCCGGGAGTTATTGCCACATATACATATATGTATGTATTCGAACTCAGTTTGAAAAATGTTTGATGTTTTAAAAAAAATATGAAATTCAAGTGGATGTAAATGTTGACGAAATTCCATTATTTAAAACAAATAAAATATTAACGTTCTAATTCATAAAAAATGTTTTAGATGTGCATGTGAGCGTTTTTTTACTCACGACACGCACGCTCACGCAGAAAAATAGTTTACTCACGCACTTTCACGCACGAATGACATTGCACATTTTCATGATCACGCACGCTCACGAAAAAAATATTCTTAATCACGCACGAATGGCTTACAACTTATCACGCTCACGCACGCTCACGAAAAAGTATGTAATCCAATTTGCATTTTTTTTGTTGAAAAATAGGGTTTTACACATACATATGTATGTATGTATGTAAGTATGTAGATATGTATGCACGTGTATATCGAAAATTAACATTGCACACGGGGAAATTTTACAAAGTAAATGGCAATAAATCTGGAACTTCTGAACTACTGATTGGAATTATATGAAACTCCTAACATAGTGTCCACACCTGATGATTTTATATCAGACCTCGTAATATGACGCCGGCAGTGCAACTGACATTTTTTCATTAATATCAACAAAAAGGTGCAGACGTTGATGATTTTATATTATAATGAATCAAACAGATATTTGAAAAATACTTGCCAAAAATAAATAATTTGCGTGTTGTTTAATTTTTTGTTCACAAATAATTCTTGTGCAGAATTTTTTAAACGAAAATTGTTTAATAAATAAACGTTAAATGCACAATAACACATAAAATGACATTTGATATCAAGATATAAACGTGTGCTTTGAAATATAATTTAGTTTCAGTAAATATTTTTTACTGTTCCAGTAAATTATTTGTTCCAATTTTACTTTATGTAAAAAAAACTGTATGGAATGAAAATTATCTATATAAAGTAAAATTTGTAAAAAGAATTTTTAGATTTATTTTTTTTATATTTAAATTTGTTATTTTCAGTTAAATTTATTTTTATATACTGTAAAAAAATTTGTGTGATTTTTTAAAATTATTTTATAGATATAAAAAAAATGTTATTTTTTAAAAGATTTTTGTTTGCAGTTTTCAAACTTATTATGTTTGTATATTGTACTCAATATAGTATTAAGAGTATTACTATAAACATACGGAGCTTGTTAGCTAAATTAAAAATTTTTTTTGGGCTGAAGTGTACTGACGAGTTCCAAAAGCGGGAACGAAATGCCTAACCATAAAGACAAGCCAATTTTTGAATTGTTCGAAAACCAAATAAACGGGAGAATGCAACAACAAAGTAACATAATATCCACTACTATAATACTTATATGTATGTATGTACCGACGGTACATCGAATAAGTAAAAATAATTAATGTGATGATCGTAAAAGATAAGCAAGAATAGTTAAACATATGTAGGTAGAGTAATATAACTTCGTGCTAACCTAAATAGAAAAATGAAAAAATGGAAAAACAGGGGAAATAAATAGTGATACTTACATATGTATTTACCAAAGGTAAATCAATAATTGTACACAACAATCATTTCTCACATTCCGTTTCATTAGAATTTACGTTAAATAGCTGATGTTAATAACAATCTCTACCCAAGTAGATAGACTAGGGTGCTGATGAAGTGCGTTGCTGCACAGAAAAATATCGGTATTTCCCCCAGCTTAAAAGTCTATTTAATTTTTCTTCTCTTCTTTAGAAACTCACATTAATTAATAAAAATATTTCATTCAATAAAAGAATTGAAATTACTGAACTTAAGCCTGACTAAAAATTATTTCTGATTAAAAATTCACTATAGTTCAATTAAAAAATCTAAAAATGTAAAAAAATATAGTTGAACCTTTCATTTGATTCGGTTTTTTTTTTTCAAATAAAACTTTTACTAATTTTTTTAAAAAAATTTTTTTAGGATTGTTATTGATGCAGTTAATTTATTTTCTGATAATACGAAAAATTTTAGTGAATGTGTTTGTAAATTATAAAAAAAAAAATTGCTGAATAATACAAAAAAAATCTGCAAAAATGTTTTTCTGTTCCTATTAATAAATTTGACTGAAAATATTTTGAGTTTCATTTAACTTTTTTCTCTAATGCCATAATAAGTTAAATTTTTGCAAAATTGTTATCAGAATCTACAAATTTCTTTGTAGGTCCGCATTCACACAAAAAATTTACTGATTCAATGAATTTGGTTACTGAAAACGAAATTTAGTTTTTTTCTGTGTACCATAATATTAATAAATTGTGTTTATACATGATGAATTTTCATCATGATATCAATTTGACATTCATCATGATATAAATTCACCAGGCGTGGACACTATGTAACATCCGTAGAGGAGGACTTAAGGTAGAATTAGTAAAATTGTATCGTGATGTTGCATGTCAGCTGACAAAAGCTGTACCATATACAATGCATGTTCCTAGTTATAAAATATGTGGTGGTAGCACTGCTGACGTAGGAATCTGCAGAAAACGGATTTTTCTGTAGCGAATGTCAAAAACGCCGCATTTAATGCCAGACAAAAAAAATGTGCTGTGCAAACTGTTACATTTTCTATAACTTGTGCACAAATTTAAACGATACGACAAGCTGTAAAGTAGAATGATACGATTTTACTAATTCTACCTTTAGGTTTTATAACATATGTCATGACAGCCTTCTGGTTTGAGCTGCACATGAGTAACAGTGGCCCAAAGTTGACTAACTGGTACTCAAAAACACCTCTGAAGCTTGTAACTTTTTTAAAAATGATCCGATTTTTACCGGCTGAAGCATTTTGACATAAACTTGAAATTCTTAAGAAATAATTTCCCAAGATGTGTTTCCATATCTCTCATAAGATATTTTACTTAAGACAAAGAAATTTTTTCCCCTTGACGTTTTTTAGTATTTCGCCTATTACTTTTTAGTTCATTGTTGGATTTTAAGTTAAAAGACAGCATTAAATTTTTGATAAAATTTTAAATAATAATTTCTCATATTCTGTTTCATTAAAAATTTACGTTAAATAGCTGATGTGAAGTAGATAGGCTAGGCTGCTGATGAAGTGCGTGGCTGCACAGAAAAATATCGGTATTTCCCCCAGCTAATTAAAAAAGTCTAGTTTAAGTTTGTTTTCTCTTCTTTAGAAACACACATTTATTAATATAACAAAAATTATAAATTTTAAAAACCCCCGACTTTTTTCAGAAAAGATGTTATATCTTCTAAACGGCTGGACCGATTTTCTTCAAACATAGCTAAGAACCCTCTCGATCAAGTCATCTTTCAAACAGAAAAATCTAAACGAAAATCGGTCCAGCCGTTTGGCCTGTACGTGGACACGGACAGACACACAGACACACACTACAAACTTGTAACACCCCTTTTTTTAGTCGGGGGTTAAAAATAGGAAAATTTATTAACATCTATCTATTCGTGAAATCGGAAAAAGGCTAACAAATCCAAATTTGAAAATTTCCCTGAAAAAGGCATGTGTTTTTTTAAGTATGTATGTATCTTCATTATTTTCAGTTTTGCAAAAAACTTTGTTTAATACATTTTTAATTTTTTAATTACATAGCGCTAAAGACAATGCATCAAGAATGTGCTTAGAACCAATTATTTTGTATTTTGGACATGTACCCTTCATTCAGCAATTAGGACATTGCTGAATGTAGGACAAATTTGAAAAATATTTTTTGTGTTTAAGCGGTTATAAAAAGTTGTGACAGTAGATTTTGAAAGTTTCAACTATAAGATTTTATTATGTAGATAGTTTTAAACATTTTTAACTAAAATTTAAGAGTGCCTTTTCATAAATGCGAATGTGCGCGAAGTTTGTCTGAAAAGACTCAGAATTTATGGAAAATATAGTTGATTACCATAAAAAATATATTCAAATAATTTTATTTTTCTACATTGATATCAAGGCATATTAAACAGGTACACGTATCAGGCATATTGATCATCCGCTGATTTTTTGTTTGCAAGTTTATAACGAAGAATTCGTTTGACAATTACTTGTGTGCCTTGTTTGATGCATAAAATTTTTTGACAATTACTTTGTAAAACTATGTGAGAAGCACAGGGTTGTGCCTAATGCATGTACCGGTAGTAAATGTGCCTTGATTGGTATATTTCAATTTCATATGAGCCAGTTTACTACGCCTGAAAAAATTATAACAATAGCCCAATACACAATCTTGTGCAAATGGTCTTGCATTTGCAAAATGATATATAGTGATATATTGATACTCACCTATTCAGGAATGATATCTCGTGAGAGCGTGAGAATTCGTGCGTCATTAATAAAAAAAAACTCACGCAGGATCACGCACAAGTAATTTATTTTTAAGTCACGATCACGCACTCACGCGTGATTAATTATAATATTCAGGTATGTGATGAAAAACGATTTAGACACAAAAACAATTTTAAAACGATAAAAGGTGTGATATGCTTCCTATAGTCGTTTTGTCAATAATTTTAAAACTTGTTTTTAAGTTCTTGCAAAAATTCTTAATAAATTTCCTTCTATAGCCCTATTATATAGTTTATATTTGATCGTCTAGTTTGCTTTTTAGAAGTCAGTAGTTTAAGATTAGCTCAAAAATTATACTCAAATTCGATCGGAATTCATCACAGCTTTTCAAAACGATTGTGTTGAAAACAATTGTTTTCCATCACATACCGGATTAATCACGATCATGCATGAGTCACGCGTGATTCACGAGTGACACGATAAAATCACGACATTTCCACATCTCTAGTTTATTTGACAAATTTCCCATAGAAATATGTCAAATAAGCGCTTAATAAACCTGAAATATTTTTTATGAATGAGGCAGTAAATATGTAATAATGAATCTCTGGGCATGAGACCCCTGCACAAGACCACTTACAAGAACAAGACATGAGGGATTTTTCAAATGCTTTAAGATAGTGAAATCTTCTAAAACAAACGCTAAACAACACAGTTTGCAAGACGTTTGTTTCAGTTATGGTAGGTATAGGGGCAAAGAAGAAATTACTTCGTGACGAAAGAATTGTGATGTAAACTCATATTGCAATATAACAAGCATACACGCATCAACACTACTTCTTTTGAATATTTACATTTCAAGACTGTTTACGCAGGCCTCTAGTACACACACGTTCCTCCGTAGAGTACCTAGTCAGTAGTACTTAAAGTACTAGTGCATTATCAATGGCACACACGTGTTAAATGTCTGTAGCACAGAACATTGTCTAAATTTTATTTCAAACAAACATTTGTTTGAAAATATTTTGGGAATAAATTTTTCTGTGAATGGTGTCAGTGGCGGTATTTTTACCGGATATTCCTGCATTATAAACGTTGTAAAGATTGTTTGAAAATATTACACTAGCCCCATTCATAATCTTGTGCAAATGGTTTTGCATCGTTTTGCACATGCAAGACCATTTGCACAAGACTGTGAATGGGCTAATATTTTTTGCTTAAAATACATTTGACTCGTTATTCATTTATAAATTCTTAAAGTTTTTCCTATATGACTTCAGAAATACTTTTAGAATTATAACTTTTGGTTGTATATACTTTTTATGAGAAATTTAATTCAAACAGATGTTATTTTAATACTACCGCATCTACCTACATTATATCTTAAAAAAAAAGAATATAAATAACTGTTGCCCTAAATATGCGCACAACTATTATTTCAGTAGATATAAAGAAGCGATAAATTTTTATTTTGATCGAACTGTCATCATGTTCATAACACACACCGCCTTGTTATTCATATTAATTTTCTAAGTGAAATCATACGAATCATAAATTTAACAAAAGTCCTTCACACTGCATTGGTATTGGTTGCTATTGGTATTGGTAGAGATGAGCAATGGATAACTATAGTTTGCACAGTTTATAGCATTTCTATTGAATGCAATAGCAATAATACTTTAGCACCGAGATAGTAAATTTAATGTGGTCTATCTATCTTATTTCTTTAAATACGAGTATTTTAAGAAAATCGAGTAAAAAAGAAATAAAAATAAAAATTGCATATGATGAATATTATTTTTTTATTTTCAGCACACACACACATGCATGTACATATGAAACTTATTAAGCACAGTTAAATAAACCAATAAGGATTTGAAAGGATATGAATTTGTCAGCAGCATATTCAAAAGTTATAGCCAAAACGAATTTTCAGTTGTGTGAAATTTTTGTAATTTTACACACTTGATAAAAGATTTATTTTCATAGAGAAATATCATTGTGAAATTGTCATGACAACTATTATATAAATATTATCTGCTGCTACTTTATTATTTTTGTGGTAAAGAAATTTTTTTTTTTTTGTTAAATATTTTTTTACGTATGACTGGTTATATCTCGCAAGATTTTGGCTCGATAAAAAGAGAGATTTTATTTATTCTATCAAAAGGTGGCATCACTTGTCATTAGTGTTCGAATATGGTTTTAAAAGCTATTAAGACAATAAATAGTACGAACAATGTTGTTTCTCAATTCATCTAAAGTTTTTAGTTTGATTGCATAAAGAATGGGAATAGATGCCTTTAGGAAGCATCTCATTCAATTTGGTGGATGGTAAATTAAGGATGTATCAGACTGAGTTCACTGATAGCAATTTTAGTTGACATTTCCACGAGAAGCTTTTTTCTTTTGCTTAATTTTCTTACATTTTTAAAATATATATCTGAACGTACAGTTAGTTATATATGAAAACGAAACTCTGTTGGAATATATTGCTCATTTACTCAAACAATTTAATAGGTTAGGAAGGGTGGTACAGTTTCGGCTCTTAGAATGACATAATTTTGTGCTTAAAGTGAGCGGTTAAAGATTAATATTATATTTCACGTGCTTCTAACTGGCCCATTTTTACGAAACTTGACAGACATCTTGAACTCTGAAAGTGACGCAAGGGCTTGTCGCATAGAAATCACCCTCAATGTAAATTCACATACATACACATACACATAACTCCCTGTTACTAACACGCAGAGAAAAGATATGGTTGTATTGATTGATGATTGAGAATACAATACAGTGGAATCACCCTTAACGGACACTTCCTACAGGCGAACACCCCCTTTAGACGGACACTTTTGACAGGTCCCGACAGCTCCATAAGCAAAGAAATTGCTTTCTCTTGAGCGGACAGTCCCCTTGTGCGGACACATTTCAATGGTCCCACTGTATTATGTTCTGTGAAATAAATGTGTGGTCGTTGAAAACTAGTTATTGTTATTTAAAACATTAATTTCATTACGATAAACAAAGTAATGTTTGAATTTAATAATTACAGTATTATATTCATAAAAAGTGTGATATGGTTAGAGTTTAACAATGTAGTTTTGTTAAAAATTTATGACTACAACATAATTTGTATTATTATATTAAAAAAATATATAATGTAAATGTTATCCAAAACCATCCAATATTAATGATTTGATTTAGTAGAACGGAACAACCAGCTGTTTTCGAAGGTCACTGCACCTTCATCATTATAGCGTTCTTTTGTGTTTGGTCCACTGTGTGTGGTGTCAGTTGATGCAGATTTCTGCTTTTTTTTATACGAGTATACTCAGTTCTCGGTGCAAATAGAATATGTGAATTGCTGAAAGCTTTTCTGTAATGAAAGCTCAATTTTACCATCTATAAATTTACAGCAATCTTGCCATTGTCGTTTGTTCTTGTTATAAAAAAACATTCGATATATTTCTATTAACTGTATTTATATTTATCTTTATTTTTACCCGACTACGCATTGCCTATTGAACGGCAAACTATATCAATATGGTTATCATTCGAGAAGTATTTTAAAATCATCTTTAGATTTTCTTATGATTTTTCATTTCGAATGACCATTTAGGATATTTAACGGTTCAAAGTTTGGTCGCAGTCGGGTTTTTTGATTTTTTTGTATAAATACTTGTTCATTTTGTAAAAAGAATCCTAATGATTCGTGAATTTAGATAATATATGCAAGTATGTACTCAGATTTTTTTTATAGAAAAATATATTTTCCTCTATCGTCTATATTTGTGTCTAGTTTTGTTGAGATATTTTCAATGGATCACGAGCTTTAGGATAGTTCCCAAACTGGTATGTGTTTTGTTTTTATTCTTATTTTATTAAATTATACATCCTTAGAACAAATGTAACGGAGCTATATAATCTACAAATATTGCCTTATAAAATAATGAAATCGGATTCTAGTTAGCGCTGTCCAATTTTTAGCGAGAGCCGTTGAATAAAAGTCTTCTCATTAAAGGACCATGATAGGCCATACTTAGGGCAAAATTATGTATGTCCATTTTTATGGCCAGGCTACCAGAAACTGCCGGTAGAGCGAATACCATAAACACTTTCCGAACATTGGGTGGTCTAATGTACATATATACATATCATTTCAATCAACACTATTAATTTATTTTTTTCCGGACTAAACGTACAGCTGTTTTAAATAAAAGACCTACCAATAAACATATGATTAAAAAACAAAATGTTATTATTGTATTAAATAATACTATGGTCGTATTTAACAATATTATTATAATATTAGAACATAGTAGATAATGTTACTATTAACTCAGATAATAATATTATTTAAATGTTGCTTTTCTGTTGACAATAATATGATTTGACGGTAACAATATATAGGTATGATTCAATCATAGTATGTTGCTGTTTGATTATGGTTACCTCAACCATATTTTTTCTTTGTCTGTACAACCTAGGCGGTCGAATTGAGTATAAAATTTATGTGCGTACATATTGAGTGATTTTTTGCATCTGACTATCTTATACATAACTAGAAACAGGGTTAAGTCATTTCGTAGACTGCAGTATATTTTTATTTTTTATTTTAGCGTTGCTTTATGTATTTCTGTTTCAAAGTTTGATATCAAACCTTTTAGTCGTATTAAGCAGCCTTGCAAAGGTATGTACTTCTAAAAAAAGAGATGACTTTTTCCCGCTAAATTTATTATTGACACCACTGTGCCTTTTGAGAAACAGGTTCTTCTAATTTAGTTAATTCACTTCTGTTGGATGAATTTTTATGAAATTTTTGAAAAATTATTATTATTTTTCAAACTTCTTTAAATGAATTAAATAAGCGTAAATAATCTTGTAAAAGCCTCCTTGACTCAGTCAGTGGAGATGGTTAATACATAAATCTATATAGCATTGGCTGCATTGTAAAAAAAAGCATATGAAATAATAACAAATATACATATGCAAATGAAATTTATTTTCTAAATTACTCATATCATCTAAGAATTCTGCTAAATTACAATAACGCACACCACCATCAAAATTGTACGGGTAAGTGTAGTAGTTCTAACAAACTAAACAAATACGACTACAACACAACATCCTTACAATCAAACACATTTCTACAATATGAAATGAATAAAATCATTGAAATAAATTTTGTTTAAATTTGCATGTCAACCGTATTAAAGGACCTCGTTGCAAATGTATGATGAATGTACATACATATGTACATATCTATGTGTGTGTATTTCTGTGTCAGTGTATGCTGAGTATGTGTGTTTGTGTATCCGATAAGCCTAGTATGATGATGAGGCAACTCATTATAACCAACTGCGAAACTGCTGGCTACGTATACATTCATATGACAAATTTAATTCATGCATTCCAAAAATGTATGAAGGATTTCTTCCCGTACTCCCGTACGAGCTAAACAAAATTTTATTAAAAATATTTCTATGTGTGTGTGTGTGTATGCATATAATCACATTCACAAGCAAATGGCAAGCCACAAGTTCATTCATGGCAAAAAAAATTATCCTCTAAGATTTTGATTAAGTTTTTTTTTTGGAACTTTCTTTTTTCACTGCCAAATGTCAAACAACGATAAAGGATTTCAATTTCATCTATTACTTTACCACATTTTATACTGTTTTAGTTCCAAATAGTTTAACATTTTGAAAAAAAAATTTTTTTCTTTCATTGCTTTTCTGCGACAAGATTTATACATTTTTTGTAGGATTTTTCCAATTCAATTTAGTCGTATGGATTTTATTTGATTGTATGTTCTCATACTTTTGCACACATGTAAATTTGCTTTTGTGTTGATGATGATTTGCAAGTGTCGCAAGGATTTTTCTCGGGCATTTTTAAAAATTTTCTAAATAAATTTTTTTAATCTATTGCTAACACAGAGGCACATACATAAGTGGTTTTAGTTAAAAAGTTTTTGCAATAAAAAATTGTTGAATGATGAACGAAAACAGTGAAAGAAATTTTTACGTTCGTTCGATGAAAATGGTCATTGAAGTGAACCAATTACATAGAAAAAAAGTTTTCCAATTACCACCCTTAATTGAAAAAAAATATAAATAATTAATTAGAAGTTTAATTAAAGTCAATTAAAAACTTTTGTTAAAAAATTTAATTTATTAATCGAAATTTTCTTTTCAAATATAAGTTTAAGCCATACACAGAGAAAACAGTGCCTAATAATTGCCTCATAAAATAGAACATAATTAATAAGAAATCTCTATGGTTTTTTTTTCAATAAGGAAATATTATTAATTTCATAGAGAAAACCTTTTTGAAAAAATCAACAAGAAATATTGATTTTTTTAATAAGGTTTGCTTCTTGATTTTATGAGGCGACCTCATAAAATAAAAAAAATAAGTCTTTCTTTCTTTCTTTATTCTTTGTGCTTTGCTTATACATTTTCATTTAAATTCTATACCATATACTTTGAAAGGAGACAAGTATTGAACTAGCAAACTTCTGACTGATAGACAAACACTCTAACCAATATGCTAACATGCACCCCAAATAATAATTGAAATAATTTTGCAAACATGCTTATACAAAAACGGAAAAGATCATGAAAAAAAATTGTCTGTGTCTATTTACAGATATGAAATAACATCAAGAAGAAAACCTTATTGAAAAAATCAACAAGATAGCCTAATAAAATCAAGAAGAAAACCTTTTTTAAAAAATCAATAAGGCAACCTAATAAAATCAATAAGAAATCCATATAGTTTACAATTTATAAGAAAACCTAATAGAATCAAGAAGTTTTTCTCTATGGATTGTTTTTTTTGATGCCAAAAATAACGGAAATTGAGTAAAAAAAGTTGGGAATAATAAGATTTCTTCTTGATTTTATGTGGTTTTCTTCTTGATAAAATTAATAAGATTTACCACATAAAAACAATAAGGAATCTCTATGAAACAATCTTCGCTTCTTTCTGCTGGGATACCCCTTAGCCTAAAAACGTTTCATAGAGAAAATCTTATTGATTCTATGAGGCAGTTTTTTCTCTATGTACAACAAAGCTTAGAAATTGAACAATTATGTTATGGTATGTCATGTTATGGTTCGTTATCTTAAGGGGCCCATACACTACAACAGCATGCATGCGCAATCAAGTGTTTGTGCCAGCGGTTTGGTCGTGTATGGGCATTTTGTGCGATTGTACGGTTTGCTGTAGCGATGTCAAGTAGAGTTTGATATTTTGCTGATGGTACCAGCTCGCTGGTGTGGTATATGGTGAAATTAGCTCAGTTGAGCAAAGTTGTCATGGAGCAAACATGCATTTAAGTAATATAATTTGTTGAAATATAATTTGTTTCAATGGTAAACAGAATTTTAGAACTTTAGTTATACATAGCTGCTAATTTTAACAACATACCAATAATAATTGCAACAAAATATGTGTCACTATTCATAACCACCGTTCCCGAAATTTTGTAAGGAATGAATATTGTACCAGCTTGCTTGTATGTTGTGTGCTTCGAGCATGAATGCTCAATCGCTTGATTGTGCGTGCATGCTGTTGTAGTGTATGGGCCGCTTTACGTAATGTTAAGTTATGCTATGTCATTTTATTTTATATTAAGTTAAGTTTTATTAAGTTATGCTCTTATTATATTATGTTACGTTATGTTGAACGCAGATATTTTTGTTTGTTTTATCAGTGTTGCCAGAATATAACAAACTGCTTTACATAAATTTGAATAGGTTCTTTTAGCAGTTTTTTTAATTTAATGCTTTTCTACAAAAAAAAAAAATATATATTAATAAATCTAGCAGTGGAAATGCTGAAATGGCAACAATGGCTGTTATGTGGATAGCTTGCAATAAGAACTTCGTTTCAATAAAACCGAATTGAGAACCTTTTTCTAGTCGGTTTTTTCCGAGTCGCTTCATATTCTTAAAATATTTAAATCATCGGTTATTGTTTATTACTAAATGAAATTAAATTTCTTAAATATATATATAATATAATAAAAACAAAAATTAATTTTAAAAAAACATCTCCGACGAGGATGGGATTCGAACCCACGCGTGCAGAGCACATTGGATTAGCAGTCCAACGCCTTAACCACTCGGCCACCTCGTCATATGATCAAGTAATTGCAAACGCTTTATATAAACGTATGCGGCAAGAAAGTTTAATCAAAAGCATTTGTTATCAATTTGGTTAAAAAAAATTTTTATTGTTGTTTTTCTTTTTGTCTCAAATTTTGTTTCTTTGTTCTATATGTATGTAATTTTGTTGTTGCATAAAATTAATAAGTAGGTATGTATGTTTTTAGGTAGGCATGTATGTACATATGTATGTATGTATATTATCAATGTCATGGGCACAAAACTTAATAAATAAGAGAAAATTAAAGTTTAATAAACCCTTTGACAAAGTAAGAATTTTACCATTTAAGCTTTTTTTATTGGCATACCTATTTCTTATACAACAATAAAACATAACTATCTTAATTAAATAAATGAAACTAAACTACATACATACTTACATATGTACATATGTGTACGTAGGTATGTATGTAAGTATGTAAATATTTACATATCCATATACATATGTATGTAAGTATTTTTTTAAGTAAGAATATACAAAACTCTGCAAAAAACGTTCCTATGTCCCAAATCACACTGTGCAAGTCTTATTGCTAAGCTGATTAGTTTCAGGGAGAGAGAGACGAGGGGAACAGCAACGTTTCTTTTCCCCCCGTCTCTCTCTCCTAATAAACTAATCAGCTTAGCAATAAGACTTGCATAGTGTAAATAGGGACTATGAGGTATGTATCAGTGAACTGTATGAGTTGATTCACTTTCGCTCTCCACTCACTTTTACAATGCTTTTGTTTTGTTTTTTAACATCAATATGTACTAAGTCACAAAACACACTGTGCAAGTCTTATTGCTAAGCTGATTAGTTTCAGGGAGAGAGAGAGACGAGGGGAACAGCAACGTTTCTTTCCCCCCCCCCCCCCGTCTCTCTCTCCTAATAAACTAATCAGCTTAGCAATAAGACTTGCATAGTGTAAATAGGGACTAATGATATTGCTTGCAGTGTTGCCTCTCTAACAACTAACTGACTGTCTTTAACTCACTCTCTTTTTTTAAGTGTTGTCAGTACACATAAATAAAAAATTCGTACTGTTGTTTGATTGTTTTGTATAGTAATCAAATAACTCACAAAAGCACGTTGACTAGATGAAATCTTCAGTTTATAAAACATTGAATAAATATTTCCACACATAAATAAATAGCGTTAAGAAACTATTAAAAAGTGTTTTTAGAAAATTTAACAGAATGTATTCAGAAATAATAAAAAATTTCGAAAATGGAGTTTTTCGTGTAATAAAAAAATTAAATAAAATGAAAACATCTATCTCTTCATATTGTGTTAATTAATAGTTTTTCTCATATTAAAATAATTTATAAAAAAGAATGGACCTAGCTATTTGATATTACAATATTACATAAAACTATATTTGTCAGAAGTTGTTTAAGAAGTATTCAAAACAATCATACTGATTCATTGCTTTAGTGAGTCATATGAATGAATCTAAATTGCAAGCAATGACAGGCATTTATTAACAACAGTCTCATTGGTATGAATCATGCAATAGCATCATTCATTTTGTTAATGTTAAGTGCTAGCTCAATATTCATTTTAGAAAATGCAAAATTATGCCGTTTGAATCGTAATCATGCAGATCACTGGTATGTATGTATGTACATTAGAGAGCAGCGTAAACAGTCTTGAAATGTAAAAACGTCATGATTTTTAAATGTATTCACGTCGCATGTATTATACTAAACCAATAATAAATGCTGTCGTACTATAAGCGAAGCACGATGGATTTATTGGTGTATGTGTATATCAGTTGTAACAAGCGATGTCGCAAGACAGCTTGTTTGTAACAAACACTCAAAAGAAGTACTGTTGATTAGTGTATGCTTGTTATATTTCATATTGTACGTTTGAGTGTGTGTGTAATATGTAGATGGTAAGCTATTATGTGATTAACCGCATACAACTTATGTTAATGCATGTGTGTGCCTTTGCATGAGCGCAGAAAAATAAAAAATCATAGACACATACATGCATGACGTTTGTACACGCGCTCATTGATAGAAAGAACCAAGTATCACAAATTCTTCCGTCACGAAGTGGTTTCTTCTTTACTCTTATACCTACAATACTCAAAAAAATTTCTTGCCAACAGTGTTGTTAACGTTTATTTTATAAGATTTCGCTGTAGTAGAACATTTGAAAAATCCATCATGTCTTGAAAGTTCTTATAAGATGTCTTATGCAGGAGACTAATGTACATATCTATGTATGTAATTACCCTCTAGTCAGCCTAGAACCATATGTCTCTATGTCAACACTCTTTTCTCTAACGACAATTACACTAGTTAAAATGTCGACAACTTTACTTTTATGCGCGAGTAGAGATACGTTAGAGACAACATTTCAAGTGTATTTCTGGTGACATTGTCAGTGAATGCGTCAATAGTTGGTTTTTCTAAGAAAAATTGTTATATACTTAAAGATTAAGTTGTCGTAGTCTGAAAGGACCTTTTTGTCCATAAACTGAAACAATTAAATAAATTTAAATTATTTTTTATTATGCTGTGCAATAATGTTAAAAAAAATACAATGTATGTATGTGTTTAAATTTGTTCCCCCAATCCTTATAAAATCTGAATGAATGTATCTTTGGTTCAAATATCTCCATGTGGTCGTAAAAGAACTACCTTGCCAATAGTGCTAAAGACTACTGGTAGATTTTCAATGACAAGCCTATGTTATATGTCAATAGGCGATACATTGGCTGGGGTACACCTAGTCCGTGGCACTATTGACAATGTCACTAGAAAATCACTACAATTTTGCTATCGACATCGAGCGAGAAAATATCGATATTGTAGACCAGAGCTCCTAAAATTTACTAGTGAATCTTTGGTACCAATGTCTGCATGTGGTCCCAAAAGAACTACTTAGTCAATAGTGCTACAGTCTAGTGCTGGATTTTCAATGACAAGCTAATGTAAAATGTCAATAGATGATTACATTGGGTGGGGTACACTTGGTCAGTAGTACTACTGACAATGTCACTAGTAAATCATTACAATTTCACCATTCGCATTTTCTGCAGGGTATGTACATGCATACAAAGTTACATAAATAAATATTGAACTGTTGATAATATATGTACATACATACATACATACATGTCTACATACATATATTTATTGTTATTTTCTGTATTTTAGTTAATTTGTTAATAAATAAACATTTTAAGCAACTCCCTGAGTTTATTGTACTAAATTGAAATATAAAACCCAGTAAAATTCTTCCAGTTCTAAGTTCAGTGTTGCAATTGTAAACTATGAAAAAATATACTCGTGTGTCATCGTTTGAAATCAAGCTGACTAAATACAAATGGCTTGATGTAAAATGAAGCAAATATTTGACATAAACTGCCTGATTACGTTTATTTAAAACTTTGTAAATAAATTAAATATTGGTTTTGTCTGTTGCACGTGACCATAATATAGACATAATGCTAAAAACAAGCGAAGAGATAAACATATTTGGCCTAAAAGTGTTGACCATTTCCATAATCGTTTAAGCAGACTGTAATCAATCGCAAGTTTGCTAGAAAATCAAACCTTTTTCAAAATAACGACTGATTCTGCAAGAGTAAATCAAAAAGAAAGATACACATCGTCACCTTTATATAGAAAGGCCCTAACTCATAATTTTTTCGAAATCGAGATTTTTTAGCATTTTTCGATACATAATATATACATAATATACATAATATTGAAAAATACAAAAAAAATTTTATTCAAAAAAATAATGAGTCAGGGCCTTTCTATACTAAGGTAGCGATATGTAAATACATGTATATATGTATGTACGTAAGTATATCGGCGATTTGACAGTTTGCGTCTGAACCTGTTAGGCCGAGTACACACTGTGGCATTTTGTGACAAATATAGCAAATATAACAGTGGGAACTAGTGGCAACGTTTGTCATTTCCGATATTTTTCGTTGTGTGGCATTACCAAACAAACTGTTTACGTATCTGATGTAAACAGTTGTGAGAATAAGTTGCTCATGTTTTACACCCGGCAGTTTTTCTTGAAGCAAGTCTGAGTTTATGGGAGAGAGAGGAAAGAAAAAAGAAGAGGGGTACTGACTTGCTTGTACAGAAAAGTTACTTCAATTCTCTTTTGTTATTTCATTCGCAGCATTAAAATAAGAGGAAAATTTAACAAGAAACTGTCTGAGTGTAAACAAGCGAGCAGTTTTAAAAGAGAATTGAAGATAACTGCTTCAAGAAAAATTGCCAAGTCTAAAACATGACTTGGCTGCATTGCAAACACAAAAAGAAAATGTCAGCGTGTTTACATTTAGACATTGAGAAAATACCCAAAGAATTTTAAATGTGTGCGGTTATAAAATTTAAAAATATGGAAAACGAAAAATAAAGTGGAAAAGCAGAGAAATTCAAGCGCCCTGGACACATGACTTGACGACACAGCTACTTCAGCTTTTGGAGGTTCGTGAGGCTGTATGGAAACATTCATATGTATGTATGTATATATATATATATGTATATATATAGCACTTATAGGGATAGAAATGCAAAAACGGGCAGAAATTTCGGTAGGGTTAGGTCCACCAACCAACTGGCATCCTGCTTCCGTAAACTGGAATGCAGAGTATAATAGAATCATTTGGTGGCACGCATATTGAGCCCGGGTCTTTTCCACCACTTTCTTTACCGTTTTTTAGATTTTCTTAATTTTTTTCTTATTATTGATAAACACATAGTGGCACTAACCAATTGAATAATTTTGCGATTATCCATTTGTATAAATATTAATTAATAAACAATACGAAAATCAAAGTCTCACATGATAAATCAAACGACATTAAATGTAATTATGTCAAAATTAGTTCTTGATGTAGACAACGATACCGTATACCATTATTTAGGGATGGGACTCTTTTCTATCATAAAGACACAACAAAATTGTGTGTCATCGAAAAACTTTATGCACACATATGAAAATGACACCATAAAATGACAACATTTGAAATGTCCAATGAAAACTCTGCATTGTAAAAGGGAAAATCTTAGGAAGAACATTTTCGGAGAAAATTTTGGTCCCTCTCAAAAAATTTCCAGTAAAAGTACTTTGAAACGGGCACACAACGTCTTAAAATGTTTCACCAAAAACTTGTCATAATAGTCTACTACAGTACCGTTCGATTATAACGAACTCTAAGGGCGAAGTTCGTTATACCCTGAGTAAATAATTTGCAATAATTGCAATGTATATTATTTTAAAAAATTAAATCTTTTTAAAATACACTTTCATTAAAGTTTGTATTTTTTAGGAAATCAAACAAACCTTCAATACTTCTAACCGCAATTATATTTAAACAGCAGATATAACTCAAAAATTAAAATGCGCCCTAGAATTAATTTAAGTTCCGGCTTGTTTTTATTGTTCAAGTTTAATTTCGATCATTGCAATGCATTGGTGTTTTTAAAGTCTTACAATAAAATGATATGGAAAATATATTTGTAAAGCATTTTATCTTATTTTATCTTATTTCATTTTAAACCGAATACGTATAACTATAAACATCCAACAACTATGTTTATACACATTTCTTAAACAACGCAACACAATCGACAACTGCAAATAAAATGTGTAGACTATATCAGCTACAATCATACGCATGAGTATAAAAAGATTCTGACCATTAATCGGCTATACATGCATATATACAGGGCTACTTTATTTACACATACACATAAAGCATGTTTTCAAACAGCCTCCCGGTAGCTGAGTGGCAGCGATACTAGCCTCTCAGTCTAGAGGTCGTAGGTTCGATTCCCACCCATCAATCAACACTGGGTGTTTTCTGCATCGGGGTTTGTGTTTGTTAAAAAAATAAAAATAAAAAATAATGTATAAAGGCAAAACTGTATCAAAACAAAATCTGCTATGCTTTAGCTTAAAAATGCTCTATTTTACTTATAAAAGTTAAACCTCTTATGGAAAGGCCCTTTATTTTTTTTTCTATTTTATATTTCTTTTATCTCTATACATTTACATTTGATAATACAATTAATTGTTTGTTCCTTTGCTTGAAAATTAATGCCTTACACAACAGTGATGGGAATTGGATATCTTGATTTCGTGCCAAATCTGCTTTTAAATAGTGCCAAAATCACTTGAATAGTGCCAAACTACTTTTTATATAAATTTTAATGTTGGCACTTGATGTTCATTCAAAATATGGTTCTTGAATGATAATTTATTGTGTTTATAACTAAAAACACTTACGAATAACACAAAACACGCACTCTAAAATTAGTTGTATATACAGATTAATACATATCGAGCCCTATTTTTGATTTAATCGTGAGCGACATGTAGTAAAAAATTAACTTTTTAATTATCAAAATTGCAAAACTGTTGATAACTTTAAAAAAAAATGCTGTAAAATTTATCGTAAGTGAAAATTAACGTACATATGTACTCACAAGAACCTTCTCCTAAATCGAAAATAATACTGCTCGATATTAATAATTTGTACTTATTTACAAGAAATACAAATATAAAAAGATTTTTTACGTTATAGTAATGATTCTAAAGGACATACTTAAAGACTATAATATCCCAAAACTAATTTAAATGATAAAATAAATTTTTCTTATTAGATGTATATACTGTACTGTCGAATTGTACAAATTCGTGCACGTTAAAAATATTAATAATTGTTAGCTATTTATTTTAATCAAACAAAGATTTTGTCTGTATAGTAGAATTTTTATTGCTTTTTTGCTTCATAATTTTATATGTATTACGATTAGAACAAGATCTATTGTAAGACTTCAAAAATCTTTACCATGTATTAAAGATGCTAAAGTTTATAATTGCAGTCCATTTAATATTTTACTTTTGATCAAATTTCTAGCTAAAAATATACTTTCCACGCTTGATGAAGAATAGAGAATAAAATAAATACCTTGAAAGGTTCGATAAATTTTACTTAAAAATTTTTCATTAAAACTATTGTTTACGTCTCCATGTCTTTCAACAACTCACTCACATTTAAGCTCTTGAATTTTTTAAATCTTCAAAGTCTAATATGGATCTGTATTCACTTTTAATTTAAGAAGACTTTAATTATATTTTTTAATTCTACAACTTTTTGCTAGGAACATTAGTTTTTGATTATTAATAGTTCAATTTCAGTGCCGCAATAATTTATTTCCGTTAGAAGATGAATATCATCAATATATATTTTGTTCAAAAAATTTCGACATAATTGACGAAATAAAAAAAACCTTTTAAAATTATATGTAATCTCACATTTTTAGATTGCATTTCTATAATTCAAGGACATTAGATAAAAATACATCTTGCTTATAAAGGGTGTTTTTTATTGAGGTATAGAACTTTAAGTTGGCATCACTTTTTTAACTGGCGGCCATTTTGTCTTCTGTCAAGTGATTAATATTTAGTTTGGTTTGCCATTTCATCATTAACAGGTTGACAAAAGAACAACGCTTGCAAATCGTGCAAATTTATTTCGAAAATAATGGTTCAGTTCGCGAAGTTTACCGCAAGCTCCGTCCATTTTATGGTCGACATAATCGTCCATCAGAGCAATTAATTCGGTTAACCATGGATCGTTTTCGCACTACGTTTACTCTATGTGATAATACGCATCCGCAGAGACGTCGAACAGTGCGCACCGAAGAAACAATTGCCGCTGTAGAGCAAAGTGTTGAAGAGGACCCGAATGAATCGATTCGCCACCGTGCACAGCAATTGGAGCCGACTAACCGACTATTTTGTTCCCGAATTGGATGGCATGAATGTGGATGAGTTGTGGTTCCAACAAGACGGCGCTACATGCCACACAGCGCACGTCACAATCGATTTATTGAAGGAAACATTCGATGAGCGCATAATTTCGCGGAATGGACCTGTCAATTGGCCACCAAGATCGTGTGATTTGCCACCATTGGATTATTTTCTTTGGGGATATGTGAAGTCGCTCGTCTACGCCAACAAACCAGAAACGTTAGGGGACTTGGAAGCCAACATTCGTGGCGTTATTGCCAACATACGGCCCCATATGCTCGAAAAAGTGGTTGAAAATTGGACCTGTAGAATTGGCTTTATTCGAGCCAGCCGCGGTGGCCACATGCCCGAAATCATATTTAAGCATTAATGGCATAAAATTATCCTTCCAATAAAGCCAAATTGATGGACATTAAAACGATTTTCTTGTGTTTTATTTCAATTCGAAGTTCTATACCTCTAAAAAATAGTGTGAATAGTGTTTTATCATTGCATTATGACTGAAAATTTTAAAATGTGAAGAAATATTTGACTATTCAAAGACTCTATCTGCAACAACTTGACGAGACAACCAACAGTTTGGAGAATACTTAAAAATTTCTTAAATTCAAGAGTTGAAATATTTCTAAATATTTATAAAATTATCTCTACGACATTAGCTGTTACAAACAAATTTATATATTCATTTTAATAGATCATCAATGTCTCTGGACAAACTGTTAGTTTTAACTATCAGAACCGAACAGATGTCAGCCTCAAATCCTACTAAGTTTTCATTACTTAAAAACGTAAAAAAAAAACAAGAAGAGTACATATTATCGCAAAAAGAAAAGTTTCCATATTCAATGGAGAAAAAGTGCCAGAAAAGGAGCGAGAGTGCCGCAGTGCCAAGCAACATTCAATAGTGCCAAAAATGGCACAATTGTGCCACATTTCCCATCACTGTTACACAATAAGATAGTGAGTGACATTTTTCAGTTCTGTAATCACTGCAGCTGCAGATACTTTAATCGTTTTGCAATTTCAAGTTTATTTTCAAATAAGGAAAATGAGAGATAAAGCTTTGAAAAATATTTTTTGCTGAATTTGAACTTTGAATGCAAAATAATGTATGTATTTATACTACGAGTATATCTCTAGTTTATTAAACATTTTGACATTTTTCAAAAAAACTTTAAAAATTGTTAAATTATCCATTTGATTTAACATCCGTAAGATAACTTTATTATTTGCAGTTGCTTTTTATTTTATTTTTTATTTACATACACACATCTGCAGCAAAAACACCTTTACGAACGAACTATACAAGAACGAATACGCCGGTACATTGATGTGCGTCGAGAATGTTACACACCAATAGAGAATACAGAATCATTTGTACAAGTCAAAATTTTGTTGGCGCCAAACATCTTCCATTTTATAGAAAACTAAACATTTCTTTTTTATTGTTGGTTTGAAGAGATGTATGAAAAAGAATAATGCAACGAGAAGAAAAAAATTCATAGTGCCAAAGGTATCACACAAACGATAATTTATATCCCTAAAAAAAAATAGTTTTAGGTTTGTTTAACGGAGTAGAGAAATCTTTCCAAGAGCTTTCAAAATTGGAAACTTTGACTTGGTTAATACTAGATTAGTTCAAGGCAAATTAATAACAGGTACAAGTTGAAAACACAGCTGATGCACTTTTCTTTGCCTAATTCAAGGCGAATTCACATAACTGTTGGCACGTATGTCAAACGTTGTTTATATATAGAGACCTGCACTGTACAATTTTTTTGGCGGCGGAAGCTGAGATCAAATAACATGAAAATCAAATTTGGGATAAAAAAGAATTAAAAAATAAATAAAATAGAAATTTATTTGCTGGTGTTTAAGCATTATCTATATATTTCATTGGTGCTCTTACCAAATCATCAGTAGACTTCAACCATATATTTTGCTAAAGTTTCTCAGCCTACTACGCTTATTTTTCTTTTGTGATTTTCAAAAATATTATTTCAAATATCTTTTGAACTTTTCAAAATATGTGATTGAAGTCTAACTGATGAAATGGAATATACAGACAATGCTTAGCCACCAGCAAATAAATTTCAATTAAAATATGTGAAATAATAAATTTCTTAAATAAATAAAATGATTATTAGATTATATTGTACATGGAGAATCGGCGGCTGTTTTTCAGACAACATAAGCCATACCTTTTTCGGCGCCGGCGTAGCTGACTAAAATTATCGACAGCTCGGCTCAGGCGGCTGTGAGACATCATGGCCTAAATCTCTACTTTAGTAACTTCAATCAGCTGCTTTTGACATATGTACGAGCCTCCCGAGGCAACAACAAAATACCATATTGTTTTTATTGTTTGTATTTTGTATTAACTTTAACTGTCATTAATTTGCCTTGGTTTAGTTCTTCATTTTTATTTTTTCTTACGTAAGTATGACTACTACTTTATAATCACCCTTATTCCAGTTGTCGACATCGACGTCACTTTAACACAATACCAAAAAAATCGGGCTTGTTTACTCGCTCTCGAGAACAATTTTGTGCAACTGACAATCTATTTTCGTTCCTTAAGGTCTAGCAAATAGCATAAACCTGCCAACAGGAGGCAGTTGTTTTCGACATTTCCCCAGAAGGGACAAAAAAACCATACGGTGAAAAGTTAGAGGGTGGAAGTGTCCCACAAAAATATTCTTAATAAGATTTTACATATATATATATAAAAGTTCTAAGCACATCTTACAGCTAGGATGCAAAGATTTTATAGAAAAATAAAGGAGGTACTTTATCGTGTTTCGCATATTTCGACTTTGGCTACAACGTTTTTGTAATATGTTTATAGATTAAAGCGCACCGTTTGCTCATTAATCTAGGTCCAAAATATGAAAGTGGCAATACGCCTACCACGATATATGTATGTATAAACTCTCTTAAGGTTCCATGGAGGACCATAGGGCCTGCCACAATAAGGCTCATTAAATAAGCTGAATTCACACATTAGTTTTTTATTTATTTATTTATTTATTTTATTTATTTATTCATTATTATTATTTAAAAAACATTTTACTTTTTTTCTACGTGTAAGGAAATTCCATTTAAAATATTTTGTTTTCATTAATTGGCTGCATTTACAAGTTAGCTCAACTGTTGTGAAATTATTGCCAACACTACAGGCCCACTGTACTGCAAAATGAACAGCTGATGGATGTAAACAAAGAGCCTGGCCCCCGCTTACCATTCATATTACCCGCATCTGCCTTATTGAGTTACACTTTAACACACACACACACACACCCGTTTGAGCACAAACTTCTATGAAAAAAAAAGATTCATAATCTTTTTTGATCCACTTTTTTTTTAAAGGAATGAAAATTGTTTTAAAAGAATTTATTTGAAAAAAAAAACTTTTACAAAAATTGCATAAAATCGCATTCAAAGATTTTGAAAACAAGAAGAAAAAAAGTATGTAAAATTAAGCAACTTCAACGGGGTAGAAATGCGTGTGGCAGTGGCAGTGTGGGCGCTTTGCAAAATTTAAACTAAGTAATACAAGGACTAACAGGCGTCATACTTTATACTTAGTTTTGTTTGATTTTGCATACATATGTACATAGTATGTACATATAACTGTATGTACAAATTTTTTTTACTGAAATTTAATACATATTTGGTCTCGCTCGCAGTCATTTAAAAAATTTTCTTAACTTTGACTAAAATTTTGGCATGTTCGTGCATGTGCAATGAATTCAATTCTCCTTTCTGTGCACTTGAGCTTCCATCAAAATTTTTTCCTCAAACTTTGTTAAAAACATAAAATTAATAAATAAATATGTATTTTTTTTTTAACTGTTTCCACAAGTCATGAATATAACTAAATTGTTTAGATAATTTTTAAATTGATAAGTAAAATTCTTTACTTGAAAATATATTCTACTAGCTTATGTATGTATATGATATACATATGTACATACATAAATACATCATCCTGTACACTACCCCTATTGGAGAGATGCCTGAATAAATTTTTGAGATTATTATTGTAACTTGGCGTTAGTTAAAAATAAACAATTTTACTTTAACCTAAAGTGAGCAATAGGTTAAAGGCAAGTTTATTCTACCTGAACGTCTACTACGTAATTCATAAACTTAAAAATTCGAAAACATATTCTTTCGTATTGAATTGCATCCTGATAAGTTAAATTAAATTTATAATAATGAAAAAATGTTTATACTTCCTATTAAATTCTACCTTTAACTAACTCCAAGCTATAACACTAGCCCTCAGACCTGAAGGTTTAGTATTGAATTGTGACTGTGTCTAACAATATCAAATATTTTGATTCGTTGATTTTCGTACTCTGCTTTTAAGTACAAAGAAATCAAAACAAAAATAAATTTATAGTGATTATTTTTGTTACAAATATAGCTCCTATGTCGTGGCATAAAGAGCATAGCTCTAAAAAGAAACATTTATCAAAAACTCAAATCGGATGCAATTAATTGCGATCATTCACTGCGAAACTTTTGAGGTTAGGTATGAATGGAAAAGTGTACTTTGTTTTATGTACATGCAGTTCTTGTAGAGTATCTCTCATCGTCGAAAAGAAGAAGAAACAAAAAAAGTTATTATATATATTAAGTTTGAAAATACAATTTAAAATATTTCATAGTATGGATTAAAACTTATGTACGGAAATGACGTTTTTTAGGACATTATTTTATTTATTCACATAGCGGCTTAAGGTGGCGCAACAAGGACCTTTGGTTCTTGTAATTGCACAAATTGAAAGTTGAAGAAATGGGCGGGATTACGCCGATTAAAATTTATTAGAATATTTCACGCGGTTCTACTTAACCGATTTTTACGAAATTTACCCCACACCTCCAGCTCTAAAATAGACACAATCGTAAATTTAAGAAAATGGGCGTAGTTACGCCCATTAAAATTTAATATTTTATTTTAAGTGGTTCTACTTTACCGAGCCTGAGCTCTAAAAAAAACACACAATCTTGCATTTAAAAAATAAGCGGAGACATGCCCATAAAAATTTTATATTTCTCGTACTTCTATCAGATCTTTGCATTGAAGTCGATTTTTTTTTTTGGCAGAAAGTATTATTTTAAATCAAATCGTGGTTATATTACAAATGTTACTGGCAACGCTGATTCAATGTGTCGCGAACAACGTGACCGTTTGACCGACTAAAGTGGCAAATTGCCACTTTTTTGACTGCCTTGCCACTTTTTGTCCCCCTTTTTTTAGAGTGAATTATATAATAATACATTAAAAATTAAAAGTTTAGTGTAGTTGTCTTATTTTTTTTTTAATGTTGCCCCTTTTTTTGATAAATCCCCTATTAGGTGCCACTTTTTAAAAAAATGTCATCGGTCACCCTGACCTCGAAGGAAAAACAAAACAATCATGGATGAAATTCACATGTATGTATGTATGTATGTAATTTTGTACATATTCTCTCTTCAACATCAGAAATAACAACAACAACAACAACAAAATTGGTATACTTACACATTTTTTTGCACAATCTTTGCTGCATTCTTTTTGCAATTGAAATTCAATTATTGAATGGAACGATTAACACATCCATAACTTTTTTTGGCATTAATTTTTCACACTATGATTATATTTGCTTACACCTTTAATTTAAAACTTATTTAATTAAAATCACTCCACTTTTACTATACATACATACTCATGTATTTAATATTTAATTAAAAATGCGAAATACGTACTAACCACCTAACGCAACTAACAAAGATCAATAACTAAACAAAGATATTCATTCATTTATAAAATAAGCCGAAAGCGTTATATGTCAACAATGTATACAAACATGTTCAAATGTGTGACAAATAAACAATTTTATGAACACTAGCAATGTTGCGATGCTTTGGAGACGGTTGTTGAACTCTTTGATAATTGGTTTGTTTTTTTTTTGCTGTTTGTAGTTTATACCGAGTCAGCGTTACCATATGTGACGATTTATCTTATTTTTTAAGTTTTTCGAGATGTTAAAAAGATTTCTTAGCTAAATAAAAGATTTTTGAAAGTTTAATATATGGCACATTTTATAGTATTAGTTGATTTTTTTTTTTGATGTGTAAACATCTATACGCTAGGGGGTAAAAATCTTTTGACTTTGATTTCTTTGCTGAGATTTCTTTGCTGAGATTTCTTTTCTAATTGCTTTTGCTTTGCATTGTCAAATCGGTGTGAGCTATGTATGAGTGTATTAGTGTTTGAAAGAAGCAATACCAAGCAGAGAAACAAGTCGACCGGCTCGAAGCCGACGGTGCGCCGCCGCCGGTTATTTTTCTGTATATTTCCGTACACCAAAGGTGAAAATGAACCGTAAGAGCTACTTGAAATTTGGACACAATATGTAGACATTTGGCCACTACAACAACAAATACATAAGAGTTAAAAACTAAAGGGTGTTCCAAAACAAGCAACGAAAAATGCTAAAATCCCATGTAATATACATACAATTGTATGTACATATATACACTTGAAATTTTAAAAGTTAGTGTATTTGTATACAGGCTACAACAATTAAAACTAAATTTAAAAAATTTAAATCAAAAAATAAAAATCAAATCAATCAAAATTAATGCAATTTTGACTTTGTAATTTTGACAACTTGCTGTATCTTGGAAACCGTAAGAGTAAAACTCTTGAAATTTTCAAAAACGGTAAAACTAAAAAATCAAAAAATATAAAATCGCCAAATAAATAAATATATAAAAAAATCGCAAAAACGAAAAAAAGCACCAAATTAAAAAAAATCTCTAGGACTAAAATAAATCGCGAAAAACCACAAAAATCGCCAAAATTAAAAATAAAATCCTTAAACAAAAAAAATCGCCAATATGAAAAAATCGCCAAAATGAAAAAATCGCCTAAATAAAAAAACCCCAAAAACAGAAAAAATCGCAAGAATGAAAAAACCCCAAAAAGACAGAAAAAAATCGCCAAAATAAAAAAATCGCCAAAATGAAAAAATCGCCAAAATGAAAAACAATTGCGAAAATTAAAAAAACCCAAAAAGAGAAAAAAACGCCAAAACGAGAAAAAAGCGATTAAACTGAAAAAAAAATCGTTTAAACTGAAAAAACTTAAAAAATTAAGGAAGCTAAATCAAAAAAATATATCAAAACCGAATGTGCGCGAGTCAAAGTCGCACTTTACTGAATTTATTTTAATTGCAATGCGTACACAACAACAAGAACAGCAACAACTAAACGATGAACAACAGGAATTAAAAATTAAAAAGTAAAAGTAAAGGCATTTACCATAGATGAGCACTGAAGTACCACTAAAGTTTCAGTAAAAACAAAAAAAAATTTACTGATTACTAAAATTTTTTTCTACAATTTTTATAAATTGCCGAAATGATTCGTTATATGATGAGGTGCATTGAATTTTCAGTAATCAGTAATGACCGTATTCATAATGAAATTCTACCAAGTGGCTAAATGTTTTTCATACAAAAGTTTCAAAATTTTAATGAAAAAACTTTGCCACTTGCTACGGCCCTACGATTTTACTAGTAATGCAAATTAAATTTCATTAGCAGTAAAAATGTACTGAATTTTTTTATTAATCAGTAAATTTAATGCTTACTGCAGTTTTGAATGCAGTACATATACATATACTGCAGTGTGCACATTTACTAACCAAATAAGTTTAATAAAACAAACAAAAACCAACAAATTCATATGTATTTATAATATTGAAATTTTTGATACTTTTAATTAATTAATTTAAAAAAAGATACTAAAAGCATAAGTACTTCCAACTTAAAAAAAAAAAATTTCATTACTAGATGTTTACACATCTCTCTCCTCTGTGATCGGATTCGCATTGCTTTTTTTTTTTTTTTTTTTTTTTGACTAAACTACTTCCATATATTCTTCTTTGCGTCATAAAAAGTATGAAAGGAAGTAGCACCAACACTATTTTTATCCTTTGAATAAATTTCAACGATATTTTCCTCAATGTACATGTATTGCAAACAAAAGTATATATGTAAAAAGCTACATACATAAATGTAAACCCTTTTTTATGATCAAGCATGCCGCATTCTGCTAAGCCACGGATGTTTTAAAAGAAATAGTTTGCTTAAATCGTAGTCGAGGTATGTATATTAATAATATTTCAGTAAAATTATTTTAAAAAAAGATTTTTAATAAGAAAAAAAGATTTTTTTTGTCGACTTGAAGATTTTTGAAAATAAAATATGGCAACACTGTGCCGAGTACACATCTGGTATTTCTTGTGTTGTCATTTTCAAAATGAGTGCAACGTTCACTTTATGTTTTTTATACAACACAACGAAAAATACCGGAAATGACAAACGTTACCACTAGTACACACTATTGCGATTGCACAAAAAGACATAGCATTTCTGTCGTTATAGAGAATGATACTCGGGCTAATTATAAGTAAGATCACCAATTTAGAACTCCACTTTGATACTTCTGTTCTAGATAAAACTTTCAGATAAAAGTGTAGGAGAAAATTCCCACCCCCACCCCCTTGGAAAAAGGATAGGAAAAAGTACTTTTGAACTTTGCATTAAATTCCGCTAAAGCTCGAAATTGGTTTTAAGCATCAGAATAACTCCAAAATAAAAATTCGATTAAGGTTTAAGTGCTTACGTATTCACGCTCCCATTTAAGGTATATAATGTGTTCAGAAGTCTTACATAAAATCTTGGAAGAAACATTTTTGTAGAACTCTTTAATCCTGTAGCTCAACTCCTTATGGATTCTTTTTTGGCACTTTCATTAACTACTCTGACGTTTAACAAGCCCAAAAGCTCTACAAAAATACTTGACTTATAATTCTAGTATAATTCTCAGAACACATCACAATTCTAAATTTGAATTTTAGCTCCAGGAATACATTTATAGACATACATATAGTTACATATTGTTACGTTTTTCTCTCTATAAAAACGCTTTTCCGTGGACTCGAAGATTTGCAAATGAATACAAGAGCCGAGTGTAGTAATTAGGGTTAAGAATGATACAAGTTTTATTTACAAATACCCTTATACTAAATTACTCAAGAGCTTAAATACACTAATATAACTTAAACTAATAAATTACACACAGATATTCACAACTACGCCTTCCTCGCTGTAGTTTACGCACGTCTCTTATCAGGCTGCGCAAGTATTCACGTGACACCTCTCTGTCTGCTGCTCGTCACACACGGCACTCACTCTGCCGACACTCACAGTTGATACACCAATAAAGAGTCACTGGCTTTACTTACACCCTTACACACGTCTATTCGCTGCGCTGTTCCCTTTACTCCAGTGGACACGATAGACTCCACAATAATCTCAATTCCACGACAGACTATTATTAATTCACAACTTAATTATCAACTGACTTGTTTACTTGCAACTGACTGACTTGTTCGCGACTGACTTGTTCGTAACTGACTCACAACTGCAACTAACTCATTGGATGCGTCACCTCTTTTTATATTTTACTAAAATTCCACTAGAAGTTTCAGGCAATGTCTGACGATCATTATCATCTTATACGCTGCCTAATTAAGTTCATGTGGTAACTATGTACATACATGTGTATATGCATACGTGTGTATATCATTAACTAAGCAATACACGGTGGTTGTTTATCTTCTGCTTTTCGTTTGAATTGGCATGTAAGTATGTGTGTAAATATGTGAATCTTCTTAATAAGCAGACGCTTTTTGTTGTTGTTGCTTTTGCTTGTTTAAGCCTGGTACTCTGTTCACAATTTCGTGCGAAATGCTGTCAAACTACATATAAAAGTATTTGGTATGAAATATTTGCGAAATAAATTCGCAAAAGTAGTACTCTGTTCTTGTTGTGAAAAACACGTAAAATCATGTCTTTCCATGCAAAATTAGTCTGGCATCATTTTAGTTTAGCTGCGAAACAACATGAGCAGTGCTTTTTTCGCACGGAATTTTGACAATGTTGCATACTTTCAAGCAATAAAAGCGAGAAATTTATAAAAAAAACCGCGAGTTGGGCTACATTTAGTACATGTCAAATTTTTCACGCGAAATAACCAATAGTGCTGAAAATTTTTCACAACTTTGAACAGAGTACCAGCCTTTACGTTTAATCAAGCTAGGCATGCTTATTTAGTTGTTGGCTACTATTCTAGACTATTCTTTGCTTTGGCCCTGTAGGAATATTTTCGCGTAGCATTTACATTAACCCTGTTGGAATATTTTTGTGTAATGCTGCTTAACATTGTTGACGGCTATTTTCGTAACAATTTGAATGTATGGACAAGGTGGATATCTACCTCTATATAAAATATGAATGGCAACAAAACTAAAAAACACTTTTTGCAACTGTATTTTGACATCCATTGCACACCATAAGGCCAATTAAATTCGCCTCTGCTATTACCTCATAAAATAATTTCTCTTAATTTCATGTTTCAGTAAAAATATACTTACGAAAATCAACAAAACATGCAAAATGTACAAATCGAAAAGTATTCGACTCAGCCGGTTTTTAAATTGTAAAAAAACCGGACTATTCGACATTCGAAAAATTAACATTTTGAAAAAACCGACAACCGTATTTTGAAAAACCGGGTTTTAAAACCGAGTCGATCACCCTGGTACATATGTATCTACATCCTGTAAGAAATATGTATGTATAATAAATACAAGCAGCTCTGACTATCTGATAATATAATATTTACAAAAGTAAAAAAGTTTGTGGCTAAGAGGGGAAAAAAATTAAATAAAATAAAGCTATTTCCTTCGTGCCACCATACGAGCAAAAAAAGTTCACTAGTTTCATTATTTGTTGGTCAAATTGTTTGAAAGTGTCACAATAAATTGCCAAAACATGTTATCTTGGCTTTAGATTTATGGTTTAAAATTTACTTACGTGTACTTTTTTCTTATTTTTTAACAATATATGTATGTATGTATAAAAATACGAAATAAAACATAATATTTCACACATGCATGTAATAAAACATAATTTTGAAATAAATTTGTACATACATACATATGTATGTATGTATGTATGTACGAACACAACCGCCAAACCATCTATACATACATCCATAGATTTTATTAGAATCCGATTACAGTTAGTCACCAGCAGCTAAATACATACACATACATACATACATACGTATCTTTGTATCTTTAAGGACCTTAACTCAAAAACATTTGATCTTTTCATAAAAAAAAGTCTATGGGTTTGAGTGTATGGGTGTTAGTTATAAAATTGAAATCGTTTACAACCGTTTTTCCATAAAATTTATATTGCTACATCGTAAAAATGAAGACTTTACATTTTTATATTCACATTTGCCCAGTTGACCAAATTGTAAAAGTATGATATTGTCACACAAATCTTCTTCAACATACATACATACATATGTATGTAACTAACAACTGAACTGTTTAATGCATTACATCGAATTGAAACGAATCGAATTACATATAATTAAAACCACTGTCAAGAAACCAAGCCAATTAGAGGGTGAGCAAGTACACTCCCCTTATGCCGTTATCAACTCAACTGTACTCAGTTTGGTTGCCCGAGAGTGAACCAAATTTTGACACAACCCAATTATATTTTAGTATTCTAAACCACAATCACAAACCGTAGGGATATCTCGAGGCACGTTGCTAGTAGGATAGGCCTGTCCTATAAAAAGTTCTGCCGAAGTCGTCGACCAGACAGCAAAGAATAGACAATATTTCACTTTCTTTGCGAATGTCCATGACGATCATATCACGTACTAGGCAATCTTTCAGATTTATCAGAGATTGGGGTGTGTGACCTTCTCAGATATCTCAATGCGACGGGTTGGATCTAGTACCAATCACCTTATCCCAATACTTAGATACGGTTCTACATAAGTTGACACCGATGAGTGGAGTGATTTTTTTTTTCAAAAAGGAAACATTTAGACTCTACTTGATGCCTAAGTGCCACGTAAACCAAACAACCAACCATTGTGAATCACAACTATTTTTACTTGAAAATGTTACGGCACAAGACAACTACAATTTCAATAATTATTTCAGTTGTGAATGGCAATGCAAATGTGTAAGTTGTTTTGACTCTCAGGCAACCAAACTAAGTCGAGTTGAGAATGGCAATAGTGATTGTTGACTGGATATATTTTTTAACACCTTTCCCATATTAAAGCATTGCGTTGTCTGAAGTAGTTAGCACATTAACTATCAAACCGAAGGTCCTGGGTTCGAGCCCGGTCTCCGACAGTTATTTAATAACAAACACCACGAATCTGTCGATGTGCAATAGTGCCCCTTTGCATCAGTTTATGTAGGAAAGTTCAAAAAAGTTCAAGTAATGAAGGCATAGACAGATACTAATCCTAATGTAACTAACATCAAAGCACCCTCCTTTGTCGGTACTGTGTAGCAGAATCTGCGGCATAATAAAAGAACCAATAAAATGACTACTAAGCACAGCTTCAAAATTGAATAAGCATCATTTACACCAGAGGCGCTGCAATACTGCATTATTTAAAAAAAAACGTGGTATAAAGCAGAGTTATAAAAGAATGAAACTTTCCTCTATATCTTCATTCGCTATCACTATCCTTTCCCTATAATATCACCCTCTCTCACTATCTTCCCTTCAACTCACAGGTAGCACAGAGGGATCATTTTATTGGACCCAAGTAAGCTCGACTCTAAATTTCACTCCTCTTACTAGCAGCCTGCTAACCTTGCCCAACCCAAAAACAGCATCAGAAAGTGTGAGATGGGAGAGAGCCACAATAATAGGGGATAGCCCTAGATCGCTCCTACATAACGATGCGTTGAAAATTGGCAACCGATCGGGTAACGAATTCTACGACAAGACACGAAATGGAGGTACATAAATTATTTCGTCTATCGAATAATAATACTATCGTTCTGACTTATATCACGGCCATTACAGAAGGTATTAAATGGTTAAAGCAGATTAAAACTAGACTACCTATCTCTGTCTTTACGGATAGTAGAGAAGTTATCGAATCCTTAAGAAATCTTACATACTTATTCCGGACCTCCTTCTAGCCTGCAGTGTAGAGGTTTTTGCAAGGATTTCTTCATTTCTGTATATCTTGTGCCGTTGTATTGGCTGCTCTAGACTCGATTCTTTGTTCAGCCAGAATTTCCTGATTGTATCTTGCCAAGTTACTCTTTCTCTTCCTCTGGTACAAGTACCGAACGGTCTTGCTTCTAATACTCATCTCGGCAGGTGGTACTCTAGCATTCTGACAACATGGTCAAACCATCTTTTTTTGTTGTTGCTTTTGTTCAACGGTTCTGTCGATAGGCTTGCTCGTATTGTATTCTTTTATATTCTTTCCCGCCGTGCTTTACCTGCCACACGGTGTAAATATTTCATCACCGATGCCTGAACTCCACCATTGCCGATCATATGCCCGGATCAGAAAGAAGTAGAGAACTTAGCACTGAATTAATACAAAACTTCAATGTAAAGAACAACGTGCAACAAGGTTCATCCTGGAGAACCTCATATGGGAACAGCCCTCTGAAACAGGTTAGAAGGCAGTAGACCAATCATTCACTTCTCTGAACACTAACCGAACGATTATACCAAGAATGCGAAGAAATGAAATCATAAATGGAAACAGGTGTGTGGTTATTTTTTGACAATATACCAGAGTAGTGTTGCTTTCAGATATCGAGCTGGGTATACTTCGAAGTGACGAGGTGTCCGTTACTGTTTCAAGGTTTAGTAGACGAGGATTGTTAATTCGATTCGATTCATTAAATAGGCTGCCTTAAAAAACCATAATTGTAATCTCGTAATCAGATTGGATTAACATCGATTGCCCCTTACTTTTCAACCTAACCTAATCTAATATATATACATACGATTTCTATGAGATGTCATCATCAATATGGACAACAACAAGGCTCTAGGAGTCATTTCTTATAATTTCGCAACAAATTTTCAATGTCTTGAGGAAGTGATTACTTGGGTGCGTAAGTACATAAATTTAATGCCCCTTTTTTCTGCTCCCACTAGCGTTTTGACATTGATCTTCCCTTTTATGCCTTAAGAAATTTTAAAAGAACTTTTACGATGTCATGAGTTAAATGTTGATTGTATGAATATAAAAAAGTCGTGTTGTATTTAATGTTTATTTATTTTTTTATTTAGTGCCGATTGTGGTGTTTTTAATAGTTAAAAATTTTATGATACAATTTTTCTAAATCTTCTAACAAATAACTCACAAATTAAATGTAGTGCAGCGGTGAGAGTGGAATGAATATATTATATTGATTTACAAAATTAAAAGACATCAAAAACTAAGGTCTTAATTCTACAATATAATATATAATAAAGGTGCAATTAGACGTGACTTGGCCATAATGCCATAGCCATAACCAAACCAAAATTCAATTGGTTTCTATGGTAATGGTTATGGCGTTATGGCGAGTCACCTATAATCGAATACAGTGTTGCCCATTAGTTTGGTGCGAACGGCTGTTTTCTATGGTTATGTCGCATCTGATTGCACCTTAAGTGAATTAACGTGAATTTTTTTCGTTAAAAAACAGAAGGTTGATAAAAGCTGAAATTTGGCTGAATTTATTTTGACTCGAATTGTAGTTTTTGAGTTTATGGAAGAGAGAGGAGATGAAAATGAAGAGGCTTGTTCCGCTCTTGAACTTAAAGGGGCACAGTGTTGCCAAACGAGTATTTTTGACCATGTGCTGTTAAGTTAATAGTTTGTGCTTTTTAATTCATTTATAAAATTTATTTTTATTAATTAATTTTTAAACTGAGCCGGGGTGTTAATTTTTCGTTAATTCTGCGTTTAAGAAACGTCAGTGCTTTTATTGAGTCAGTAAATCAATCTAAAGCCGGTAAATTTAGTAAATTGCAAACCACAAAGAATAAACTCATAATATCTTGTTGTTCAGTATTTGTAATCGCAAAATACATACACATGGAACTCATTTCTCTAAAGGGATTTTGAGTCAAAATTTAAGATTTTCACTTCATGCAAAAAAAGTGTTCATAGCAACAAAAAATCGTATGCATACGACCCCTTTCTGTGTTATAAGAGTATATTTAAATAAATTCAGGAAAGTGCGACCTTGACTCGCACACGAAGGGTTCCGTGTGGACACTAGATATCTAATATAGTTTTGGGATTTCTTTTTTGTTTTTGGGATTTTTTTCGTTTTTGGCGTATTTTTAATTTTGGGTTTTTTTTCATTTTGACGTTTTTCGGTTTCGGGGATTTATTTTAGTTTAAGCGGTTTTTTTTTAGTTCGGCGCTATTTTTCGTTTTGGCGTTTTTCGAGTTTTTGGCGTTTTTTTCATGTGACGAGTTTTTTTATTTTGGCGATTTTTTCGGTTTTTGGAAAAAAATTTTCGGTTTTTGACGATTTTTTTTGGTTTGGCGATTTTATAATTTTAGGCCTTTTTGGTTTTAGCGTTTTTGAAAATTTCAAGAGTTTGCCTCTTACGGTTTCCAAGATACAGGAAGTTGTCAAGATTACATTAACTGATAGAAAACCCTTTAATTTTCATATTTTAAAATTTTAGTGTTAATTGGTGTAGTTTGCATAAAAATACACAAATTTCAAGTGTCTATATATAATTATCTGTATATTATATGGGATGTCGACATGTTTCGTTGCTATAATTTTTAAATGTCATATATTTGTTGTTGTAACGGCAAAAGCTTTACATATTCTGTGAAAATTTCAGGTCCGTAGCTCTTACGGTTCTCGAGAAATCAGAATGTGACGGACAAACGGACATCGTAGCGAAAACAATAGGCTTCCATTTCACCGCGGAACCCTAAAAAAGGGAATAGTAATTTGCCTGTACTGAGAATTCGGAAATTTTTCGTTGACCACCTTTAGAGGAACAAGTGCGATATGTATGAATGTATCTATGTACTCTAAAGTCTACAGTACACGGCATGTAAAAAGCCACATGCGTATGTGGCGATGACGTCACAAGAATTTTCACCATGTTCGTTGCTTTTTTTTAAATTACTAGTAGTGGCTAGATCCCGTAAAATTATTATAGTATTTTTGTTCAAAATGTGTGGCATATGTAGCCGAATCGAAGACATTTTCTGGGGCAGCTCATGCGATGTTAATAAACTCTTTATTAGATAAATTTAATAAAGATAAAGATCATAAAGAATAGTAAAATATTAAAATACGTACACATTTGTCACGTAACAATAGATAACGATGTTTAATGACACTAATGCTGACAAGTGTTATATACTACGTTTATACGTACGACTAATTGGTAAATAACTACATACATACATATCTATGGTCTCAAGTAGAAATGCCCTAACTCGAATTTTTTAAGAAATTTACTTTTTCAGTCATTCCAATACATTTCACACAAATACACCTCATCGCAAAAATGTATTGCAATAATGCTTGAGGTTGATACGCTTACAAATATTTGGTAATAAAAAACAATGAATAGATAAATATTGCACATTGATACAAGAAAATAATGACAAGTATAACAAATAGTTATTTATTATTTTATACATTAATACAATTATTTATTTTACTTTTTACTTATTTTTTATACTTTTGCTACACCGTATAAACAGTGAGTTAATTTATTTGCAAATATTTTTATTTACAAATAGTTCGCGTATAAACGTAGTAATATATTGTTAACCTGCTCAGCACGTTATTCATTTAAGCATAAAAATGTTAGTGTGTCTATCAATATAAATATCTGTAGCAAAAAGGGAAAAGTGATTAAGTCGAGATAAGATAATTTTGAGTTATTAGCAACACTGTAATCTTCTTATTCAAAGACGCCCCAGCAAAAAATCTTAATTATTTTGTGCGATTATTCAGGAAGTTATAGCGTAATTACTTGCTGCTATCGTTTTTACTCTTCTAATCTCATACGGAATACATAATAGATTAATTAATATATTTATTTTGGTATATTTCATATTATTTATAGTGTTTAAAGCGATGTTTTCCCAAATAAAATTGAAGTGAACACCGCAATTTAATTTTACAAAAAATTATTTGAAAGCTTAAAAGTAAAAAATATGACTTAAGCACTTTTTGCTTATTGCCACAGATACCTATATATTTGGTTAGTATTGCAATATTTGATGGTTAGACTTTTATAGATTTTTTTCTTTAATTTTAGTTAAAATAAAAATTTAAGTGGAAAATTTTAAAAATATCTTGATTATCTTAGCCTGATATCCATAAACAAACAATACTCGTATGATAATTATTCTCAATAAAAAGATAACTTTAAATACATATGCATATAATTAAATACTTTTAAAAGATTTCAAAGCAGACAAGGCAAATAAAAGAATATGCAGATTTTGTTTGTGGGGTGTGTTATGCATAACGATCCACCATCAGCTGGGTTGCCATTTGTTGGAAACTGAAGCTTTGATGGCACCTTCGCAAAGGTATCGGCAAAACAGCTCTCATCTTTAATAAATAATACTTTACAATACTGATAAAAAAAATAGCACGATTCCAACAATAGCGGAGATAAAAGAAATACAACTGTATCTGCAACCTTTTTTTTGAAGGTTCTTATGGTGACTTTGCACTATCGATCTTACGAGAAATATTTTTGTTTAATACTTCAAGTTTTTAAATCCTCTCCGCCAGAGGTCTTTTTGTGCTTTTATAAATATATACAAAAGTATTAAAACGAATTGATACAATGTGGTCTAGATTTGCAACTCTGTAACTTACGCTTTATATATTTGTTAGTGTAAAATTTCCTGCTGGGAAAATTCCGAACGTTTTGCTTCAATTTAACACAAGAGAAATTAACAGCTGATCGCCATATACGAGTATAATATACTGAATCGAGATTATCTGGTGTCAATTCGCCTTGCAATAGCATTTTAAATACGAACCTGGGTCTCTTCCCATAAGAGGTTTCATTGTGATATGTAAATAAACGAGTATTTTTAAGCGTAACATGCCGACTACACGAGCAATAATCTTGGCAATTATTGCCGTGGCAACTGTCAAATTCGATTGCCGACACAAGATATTAGCGTGTGGACCGTATAAATATGTGTTCAAATATATATTCAGCAACAAATGTTAAAATACATTGCTGAGCAACAATCTCTTAACACATGCTGTCAAATACAAATTATATTAATTTTTTTTTCAACTTAAAAATAGAAAACAAAACTTTTAACTACATAAAACCAATAAAAGTTCAATTTAAAATTAGAAAATGATAAAAAGATTGACAATTTAAGTATGTATTTATGTGAATAAAAAGCAAATATATTTGAATATACGTGTTCACCACCTCCAAATACATTGTTGAACACAAGCAATCGGACGTCATCATTCTGCCGGCGTTATTGCTTGTGTTAAGACACATCAAATTGCTGGTGTGGTCGTAGTGTAATCATCGGATAATTATTAAATCTTAACGCGTAGGGTTAGCTATTAATAATGGAAGGCAATATTAGCCACGATTGTGTAGGATAGTGAATTCTAGCCTTAAAGCAGCAAACAACTTTAGGCATTTAAAAAAGTTACTATTCGCTCTTAACCTTAAAGCATTAAACACATTCACCACAGCAAGCTACCGACTACCAATAGAATACACATGTTTATATGAGAATAATTCTTTTGAAGACAGCAAGGCAACAGGGCGACAGGTTGTCGTAGTAGTCCAATTAAACTAATTTCTATATCTTTGGCTACAGTGAGAAAATTCAGTATTGCCAGTATAATAGAAAATGTTGAATGAAAGATTTTGTACAATTATTTCATACTATTTAACAGAAATACTATCCAAAAATTGATGTTAAGAATAAATTGATTCATTTTCGTACTTTTACGTGAAATAAGTACATTTTGAAATAGTAATTAATTTTTATAAATGCAAAACATATAAAAGTGGCAATACTTAACTATGTATTTGTACTTGAATATCAACTGCAGATGGTGCAGCTGCCGTCTACAAAGTAATTAAGTAGCCGGCTACGAGGCGACAAATGCTGCTAGCGGCATTTGAAGTCGTGTGTTCGTGTAGCCTGCTGTGACGAATGTGTTTAATGCTTACAGCTTACTTCTTTAGATCATATTCGCACATTATACATACATATGTACATACATATGTACAAAAACACACAAGCTTGTATAAATTAATGTTGTATATAAATAGGTTTTTTCTAACATTATTGAATCACTACTAATTGATATTAAAACAGCCCATTAGCTTCGTTCGTCCTTTTCTTCTAATCACAATACAATAATTGTGAAAAAAAAATCTAAACATCTTTTCAGATCATAATACATAATACATATTCCTTAACTTGTTGCCATGGTCCACAAGTTATATGTTTATATTACAATGTCATTATTTTGCGCATTTATTTCCTGGTAGCATTTCAAAGGATTTCTATTACAAAAATCCTTGCTTGAATTAACTAATAGATACAGTATGTTTTGTTACAAAAAAAAAAAAAAAATAGGGTAAATAGCTGATTATTTAATTACAAAAAGAGAAAAAAAAAGAAACAAACAAAAGAGAGAAAAACTATTGTGAAAGGAAATCAAGAATCAAGAAAACGTCCTGCCTTAACTAAAACAGTGAGTTGCAGACAAAAAAAAAAAAAAAAATGAAGATATAAAAAATACATTGCAATTAAAATATTCCAGTTTATCGTGGTTGGCGTTTTTCGACTTAAAACTTGACTATTCGTAGTTGATTAAAGATATCAAACTACATTTTTCTTTAATCTAGTACAAAACCGCAAAATCGCCAATCAAAATAAGGGGGATTATCTAATGTTGAATGATGAAACAGGCAAAGAAGTTAGAAATCTTTTACATATAAATTCCATTGATTTTTCTTAACTTAATGATTCATTAGATCCAAAGTTATACTAGTATTCCCGATGCTGAGAAAAATAAATTCAAGATATTATTCCAAGCAAAAATGATTGAGTTAAGAGTTCTATACATTACAACACCATGCTCGCTCAATCAAGTGTTTGGGCCAGAGGTTTGATCGTGTATATTGATTTTGTGTGACTATACGCTTTTCTTTGGTGCTGTCAAACAGAGTTTGGTGGCACGAGTTTTTGGTCTATGTATGGTGAAAATTGCACAGTTTAGAGAAGTTGTCAAAGAGTACAAATCATGGTACTATGTATGCATTTCGAAAATATTGGCTATAATACAATTTGTTTCAATACCTTTTTAAGACAACCAATAGCAACCAATACAATTTTTTTTATTTTTCCTAATTCTCGTTTTCATTTTAGGGTTCTGTACACTATATTATTTTCGCTACGACTTCCGTCTAACCGTCTGTCTGTAACAGACTGTTTCTAAGATAACCTTAAGAGATACGGACCTGAAATTTTCACAGAAAATGCTAAAACTTCTTCTAAATGCTAACAGCGGAACATGTTCAATTACCAATTTAATATACAGACAATTATATAGAGATACTTGAAATTTTCAAAAATGCTAAAACTAAAAAATTCCAAAATTATAAAAATGCTGAAACGATAGATCGCAAAAAATGAAAAAAAGTGCTTAAATGAAAAGTATCGCTAAAAATAAAATAAATCGCTCAAATGCAAAAAAATCACCACATAGACATTTCCACAGGAATGTCAACTTTTTGTAGCGTGCGACACCAAATAAATGTGTTTTGGTTTTTTCAAAGAAAATTAGACTTTTCCTTACTTCTTAATATATATTTTTATAAGGCTTAAGCAAGCCATATTGAGTCACATTATTCTGAAATACAAGCTTAATTGCTTGCTGTCGCACGCAACAAAAAATTGGACTTTCTCGTGGAAATGTCCATATGTAAAAAGTCACCGAAAAAACAAACAAAAAAAATCGCCAAGCCCCGAAAACATATCACCAAAACGAGAAAAAAAATCGCCAAAACGAAAAAAACAGCTTAAATTTAAACCATGGCTAAAACTAAAAAATAACCGACAAAAAAAATCCTAAAAACCGAAAAAAATCGCTAAAACAAGCCATTTTATTTATTCGTTATTTTACTTCGCCGGTGATTGTGCTACACAACGAAGGAGGGCGCTCTGATGTTACTACATTAGGATTAGTATCTGCTGAAGTCGGTATAGTTCAGTGACCAGTGACTATGCCTTCATCACTTGAACTTTCCTGCAAAACAACTGACACAAAGGGACACTAATGCACATCAGAAAAATGTGTGGTGTTGTTATTTTTAATGACAGTTGGATACAGGGATTGAACCCAGTAACTTCGGTTTTAGGCGCCCAATTGATCGGCCACAAACGTGAAATAGACTGTTCACCGATCTCGCCTCTCAATCGAGCCATTGATTCGTGTGCCGTGTGGCATGTGGCAACGTCTTGCTGAAACCACATGTGAGCAAAGTCCATCTCTTCCATTTTGGGCATAAAAAAACTAAAAGAGACCCAATTGCAGCGAATAACATCGAAACGATAATTCACGGTCATCAACAATATTGGCGGATACAGCTACGATATTTCCTCTGTCCGCATTCTACATACATATGTGTGTTGGTGGTTTAAGGTTTAATAATGTAATTTTGGTGCGAAATTTGTTCACAATATTCCAAATAGCCGCCTCAGAAGTTTGCCAAAAACTGACCATAAAATGCATGAAGTGCATGGATCCACTTTCTTAACCGAGCATGACTTTTGATAACAAAATTTAATAATCTGCAAGCGTTGTTCATTCATGGTTAAATTATAGACCAAACTGTACATGTTTAATGCATTAAACCCATTCACCACAGCAGGCTACCGACTACAAAATGTCAGGGATAGAATACACATGTTTATATGAGAATGATTCTTTTGAAGACAGCAAGGCAACAGGGCGACAGGTCGTTGTCAGTGTGCACACTTCTACCGATATTCGGTAGATTGTACCGAATATGTTTGTGGATTTAACAATCTACCAAAACTACCAAATTCTACCAATTCTACCAAACAAGGCCTGAAATCTACCGAATATTGTTACTTAGTAATTTAAATCGATATACATATGTATGTGTAAATTGCCTATTTTGCCACATAGCAGTGCAGTGTCATGAAAGTCATAAAAACAGAACAAAGAAATCGGTTAAAAACTGAAACTATCTGCAAGGCCCACGATATCGACAACAAAATATTAAAATTTGTTTTTGTTTTGAATGTAAGTGTGCGACAAGTCGAACGTTGTCGATATCGTGGGCCAGGCTGTATAAGTAACCTAATATTTGCCAAAGAATTGTGCCTTGGGGATGAAATATTTATTCCTCCCAATGATTTTTCCACAAAAGTTTAAATTCATAAATGGATCTTACATATAATCTTTGTAGTTACAAATGTTTGTCAAATAAAAGTTATTTTAGTAGCTTTATAAAACATGTGTACAAAAACTGAATTCCTTTTATTTATGTATATTATTTTATATATGCATAGCATATCTATATAAAGGGTAAGGGCAAATAACTGGGTTTTTTATTGGAAATGCTTCATTGTTTATGGCAGTTTAATTTCCAATCACATGTGAAGTTTTAAATGCGCTTTTGGAACCTGTTTAGTTTGATACTCCTTGCACTTACCCTTTATATATACATAAGTACATATATTTTGTTATTTTTTATGTTTCTTTGAATTGTTATTTTTTATGTTTCTCTGAATAAAAAAATTTTCTACCGAATTTCATTCAAATCTACCGATTTTTTTTGTCGATTCTACCGAATTAAAAAAAAATCAAGTGTGCACACTGGTCGTTGTCTATGCTGATTTTGCCGTTGTAGTCCAATTAAACTAATTTCTATTTCTTTGGCTACAATGAGAAAATTCAGTGTTGCCAGTATAATACAAAATGTTGAATGAATGATTTTGTACAATTATTGCATATTATTTAACAGAAAAAATCACCCTTTATATGCTAGAGCCTATCCAAGGCGCATTTATCAGGTGACAGCACTAAAAAAGCGTAACTAACTAATTACTATTGAAAAACTATTTGATTCAGACATATATTTATTGATTTAAACAGTTTCAAATCATATTAGATTCTATAAAATTGTCTTAGTTATGTATGACACTGTTTAACTCAATAAATATGTGTCTAAGTGAAACTGTTTTTCATTAGTAATTAGTGGTTACGCTTTTTTTACGCTTGCGTGGCACATGGCACACAGATGGAAACCCGACCTAAATGTCAAATTTGGATTGTGTAGGTATAAGCCTAAAAGCATGCTTTTATTTGGGTATCCATAAACACCTTTCGAATATCCAGTTTTGTATGGTGTTTGACATTTCCTATAAGAAACATGCAATGTGACGATGCTACCCTGTTTTGAAAAGTAAGAAGGTAATTTATACTAACAAAGTACATGTGGTTATTGCTGTTGTAATATTTGTTGTAGAAATGCGGGTACCTAATTGATGTGCTTTGAGCCTATCATTCATATTCATAAAATATTGCAAAGCGTGAAGCATTCATTAAACCGCTTTTCTCAACAAAAAAAAAAAAAATTCGTACGTTAAAACAACATTAACTTTAATAATACCTTATTAATATCATCATACAAATAAATTTAAGCAATGGCGCGTTTATGGAAAAAAATATCACTTTTGATTAACTTAAACCTGTATAGTTAAATTCTGATTGCTTAGAAACCTCAATTTTGTAACAATAATTTAATATCAAGTTTTTTTTTGAATTAAAGGCATTTAACAAAAACTTCTTATGAATTCAAGACCTTCAAAAAAGCTAAAATAAGACTCAATATCTACATGAATGCTACAACAATATCTAAAAGTCAAATTGAACAATCATGCGCTATCAATAAATATGTAAATCCTTAAAGGAAGCGAAGGAAGCAGACGCCACCTTTTGTTGAAACTATTGGAACATATACATACCACCTACAAATAATAATTGTTGAAAATTAAAAAAAAAATAATAGAAATAAAAAAATGAGAACATACATAATATGTACATAAATTTATAACAACCAACAGCTCATTAACATATTTATGATAATATTACGTCAATGACAACGCACTCGTATTAATTCAAGGACATTTCAATGCACAACCATAAAATACTACAAGAAACGAATAACAGCATTATTATTGCTTAGTACGAGCATGTGAAGCATTTAAATTTAGCACACTTGTATGTACATACGTATGTATTTGAGGCACAGTAGTAGTCCTTGATTTCAGTGGCTGGTAGCGCATATAATAGATATTCCTTTCCAACAATGTGCCGCAACGCACATACACAAGCACTTGCCTTAACAAACAAAAAAGGACAAAACCCGACGGCAAATAATATGAATGTTTTAATACCAGCATATACTTATATACATACATGTGTATGTATGTATGTATGTGTGTGTAAGTATATCGAAAAGGAAAAACAAAACAGCAGCTCCTATTTGTTAAAACAGGACGACAGCCAATGATGTTGAAAAATGATTTGCAGCGTGAAGCAATAACCTACAAATTTGTAGGTGCCCAAGGCGCAGGCTCATTTTTAAGGTAACAGCTTGGACACTCCCCTTTTGCAAGCCTGCACGTACATACATACGTATGCATGTTTTTATGTAAATGCAAACATCACATTGTATGCATTTTGTTAAGAAATCAAATTTATTATCGCCTTTTATAAGGTGTAAAAGAGAACAACTTAAAGAAATCCCCCATCTTCTTCAATACTCAAGACATTAAGCGCGAAGAAAGTGTCCTTCGCTAGCGTGTGCATTATTCATTTGACAAACACAAAATTAGGTCTCTTTCTAACCTACAAAATTTCAAACAATTTAAATGTTGGCGTCAATTTATTAGTCCTTAAATACATTCATACATATGTATTTCAAAATTGCTCCAGCTACCCCAATTTTCTCACACACCAACAGTAAAACACAATCGTTCTCGTGCTTCAAACTTTTATTAAAATAATTCGTGTTTCCACGACAAATCTCGTCGCAAGCAAACAATAAATTGTTAAAAAGAGCAAAAGGATAATAAAGCAAACTAAGAGAGCCACCAACTCTTAGGATTTTTGTTTGTATGTACTATATACATACATACATACATACATACATATTTGTAATTGAACCAACAAGTGTTTTTCGTCCAGCAAAGAGCAGCAATTTTGTGGACGATGACTACGACTTGTTTTCATTGTGGTTGCAACTGGTATTCTTGTGTTCGCTTGCATTCCTGATTTAGGTTTTTTTTTTCTTTTTTTTTTGAACATAACCTTTACAATTGGTTTTATAAGATTTTTAAAAGCGCAAGTTTCACCTACATACATATATACAATCACATGTACATATGTATGTATGTATGTAGAAACGTATTTACGCGTATTGTAGCTGGATTTTTGCGCTTCTTTTGGGCACATACAAATCATTCCTTTTTTTTTTTTTGTGTTATCACACTTATGCCTGTTATAACTACTGAAGAGAGAGACATTTTTAGATTTAATTGAACTGTAGTGAATTTTAATCAGAAATAATTTCTAATGAGTTTCTAAAGAAGAGAAGAAAAATTAAAGTATACTTTTTATTAGCTGGGGGAAATACCGATATTTTTCTGTGCAGCCACGCACTTCATCAGCACCCTAGTCTATCTACTTGGGTAGAGATTGTTATTAAAATCAGCTATTTAAAGTAAATTCTAATGAAACGGAATATGAGAAATGATTGTTGTGTATACAATTATTGATTAACCTTTGGTAAATACATTTGTAAGTATCACTATTCATTTTCTGTTTTGCCATATTTCATTTTCTATTTAGGTTATTATAGTGTTTTCACACTGAAAGTTAAAATCTGGGGTCAAATCGTCACATCCGTGAACGTGCAACTCGTCACATAAAAACATCATTTTCGAATTATGACATAGGTGAACGTACTGAAATCCCATTCAGCTTATACGATTGAGGTATCACTTTATTTATTTTCGTACGATTGCCGATACGATCACGTATGTAACGATTTGAGCCCTGGTTCTAATGTTAAAACCATAAACAGCATTCACACTGCAAGTTTGTCAAATTCAACTTTTAACTCACAGACTGTCTAATAACTTTGCTCAAAAGTAAAATAAATCCCCTGCAGAAATGCGTGTATTTGTAGCTGTATTTTTTCTGCTGTTTATAACAGTTATTTGACAAATTGTACAATAACTTTTTTTTGTTTGTATGAAAAACTCTAAAATTTTACAATGCGTTGTAAAATTGAAATTATTTTACATTTTGTAAATAAATATTTTAATATTATGAAACTAGTAATACAAATAATTGTATAATAAAAATGCACAAATACATCACAAAATAAAACTTTTTTATCGGCGGATCGATGTCATTCATATCGTCTATTTTCACTTCCCAGAGGCCAATGAAAATATTTTTTTTTTCCAAAAAACTATTTTTTCATAATTTTTTAATTATTGCTGCTGCTGCATCCATTTTTAAGTTGAAAATCTTTCAAGCGACATTTATTGTTATTCACTGGATTAAACATTATCAGCTGGTTTCGGTCATTTTAACTTGGTAGCACTGAATTAAGCACAGCGAAAACAAGGTTGCATTGCACAAAACCGACTTAAAACCGATTCAGAAATTGTTTTAAGTTGGTTTTAACAACAACAATTTGTATGGTAAGACCATACAACATTTTAACATTTGGTTTTAATGTTAAAACCAACTTTTATTAAAACCAGGTCAGTGTGAAAACACTATTAGCACGAAGTTATATCACTCTACCTATGTATGTTTAAGTATTCTTGCTTATCTTCTTACGGTCATCACATTAATTATTTTTACTTATTCGATGAACCGTCGAGTTTAGATATGAGAGTCCACCATAGAGGGCTCTTCCCATTAACGGCAGGGGCAAATACAACTTGCCAAAAAAGTAATGTCATAATTTAAACTTGCTGTCATCTGGATATAATTATATACTGTAAATAGAGAATAATTGACTTAATCCAATGGAGAAACTTTGAGTTCGCTATCGAGTTTTGGGCAGAAATAAAGTCATAACGATTCATTTGATATAAACTCGTTTGGGGCATTATCGAAATTGCATACCCATCAAACTTCAAACTTTGTTTAAACCCAGAAGTTGATCACGTTTTTACCTTTATTACTTTATTTAAGTTTAAAATACGTAAAAAATTGTCCTTACACTTGGCTTTATATAAAAGCGGTCTGAAACGAGAACATTTTATTGCTAATAGAGCTGCCGTTTCAGGCTACATATTTATAACCTACTTCGTTCATTTTTTCTAAAATAATAGTAAATATAATTTAAGTTTATATAACTTAGTTAACTTGCAAATTACTATTTTTTTAATTTTGTAAGTTTGTTATTAATATTGCGTGTGCTGTGAAAGAATGTTTCCATAGCATTGTTTAATAAAAATCAAATTTTGAGTCTTGATTTTAAAACAAATTAACTACTAATCCCATCGAGTTCAAAATTTAATCAGCAAGTCAAAAAAAACTTGTCAATCGCTGCTAATTTGACTAATTTCATGTGATTTGTTTCTTCGTTGACGAAAAAAATTAAATTTTTTATATTAACTTAAAAAGGTTTCGTCAAATTGATTTTAGAATTCACTGATTCTCATAGAATCAGAATGTGTATCGGATGCTGCAAATTTGAAGTTTTAGAGATAAAATGCAAGGTCAACCGATTTCTATATTTTTTATATACAAATTTTTTTTTATAAAACAAAAAAATTTTAATTTAGTGCTTTTGTTATTTAAATTACGCGTTTTTTTTCCTGGTTTCAGTGCTTTTTGAAATTTAAAAGTTGACAACGCTGACAATAATTTGCCATTGTCTCTTTCTAGCAGCGTTGCCAAATGTGCAGTTTTAACTAATTTTAACAGTTTTTTTACGCACAGCGCAGTTTTGCAGTTTTTTGCTTAAAAAATAAGTTTTTCTACAAATTGTGCAGTTTTTAATTTTTACTTTATCTCAAGTTTGTTGTTTTTGTTCCGATATTTGAAGCCATAGTTTTACACATTTTGCTTAATATAATAGTGAAGGTTTATTAGCACTTTTTCAAACAGAAAGATATAACTCACAAGAAAGTTGTGTTTTTCTTTATGGAATTTGATCTTATTGTTTGCAAGTTGGGTTCATACGGACATATGAATATTAATTCGCCTTGCTTTATAGAAAAAGAAAAACAAGTTTCTTTCTTCATTGAAATAATTCGATCCCTTATAGAATGAGATAAAACACGACGAAATATATACCAAATTAAAGGCTAGACCCCATAAAATTGGAAGCCATATACATTTTATCAGAACTCTTAGCAAAATTTCAGTAATTCACAGAAAAAAACATTTTATTTCGGCTAAGCAAGTGTATTAAATAAATAAATCATTGCGCACTTCAAATAAAACAAAATCTTAAAAAACAAAACCAAACATTTCAGTTTTCTTATTGATTGAATTTTTGATCCAACTCTTTAGTTTGATTCGAAAAATAAAGAATTTCATTGTGTAATTTAATGCGAAATATCCCATAGTGCAACTAAACACTTCCATTTCAATTAAATAACTTATGCCGATGAGGCTTTCGATATTGTAAAACGTAACAACTTGACAAACAATATCAAGTCATGATATAAAAATATATCAGATATAGGCGTATGGTTAACACCCCCTCCCCGCAAAATATACAAAATACTAAAGAATTTCCTATGAGGAGTTTTTTCACATGAAAATCAGTTTTTTTATTCTAAATTTTCAGTTTTCCAAAAAAATATGGCAACGCTGCTTTCTAGTCATTTGGCAGAGACTCTTTTCATTCTTCTATCATTATTAAACACTTGATTTGTTGTCGCTGTTGTTGTTCTTGTATTCATTGTAAACGTCACTAAAGATTACTAATAAGCCAGTGTGGCCAAAATCGTGAACAGCTTTAAAATTTCATTAAAGCTATTTTACTGAAACAACATCACAAAAAATATAGATTTTTGAGTTAATGATGCAGAATTAATCACATTGTTAATCAGATTTTGTAACAATTTCATACAAAAATATCTTTAATACTAAACTCTTGCGGGAAAAATAAAATGTTCTCTTTATATTGAATTGCGTGTAAATTGAAAACTTTTAAATTATTCTTGTGTAGTTATGGCGTTGCTCTATTAAATGATCGATGTGTATATATGTATTAAGCTGGGGTCACACGATTGGCACAATGTACCAATTCTCTTCGGCTCACTGCCATAGAATCATAAGTAATAAGCCAAAATGACATTATTACTTAATTAATTCTTGAATAAGTCTAGGTATATGGCTTTATTACTAATGCAGTGTGGTGCAGATATGTAATTATACCTATTTCAATTAGTTGAGAAATAAGGCAAATTTACTTTGTTGTTTATGAATTTATTTCAGTGAGCCGACGAAAATTGGTACATTGTGCCAATCGTGTGACCCCAGCTTAAGTGATTCACGAATATTCGTATTCGTATTCAAATTGCCGGATATTCGGACAATTTTAAATATTCTTATTCGCATTCGTATTCGTCAAATTCAAGCGTATAGGAATACGAATATTTTTTTAAGAAAAATCAATTAAATAAATGCATAAATCCTAAATCAAATTTAAATAAATGGATAAAAATATTTAGTTTGTACGAATCCATTAAATTTTTTATAGAAATTTTTGCTTTGTATCATTTTCAAATATTATTTACTGACGATCACTACAAATTTGGGCAGTTTTATTAACTTTAAAGTACGCCAATAGGAGTATGAAGCTCTTTTTCATAACAATTTTTTAATATTTCATATTGCAGGCGTAAATAGAACCCCAATTTAATGTCTATAAATTTCACATTAAATATTCGTATTCGTATTCGAGAATATCGTTTCAAATATTCGTATTCGCGAATATCAAAAATTGACATTCGTTAAATCGCTAATATGTATGTATATACGAAAAAGCAAACATCAATATTTTTCTTTACATCTGAGTCAAATCTAGTATGTATGTACTTACAAGATTTCGAGCAATAATTATTCTTATACGAATATCGAATAATATCACAAAAATTGCGATCTTAAATTTTCCATCCTTATTGAAAAAAGCATATCCATACATATTACAAAAGATTCACAACCTTTTTTTTTTGATCGATTACGATCTAATGAAAGAAAATGCATCTACGTCTAGCAGGTTTTTATCCGTGTGTGTCCAAATATGTACATATCGCACATCCAGTTCAATAGTGTCATAACTCAAAAAACTAGTTTTGCAGAAAACACGTTTAAAGTTTTTAATTTACATACAACTCAATGAAGGCATGTAAAAATATTCTTCTCTCAGGAAGTGATAGTACAAGCTATTTATACGAAATTTTTATGCAAGATAAAATAGGAAATGCACTATTATTCTGCATTATTAACTCAAAAAACCAATTTTTTGAGTTAGGTCACTATTGAACTGAATGTGCGATATATCGAATTTGTTAACGAAATTCAAAAGACTGTTAAAAACTTAAACTATATTAAATCTATCTTTTGCACTAAACATAGAGCTTCAAAGAAGCTATCAAATCGCAAGAAAATGTTCGCAAAAGTTTTGTTTTAATATTTTTTGTACATCAAAAGCGTATGAACGTACGTTCGTGACCCCAGGAAATCCCCATATGTAACTTAAACCTTTTTTGCAGTCATATGACGATATATCAAGTTAGTTACCTAGACTAAAAATTTGTGTAGGCCTTGTGTTATGTACATGTGTATGTGGGTGTGTGTGTGTGTGTGTGTATGTATGTATAAATTATTATAGTGCAAATATTTGTTCCAATTACAAAGAGACGGGCAACACTGTATTTATTATGTATGAATATGCGTTCTTATTATCAGTCTGTAATACAGACTCTGTATGCTGATTGTTGTGTGTGGTCGCTAATTATGTCGTCGTAGCTTTCGTATGTTTGTGTGTATCTACATATGAGTGTCGGTGTGGTTTGTTGAAAAGTTGTATTTGTAAGTTTTTATTTTGAATAAAGTATTAAAAAAGTGAACTTGAAAACCACGTGTTTTTTGCTTTCTTTTACGTTCCAATCGTACGGAATGAATTGTGGATACTATCTTGTTGTTTTTAGTTTTCTTTCCTCGTTCATCTCAATTCTCTGATGAAAACATTTGGCGGTTTTTTTAATATCATTAACATAAATAAAACATTTAGAAAAGTATCCGAATTTGTTTATATTTACAATCAAATACTTTCAAACATATTTACATGCATGGATTTTGTGCATGTGTGTATGCATCTGTGTACATCAGCAGTGTGACCGGCCGCCTTATTCTGTAATTCGCTAGAGCTAATGCTAAATCGACCGCAAAAATGCTGAAAACATACATAAAGAGAGTTTATATGTATGTATTTTAAGGGCCGATGTTGAATGTGAACCGCACCTAAACGTCAAGTTTTTTTCTGCATTTCATTTAACATTTCTCTATTTCAGACTAACTCAATATGAACCATGGAAAGATACACAATCGAGCAACGCGTTAAAGTTATTCGGGCTTATTATGAAAATTTGCGTTTAAATCAAAATGCATATCGTGCACTTCGTGATTTTTTCATCTTCAGTGATGAGGCACATTTTCACCTCAGTGGATTCGTCAATAAGCAGAATTCCCTTGTTTGGGCGAATGATAATCTAAGAGTGTTTGTCGAAAAACAAATGCACCCACAAAGAGTGACTGTTTGGTGCTGAGGCCGGTTAAGCAGTTATTGTGAATGGTGTTCGCTATCGTGAGATGATAATGAACTTTTTATGGCCCGTATTGGAAGTTATGGATGTGGACGATATGTGGTTTCAACAGGACGGTGCCACACAGCTAACGAAACAATGGCTCTTTTGCGCGGCAAATTCAATGGTCGTGCTATCTCACGTGGTGGAGATGTCAATTGGCAGCCAAGATCATGTGATTTGACACTGTTGGACTTCTTTCTTTGGGGTTATTTGAAAGAAAAGGTATACGTCGATAGGCCAGCAACAATTCAAGAGCTAAAGTATGAGATAATTCGTAACATTAACGGCATATAACCTAAATTGAAAATTTGGACCATCGGATAGAGGTGTGCCCCCTAGGTCATTCATAATTGAACCGCACCATTTTACCATAATGAAAAGAAATTACAATAATTTCCTAAATAATTTGTGATTTATTCAAAATCAACATCGGTTCTTAAAATTTAACCACCCTTTACATATGTACCTCGCACAAAATTAAATTTTTTGGCATAAAACACTTACTGCCTTATTCATAAAAAATATTTCAGGTTTATTAAGCGATTATTTGACATATTTCTACGGGAAATTTGTCAAATAAACCTGTAATAAACCTAAAATATTTTTTATGAATTAGGCCGTTACAATTCGGCGGATTAATGCCCGTTATTTCTCGCCATAGATATCTATTAATGTACAAATATCTATCGTGTAAGTCAAATTTTATAAGACAAACTCGTAAGTAAAAATCTTAGGTAAATTATCTGTTTGTTAAAATAATGGGCATAAGGTTTTAAGCCACTGATTTAGCAATACTCGCTTGAAATGAGAAGTCTAACTAATATCATAATTGAAATAACTAGGGATAGGATGATGTTCATGTAATTACATACATGTTTTCAGTCGTTCGTTGTAGTTCAACGAAAATAAAATATCTTTGCGAAAAATGGCATCAATTTTTTAGTGCATATTTTTGCATACATATTTCATTATAAATTTATATTTTTAGTGCATGTTTTTGGTGGTTTTTTTTATTACTTGCAAAGTATTTAAAAAAGCTGCAGTTTCTAAGACTGTGTAAGAACAAAAAAATAGGAAAACGAAAACAATTTCAACAAGGATGGAAAATTTACTATTGAAATTTTTGTGATATTATTAGATATTCAAAGGCACCGTAGCATTTGAAAAATTCAATACTTTGGTTTAAGTCAAGAATACCAACACCGTTGAAAATTTTAACAAATAAAAGCATGTAGTAATAGCCCTTTTAAGCCCGAAAAATATTTGTGCATATATTTTGGGTGCCGTATTAATTCCATGTTGATAGAAAGTTTTTTTAAAAGCTTCTTTGAGTGTTACAGCCTGTAAAGAAAAATATCTAGAGATACGACGTGGGAACGTGTTAAAAAAAATTTATGGTCACAAAACTTCATCGCTGAATTGAATATTTGTGCACTTTTGCCGAGTTTACATTGGTCATTTCAAATGTTGTCATTTTGTAGTGTCATTTTCATATGTGTGCAGCACCGTTCCCATCAAATTTTTCGATGACACACAATTTTGTTGTGTCTTTGTGACAGAAAAGAGTCCCATCCCTAAATAATGGCAATACGGTATCATTGTCTACATCAAGAACTAATTTTGACATAATTACATTTAATGTCGTTTGATCTATCATTGTGAGACTTTGATTTTCGTATTGTTTGTTAATTAATATGTATACAAATGGATAGTCGCAAAATTATTCAATTGGCTAGTGCCACCGTGTGTTTATCAATAATAGAAAAAAATTAAGAAAATCTAAAAAACAGCAAAGAAAGTGGTGGAAAATATGCGTGCCAACAAAGGATTCTATTGTACTCTGCATTCCAGTTTACGGAAGCAGGATGCCAGTTGGTTTCAAAATTTCATGTGCATGAAGACCCAACTACACCGAAATTTCTGCTCTTTTTTGCATTTCTATCTCTTTGAGTGCTATATATACGTACTAGTGTTGTCATTCGAACAAAAATTGTTCGAATATTCGAACAACTTTTTATCATTTTTGTTCGACGGAACAAAAATATTCAATTTAGAATAAAAAATTATTCGAATCATTTTTGTCGAATATTCGAACAATTTCCTTAATTACTTTATATAAAAAGTATTTTACATTTCATTACTTTTTAATTTGTTAACAAAATGATATTAAGTAATCAAATTACTGCAAATTATAAATACTTGTGTAACTTTGTTCGTATGTACATATGTATGTATACTTGCATAAGTATGTTCGCTAAACTCATCTTTTGTTCTTTTTGGGAAAATGTAATGCTTCTTTCATGGAATTAGAAGGTGTCTTACAATTTCTGATAAAGAGATTAGAAAAAAAACTGATGTTCTCTAATCAAAAGCGTTAAAAATCGAATTATTGAACGACGTAAAAAAAGCATTAAATACCAACTTTTCAAAATACGTCACAAAAAGAGAAAAAAAATTGTAAGTTTGCAGTGTGTGTCTGTGTATCTGTTTGTTTTTACGAGTCCACGTACAGACCAAACGGCTGGACCGATTTTGATTTAGTTTTTTCTGTTTGAAAGGTGACTTGATCGAAAGTGTTCTTAGCTATGTTTAAAGAAAATCGGTCCAACCGCTTAGAAGGTATCACACCGTTTTTAGATATATATACTGTTAGATCTGTGTGTCTTTGACGCCATAGCTCGCGAGCGGCTTGACCGATTTTAACTTGCTTTGTATTCGTTTGAAAGGTGACATGATCGTATATTTTCTAATTTATACATGAAGAAAATCGGTCCAGTCGATTGGAAGTTATCTTAAATTTTCTGTACATATATTAATTTACTTCTTTTTTGCGATTCTGCTACTTCAATAGTATTAGTGGAACATAGAGTTCTTAACTTATACTACAGCGTCAACTGCGGCAAAAGTTCTTGAAATTTTTAATTTTTCTTATTAATATTTCTAAATTTTCTTATTGAAATCATATGTTTTTCGTGTTTAATGAATAATTTTTCGTTTTGTTAATAAAAAAATTAAACTAATACACATACGTGTCGTTTTTTGCAAACTTTTTAAAGATTATTCGAATATATTTTTTTATTCTTTGTTCGTTCGAATATTCGAACAAAAGTACAAAATTATTCGTCTGTTCAAACAAGAAAATCATGAAATTTCATTCGAACAAATACAAAAGACGAATAATTAACAACACTAATACGTACACACATATTTATTCCATACAGCCTCGCGAACCTCCACAAGCTGAATTAGCTGTGTGGTCATGTCATGCGTCCAGGGCGCTTAAATCACACTCTCCTATGCTTTTCCACTTTTTTTTCGTTTTCCATACTTTAAAATTTTTATACTCAAACACATTTAAAATTCTTTCGGTATTTTCTCAATGTTAAAATGTCAACACGCTGACATTTTCTTTTTGTGTTTGCAATGCAGCCAACTTATTCTCATAACTGTTTACATCAGAAACGTAATGCTACACAACGAAAAATATCGGAAATGACAAACGTTGTCACTAGTTCCCACTGTTATTTTTGCCATATTTGTCACAAAATGCCACAGTGTTTACTCGGACTTTCTTTTTGACGCTATAGCCCAATTAGGGGGTTTTGATTCTTTAACAGCTCAAAATGAATTAATTAAAGATGCGGTAAAAAAAACTTGTGATCTGAAGAGCATAATAAGTAAAGAAATTAAAAATAAATTCTGTTTTTCATTCATAACAAAAATCAAATTTTTCCCGTATAGCCAAAAAAAGTTATTTTTCAAGCCTAGTTAAAAAAAAAACATTTTTTTAACCAGCTTTTATTATTTGTTAATAAAATAAACTAAGAAGTTAAATATCCAAAAAAAATTATCCGCTATCATCAGTTCAGCTCTATGTCATAATAATATTGCATTGTCATCCGATTTATACATGCATGCAAAATTTCAGCTCAATCGGATACCGGGAAGTGAATCAAATTTAATTCTAAAAAGGTAGAAGTTGTATTGTTGTTTTAGAATAAAACGACGTCCGTATTTTTCAAAAATGTCTTAGATCTTTCTTAAAAGCATTTAAAATATAACAATTTGATATCAAAAACTTGAAATGAGAAATACATAACATACGTTGTTATTAATGCAAACCACAGAATTAGATAAATTTATAAAATATGGACTTCAAAAATGCAACAAATTACATTAATATTTTATAGTTCTAACAGCGAAAAGGTAGAAACTGAATATTCCACAAGCGAACTAGCAGCATTTATATATGCAGCAATAAAATCTGCTGACGTGACCCGTTCATTTCTATTATATAAATTTTTTTTCAGAAAAAATCGTTAAAGATTTGCTTTGACAATTTACAAAAACACTTATTAATTTACGTAAAGGTGCAATTAGACGTGACATGGCCATAATGCCATAGCCATAACCAAACCAAAACTCAATTGGTTTTTATGGTAATGGCTATGGCCGAATTTCTCAATTTAACTGTAGAGCCTAGATCACACTACCGGTACAATGTACCGATTTTCGTCGGCTCACTGAAATAAAGTCATAAGTACTAATCTTAATTAGCCTTATTTCTCTACTAATGGAAATATGTATAAGGACATAGTTGCACCACACTGCAATTGGTTGTAAGGCCATATAGACTTATTCCGGAATTAATTGAGAAATAAGGCCAATTTGGTTTATTAATTGTGAGCCGACGAAAATATGTACATTGTGCCGATAGTGGGATCTAGGCTTAAAAGAAACAAAATGTCTGAAAATCGTCTTGACAGCTTAAAAGTGCTCTGCTGCAAAACAGTAAAATATGACTTGAGCACGTTTTCTTATTGCTACAGAAATAAATTTAGATTGCTAAGATGCTAAATAAATAATTGGAAAATGCTAAAAATAATGCTTAATGAAATATGTCAAAATGGCCACACTGATGTAAATATGTATGTATGCATGAATGTATGTTTGGATGTATCTACGCGTGTAGGTATTTTTGTTTTATTTTGCTTCTGAAATTTACAACAAAAAATTTGCTATTTTTTATAAAAAGCTTTTTCTCATTTATTAGGTTGTTTATGGCCATTTTTTTTTTTATTGTGTATTCCTTTTTGTCCGTTTTATTTACATTTTTTATTGAATATTTGCTATAAATTAGCATGTTTTTTTCTTGAAGTGTAAAAAGCACTAACGGAAGCATTTATAGGTATCTGTAGGGATTTGTTACTGTATGTATGTATGTATGTATTAACATACTACAGTTGCACAAAGTTGTAATGGTGCAGTCATTTAATGGAAACGTTTACGTATTGTACATTTTGTTAAATTTATCAATTTCAAGCAATTTAGCTTCATAAGGTAAGTAGAAATCAGCAAATAACTTAAAACTATATTAATTTTTTTCCTGTTAGTGAATAAGCGAGTAGGTTAGGTTGAAAGAGGTGCAGTAATAATTGACCCAATCCGTTTCGGACTACAGCTATACTATTATATGTAAGTATGTTATGCGCTCTTGATGAATAAGCGAGTATGTAAGTCACTTCCTTGATATTTGAATTTCGATTACATATTTCAACTGAGAGTAAAGTACCATCCCTACATATCTGAAAGATTAGATTATATAATCAAGTGATATTGAGTTCCCTGAATTATTTATTGCGTCCGTGAAAGAATTATTTGTATCTTGGAAGTTCTATTTACATCTACATATATCACGAATGCATTGATTTACAGTTTTGATAGTATACATAAACGGGAGCATTGTCGTGTTGGTAGGTGGGTCCACGGTTTATGTTCAAATAAATTTTTACATTGTGGAAACCCGTCCTCAGATATTTTTTTGTGCGATTATCCACTCATTTTTTCCGTTTGAAATAGCAATAGCATGCCATAACTAAGCCTTCCTTGCTGAATTTTCCTAGCAAAAATTTTTCTTCCTTATTTAGTCATTGAAATAAAAACTATTTCCATTTCGCAAGTAGGCACAGAATCAAATTTAATTTGGAATATAACTTCGTTTGTACTCTTATGCCCGTTTCTTGACTTAATAATCAAACTGTAATTATTTTTAAGTTCTAATTAAATACGAAATTGTGTTTTTCAGTGCATATTTAAATAATAATTAAATGCCCAACCTTGTGTAATTAAATGCTACTTAAGTTTTATGAGTGTACCATATGTTTTTATGCGTGTGTGTATTTATTGAAAATATACACATGAACATCATGTTGTTGGGTTGAAAACATCATGTGGTCGTATTAGGACGAATTTCGTTTAATTTGCATAAATACATAACATAAGCAATTCATAGTTTCATATCATGGTATAAATAAATAGAAAAATGCATTCTGATGCTCCTTTGGTTTCATAAAATGTAGCTTTATGCAATTTTAATTTTCTGCATTTTGATAACCTAGCTTTTTTGTTTATGTTAAACAGCTGTTCTTTGGAAAGCTTTCCATAATATTTGGAAATTTTTGAGTGCTGCCGTACTTTCAACGTAATTTAATAATAACTTTAATTAACCACTGAAAAAATGAAATGGTATTTAATTACAATTTAATTTTAAATAAAAATTAGCTAATTACGTAATTAATTTTTAAGTTAAAAACTAGGGGTTAATAAATAAAAAACGTAAATAAATAATAATAATAATAATAATAATAATAATAATAATAATAATAATAATAATAATAATAATAATAAATCCAATGATATGTACCTATGTCATACTTTAGCCGTATGTACAGTTTTGTTAGCGCGTGTATTGCTTGCGCGTGCAATGTGATTGTGTGAGAGATACGTTCGCACGTTTTTCCATTTACAAGTTTCTTTTTTCTTTTCAAATAAGTTTAATGCGCAATTGTGCCACATGTCTGATTTATACATACATACATACTTACATAACATACATACATACATATGTGTGAGTATATAATTATGTATGAACATACGTATGTATGTAGATATACAAATCAGCAAATCAAAACGACGTCATCAGTTTATTGAACACTTTGTCTGTCTGTTTATGTTCGTCTGAACTGATTCATCAAACTCAAAATTAAACGACTTAAATAAATATTAATTAATTGGGTCTTTGAATTACGATGTGATTTGTTATTGACTTTTTTAAATCCACCCACATACAATGTATGTTTAGTTTTAGTATGTAAAAAAAAAATATACAAAAAAATTTCATACCGATAAGTTGCGTTTTAGGGGGTGTGTCCGGCACTCAAAGTTGGCCCTCAAGCCCATATATTCAATACATTTTTTTTTATTTTATTTTTTTTTGTTTAGTTTTATTTTGACTATACATACATATGTATGCACATATATGTATGAAATAATTTAATATACATATATGTATGTATAAGCTCTTATTGTACATGCTTAAAATAAAAAATTTCCATACATATAAATATAATTTTGTTACATAAAGTTGTTGGTATTTTGTTGGTTATTTTCCTCATTATTTTCTAAAATATTAATTTTAGCAAAAAACTTTCTTTGAGACTAATGTTGTTGACTTGAAGTGCTAAAATATGGCCATATGTCATATTCTTGTAAAATGATTTTTTAAAAAGATAGTCATATGCTAAAAGTTACATTGAAAAATGGGCATGAAGGCCAACTTTGAGGACCGGCCGCACCCACTAAAACGCAACTTATCGGTATGAAATTTTTTTATTTATTTTTTTTACATAAAACTGAACCGATTTGGAGGGGTGAGAGTAGAAGAAATAAAAAAAAAGTCTCCATACAATTAACGGCCACTCTAATATACATACATATGCACATAGATATTGTTACGAAAATGGCCGTCGACCGGTTTAATGCAGCATTACACAAAAGGGTTAATGTAAGTGTTAAGCGAAAATATTCCTACAATGTCAATGCAAAGAATAATCTAGAATAGTAGTAGACTTGGGTCGAACTCGTTTACTAGTTAATTTTTGCCACAAACCACTGATCAAACCCATTTAAATTACATGGGTTTGATCATTGGTTTGTGGCAAAAATGAACTAGTGAACGGGTTCGACCCAAGTCTAAATAGTAGCAAACAACTAAATGAACATGCGTAGCACATACAAGCTTGATTAAACGTAAACAAGCAAAAACAACAACAAAAAACGTCTGCTTATTTAGAAGATTCACATATGTACATACATGCCAATTCAAACGAAAGACAAAAGCTAAACAACCTCCACATCATTGATTAGTTAATTATGTACACACGTATACATACACGCATGTACATATGAACTTAATTAGGCACTTTGTAAACAACATTTAAGATAATCATGATCGTCTAGACATTGCTTGAAACTTCTAGTGGTATGTGTGCGAAATATAAAAAGGGTGACGCATCCAATAAGTCAGATATAGTTAGTTGCGTTGTGAACAAGTTAGTTGCAGTTGTGAGTCAGTTGCGAACAAGTTGTGAACAAGTTAGTCAGTTGCGAGTAAACAAGTCAGTTGATAATTAAGTTGTGAGTTAATAATAGTCTGTGATACATTAGTGAGTTGATAGTTAAGAGCAGTCTGTGCTTTACAACACGTGAGTTGGGAAAAGGAGAAACTATAGGTCACTATAGACCCATGGTCGGCAAAATAAGGGCGCCGCGCCTTTTAATATACTCTTCTATTACGTATGTGTACACACGCATTGTTGAGAACAAGTTGTGTGTATCTCATACTCCTAAGAATTAGCGTTGCCAAAGAAAAAAAAATTTCCCAATAATTAGAAAATATGTTTGATGAGAACTTACTAAATTTTTTATTTTCAGAAAATTATTATGGCAAACCAGAAGGTTTGGTTTGTTAACGTACGTTGCCATGCATGAAAAAATATGACATGCAAAGGCATTTTCAAGCATATATTTAAATTATTTTAAGAAAATTTTCTACAACACTATTCACCATTACATTGACGTAGCAACAACAATATATGTCTTTCTTTATAAACAAGACTTGAGTGTTTCTTCTGACCATAATAAAATCAAGTTTGCTGTTTGAGACTCAAAATTTAAAGTTGAGGAGATGAGACGAAAATTTCACTGGCAACACCGTCTCGTGGTGAGAGTATTACTCACACAATTGTTAAATGTAATGGTATAGGTTGCCGACCACGGCTATAGACTCTATCCCAGCTAGAATTTGGATGATTGTTTTGGCAAAAATCATCTACGCGAGTCTTCCTCGAGTCCCCCGGATGACAAAAAGGGGATTAATCAGCTGCGTCCGTGAAACGCGACTCGAGAGGGATTCGTATCTATGCTTCAAAAGTTATTTCAGCACAATTACAATAACAAAATATATAATAATAAGAAAAAGAGCAAATAACGGGTAAACTTGCTCTCTGCACATCTGGCATTCAATTTGTAGTTGCTAATTTCAAGGAACTTTTTGACAAAACAAAGAAGAAATCGAGAGGAAAAAAAAGAAGAATTGGTTTGGTTTCTTATTTTCAGTCGAAGTGTGAACACAACTGGATCAGAAGCTTATTAAAGTGAGGTTGACAAAAGTATAAAACATATTATTAAAAATGATAGATAGTGTTTATTTGAATTAAATATTTTAATTTTATATTCCTTTTTGTTTCTGATCTCGTGAATTAATGCTAAAATACTTTAAATAAACCTCTGTAAATATATTGGTAATTTTCTTGAAGTAAATATTTTAATTTTATATTCCTTTTTTATTTAAATAACATGTGTGTAATAAATGAGTAATTTACTTTAAATAAATATATATTTTAAAATGATCGCATTTTAATCGCGCAGGGGAGTCGTAAAAGACGCATAATACGATCAGAAAATGAGCGCCTATATGATCATTTTAATCGCGCAGGGGAATCATAGAAGACGCATATACGATCAGAAAATTACTCGAAGACAATTCGAAATTGATTAGATGGGGGCTCATAAAAGACTCTTCCAGATGAGTCGCGGCTAGGGTACCATTTTCTCCCGACAAGGGAGTGAGCGCATATTCCATCATTTTAATCGCGGAAGGGAGTCGTAAGCGACTCATCTATGATCAGAAATCTCGCAAAATGCTAGCTATATAGTGACAGCAAATTCTGTCGTGAAATTGGGATTATTGTGGAGTCTATCGTGTCGACTGGAGTAAAGGGAACAGTGCAGCGAATAGACGTGTGTAAGGGTGTAAGTAAAGCCAGTGAGTCTTTATTGGTGTATCAACTGTGAGTGTCGGCAGAGTGAGTGCCGTGTGTGACAAGCAGCAGACAAGGAGGTATTGGTGTATCAACTGTGAGTGACGGCAGAGTGAGTCTCGTAAGTGACGAGCAGCAGACAAAGAATACTTGCGCAGCCAGCTAAGAGACGTTCGTAAACTACAGTCAGGAAGGCGAAGTGGTAACCAGTTGTAAATATTTGTGTGTAATTCAGTAGTTTAAGTTGTATTAATGTATTTAAGCCAGCGATCCCCACACATATACATTCACACTTATGTTTGGGTTGGTGCTTCGTTTTTGAGCGTAATATATTTTGATCTTCTTATGGCAGGGCTGCCAAGACATATTTGTAATATATTTGTAAAACTCTAATTCGAGTCAATTCTTCGTGTTCAAAAAGAGATTGATGCACATTTGATGTATTTTAAATAGTATATAATAACCTATTTTCAGATATGATTATTAAAGCTCTAAAAAATAGAAAACCTTTAAATTAAACTAATTTAAAAAGAATCCATTGTTGTCTGGTAAAATGTAACTATACAACCGGCACATATAAATAGTCTGATATTAAAGTGGTAGCCCTGATTGTAGTAACAATTGAGTACACATTAAATAAAAATACAAATTATCTCTTATTGCTCTCTTCATTATTGTGAGAGCACTCGCACGCGTGTGCGGTTTTCAGCGTTGTCAGCTTTGAAATTTCAAAACGCACCAAAATGGAGAAAAAACCGCGCCATTTACAAAAAAACGCACCAAGCTTATAATTTTTTTTTTGTTTAAAATGTTTATTGAATTAATATTGCATAAAAAGTATAATTATATTTTTTTTTTGTGTTAAAAATTTAACACTTAAACAGGTTTTAACAGTTCAGGGTTAAAAAAATAAAACCTATAAAAACTTAACAAATTTGTTTATATCCAGTTATGTTATATATGTAGATAATATTTTTTTTTAATTTCACAAATTATGTAAAAAAATTTTTGAAGAGATCAACGATTAATAGTAAGGATTCAAAACTAATAAAAGTTTAATATTTATTATTTTATTCAAATATTAAAAAAATTTTTTAGAAATTTAATACATTTACCCATATTAAAAATATATCAATAAAAACAAACAGCCTTTTATAATTTGTGTGCATAATAAAAATACATAGTATACATGTGCCCTTAATTATGAAATTGGTCTAAGTCATACGCATCTTTGATTCGACATAGTAAAATAAATTTATATTAATCAAGAGTAGTACAACTCTAAATTAAACTGTCGCATAATAAAAAATATTTTTGGATTTGTTCAAATGTAATCTACTAAATATCTCGACCAAAGAAATATATGACTTATACAACTTTCATAACTAAGGACACATACATATGTTTGCATTCATTTGTACAAGATGAACATTTTTGTACATTAATTTTATAAATTCTGTTTAAAATTTTTTAAAAAGAGATCAAAAATCAATTATTCCAAATTAATAAAGCTAATATTTTAATCATTATTGTTATCATTGGGACATAAAACAGACTTCATTTCAAATTGTGATGTTTTATAAACAACCATTACTTTTAATATGGTAATTAAAACTGTCAGGAAGTTAGCAAGCTTCACAACAAGAATTTTCCGGTTTCAACCCATTATTGTGTTAAATTTACGTTGGTGCCACCAAAAATTAAAAAACGCACCGAAATTACCACGCACCAACAAGGAATTTTTAGCACAAAAAATTTCAAAAAGCACCCAAAATGGTGCGAAACGCACCAAGTTGACAACGCTGGCGGTTTTGAAGATCGCTGATTTAAGCTCTTGATCAGCGCTGCCACGACCAAAAAAATTTTGTAACCAAAATACAAAAAAAAAGTAACCAAATGCATAAAAAAGTAACCAAAATTTTTATATATTTAAAATAATGTTTTATTTGTACTTCAGTTGAAAAATATACATACATATATTAATATGTATTATTACAAAATCATATATAGGTAATATAAATGGACCATTACATTTAAGTTTGTACTTCAGTTTTATAAGTATATCTTATTATAATTAATAACAAAAATTGAAAATTTTAAAAACCCCCGAATTTTTTCAGAAAAGATGTTATATCTTCTAAACGGCTAGACCGATTTTCTTCAAACATAGCTGAGAACCCTCTCGATCAAGTCATCTTTCAAACAGAAAAAAATAAATGAAAATCGGTCCAGCCGTTTGGCCTGTACGTGGACACGGACAGACACACAGATACACAGACACACACTACAAACTTATAACACCCCTTTTTTTAGTCGGGGGTTAAAAATCAATAAAATCAATTTTGTAACAAAAATACTTCAGGTAATATTATTAGAAATTCCAAACCAAAAATATTTTTAGTAACAAAAAAATAATATGTAATTTAATAACATACATTCGTTATCAAAACACAAGACTGTATAGACAAATTATTAAATTTGTTAATATTAAAACAAATCTTTGGCAGACCAAACATAATGATGCACCATTCTTTAGATTACATTATTGAGTTTACAGCCTTAAAATGAGCTTATTCCTATATTTAGTTTTGACTAGACTTAGCTGCGAAAATATCCTTTCAGCAGCAGCCGAACTGTGTGGCAGTGACATTAAATTATATACAAAATTATTCAAATCATAAAAACATTTTTCGTTCAATCCATTTGTATGTTTTAAAACTGCGTCTCAAAAATCAACTATGTCCATATCAGCACTTACTTCTAATTTAGAAAATCTGCCAGGAGCGGCTGTTAGCCGACTCATAGCCCATCGGCTTCGTTCCCTGCTTGTTACGCTCTCAAGCTTGAGGCTCAGTTAGCCGACTGTAATGTAACGTAATTGCAACAGTAAGAAACATCTGATCGATTTTGTTATGTGAAAAGTAATGAAAATGGTTATAGAGATTTAATGGAAGGTAACCTACTTTTCATATAAAAATATCAATGAGCTGTTTTCTACGTTACAGTTACATTACATTACAGTCGGCTAACTGAGCCTTTAAATATAAAAAAATTTTCTTTTAACTTTTTACATACAGCCCAATTATGAATAGCAATTCCCCGGGAGTTTTTTCCCTTTTCCCATTTCTCCTATTATGAATTAAAATTTCCCCGGGAGAAAACTCCCCGGGAAAAAAGTAGGTATTCTAAATATGAGGGAGAGGGAGAATTTGTTGATAGTTTTCTCCCCAAAAATTTTGAAGGGAACTAATGCAAAATTTAAAAATTATGTTAATAAATGTTGCAAAACAATAGTATAAGCATTTATTTAGAACAAAAAGTTTAAATAAATACCGAATTATTATTTCCCTTTTGTATTTTTGCATTTTTATCTAAACCCCGAGCACATGCACTTCAAAAACATAAACCACTTCTGTATTCAGAAGAAATACTAAACTACTAAGCTTTGCAGGCCTCCTTTAAGTTCGCATAATAAATGGAAGATTTCTTTCCTTCTAATATTATCAAGACCGATAAGAAAAACTTTATAAAATTTACAATTTCCTTTGTACACACAGTCCTTCGGAATTTAATCAATTTGCATCTGCACCTGGCTCAGTTTTCACTCCACTTTCTCAGCACAAAGTTATTACGCATGCCTGTGAATGGTTAGTGTTAGTGGTTTATATAATTTTTATTTAAGCATAAACAAATATTTATATTAACACACAATCTTATTAACAATGAAAACATAAAATTTTTATTAAACTTCTGTTATTGAACTCTTGCGTTAGTGCAAAAAATATGTAAACATTAAACAGCTGATGAAGATTTTACTCTCTCCCCTATTTTTTTTATTCCCCGGCTGTTTTGAATAGGAGGATTATTCCCCGGGAACAAATGGTAAGGAAGGGAGAAAACTCCCCGGGAATATTGATAATTGGGCTGATAGTGTTTGACGTTTAAAGATTTTGCAACCATGAATGCATCTGATTTTTGAAACCAGACTTGTTATGTTCAGAGACAGACATGTATTTGTTTTAAACGCTATCGTGATTAACCAGTGTTGTATTTACAACGCATTAAAAACGCGTAAATTGTGATCTTTTATCAAGATAATTAGCTATGTGCAAATTTAACATACCACATATGTACATATGTATATGTATAAAAAATGGTTATTTTTGTGTTGAAAAAAAGTAACCAAAATGAAAAAAAGTACACAAGTAAACATTGAAAAAAAAGTAACCAAAACGGCAACGCTGCTCTTGATTAATCTAGTTTAAGTGTATTTGTAAATAAAATTTGTATCATTCTTAACCCCAATCACTACACTCGGGTCTTGTATTTGCAAATCTTCGAGTCCACGGAAAAGCGTTTTTAAAGAGAGAAAAACGTAACAATACATATGTAGGTACATATGTATGTGGTTAAAGATTTTGTATAACTACACTGAAAGTGCGTCTGTGTAAAAAAGAAATAAACCCCCTGCTTCTGTAAGACGCTGACGTCAGAAATATTGCTGGTTTTGTAATAGTTTAAAGGAAATTCGTATAAACTTTTCTTTAATCTATTACAGAAACGTCAAGATTTCCTTCGCCAACGTCTTACACAAACAGGCTGAAACATTTGCAAAGTTAAGTATATGCATACATAAGTATGTGTGCCTATACATATTTACATTATATTAAAAGAAAAGAATTGAAAAAGGTAAAGACAATGGAGCAATATTCTTGAATTTAAATTTAAGAGTGTTTGAGAAAGTGGGAAAATTTTGTAAGAGAGGTCAGTGTGTTTTACCACAGATCGATTTTTATAACATTCTAATAAAATACAAAATTAATTAAGAGAATGATCAAATACACACACATTTATACATTCACACACCTAAGTACATATATGTGTACATATGTATGTATGTAAGCAAATTATTTTTGCGCATTAGTTTTATTCCTGGGTCTCTTTGAAATTTTCGTATTTTACATATTAATAAAAGTAGAAAGATGAAAAAAAAATTATATAATCTTGATAATCATTAATTTGCAAAGTAAGAACCAAGTAATATACATATGTAAGAACAATAAAAGATAGAAAATTAAGTGAAGCGCTAAACACATTGAAAACAGCAGGCTACCAACTTCAATAAGTGGAAAATATGTACATACATATGTATGTATGTACCTATGTAGATTAAGGCCCAGGCACATAGAATCCGTCAACGTTAAACTTTGCCATTTTTCAACTGACAGCTGCTTAAGTTGAACTACATGGTTTCTTATGAGGTCTGTTACACTCAGTACGTGTCCGTCAACGCAAATTATAAAAATTGGGTAACTTTAAACTATTTGCGTACGTTAAGTAGTTTGACAGATATTGTTTGGTTGTTGTTAGTATTTTTTGATTTAGGTTTTTGTGTTTTGTGACAGCCAAAATAAATTAAAACAAAAGGAATAATATGTACGTTACGATACATATTAAATAACAGCAACATGTTTTACTTATGTTACAAATTTTGTGAGCTGATCCGTCAATTCACGATACGAATCGACTAATTCTACCATAACACCTTCCTCCCGCCGTAAGGAAAAGTTATAGGGCAGTTCCATGGAGATCGTGTGAGTCAGCGCACCGAGGAGGCAAATTATCGTGTTGCAGTCTTGTACTTCTGGTCTTACCACTTTTTATACAAAATTTAATACACACATACATCTACATACATGTGCATACATACATATCGATGGCTTAATATAAGAAGGGCCTAACTCAATTTTTTTTTTAATCGAGTTTTTAATGTTTTCTGGCGACAACGTATAATTGCATCCTCCTTGAAGATCTTAGTACGTTACAGTTCAAAATCAAGGACTTATGGCAACTTAAAAAACTGTTTGCGCATGTAAATGCTATATTTTTTCTTCAGTTTTTTGCTTTTCCTAAAATATCGAAAATTCGAGTTAGGCCTTTTTTATATTAAGCCATCGATATCTACATACATGGGTATGAATACACAGAAATACATACAAATGTACATGTTTAACAGGCACACCCAATTGTCTCAGTAAATCAGGACAAAACATAAGTATGTATGTACAGGGTGGGCCAAAAGAAACCAAGGGGTGTAAAAGTTTAATAACTTTTTTGTTTATTAATTTTTTTTTATTTTTTCTTTCAGATTATATAGACAACACGTGGAGAATTTATAATGGAGAGGTTCACAACTGAACAGAGAACCAGAACAATAGAATTTTATTATTTAAGCCAGAGATCAATTATTTTAACGCAAAGAGCATATCGTCGACATTTTAACGTCAGAATTTCGCCCTCTGAAGCGATGATTCGTTGCTTAGTTAATCGTCATCACCAACATGGCAGCGTAAGAGATTTGCCTCGAACCGGTATACCACGTTTAAGTCGCACTGCGGAAAATATTGAACGAGTACAGCAAAGTGTTAACGAAGCACCAGAAACATCTGGCAGAAGGCGTTCTGCTCAGCTTGGTGCAAGAATTAAAACCCGCAGATCATTCGAGTTACATGTGTACATTAGAGTGGCCGTTAGTTGTATGGAGATTTTTTTTGTTGATTTCTTTTATTCTCACCCCCCAAATCGGTTCAGTTTTATCATAGCGATAAGTTGTACTTTAGGCGGTGCGTCTGGTCATCTAAGTTAGCCCTCAAGCCCATATACATACCTATTCAATGTAATTTTTTTTATGACAATATATAATACCTATATGTATGATATAATTTAATAGATACAAATTCTCATAGTAAACGCTTAATAAAACAATTTCCATATAAATGCAATTTTGGTATACACACATAATAATTGGTATTTTTTGGTTATTTTCTTTATTATTTCCTAAAATAGGTATAAATTTTAGCAAAAAACGTTCTTTGAGACTTATGTTGTAGAATAGAAGATGTAAAATATTGCCATATATCATGTTCTTGTAAAATATTTTTTTAAAAAGATAGGCATAGGTATGCAAACAAATTACATTGAAAATTTGCTTGAAGGCCAACTTTGAGGGGCGGACGCACCCCCTAAAACACAACTTATCGCTATGACATTTTTTGTATTTTTTTACACAAAACTTAACCGACTTGGGGGGTGAGAATATAAGAAATCAAAAAATAAATAAATAACGGCCACTCTAGTGTAATCTTTTAGTACAATTAAGATCAAAAAGTACAATTTTAAATTTCTCAATACCATCCCTGATACATAGTGTGTTTGTGTGTACCACAACAGTAATGCCAACTTTTGAGACTCAAAACGCGTAAAAATTTTTGAAAAAAGGGCTAAAAAGGGCTAAATTGAAAAAATATTCAAAAAAAAAAAGTAAAATTTTTCGAAAAAGCGCCAAAAGGGGCTAGTATTAAAATGTTTCTGTTGAAAATCAAAACATTAAATCTTTAGAGCTTCAATATTGTACATATTTCATTTACATTTCATATTACATTTCAATAAGGTATGTACATACGTAGATTAAATAGTTAGCATATACATACATATATAATAGAAATATATATGTGTACATATGTACGTTTACATAAGTAGATACATTTAAAATTGGCCATTATTAAATAAAATTTCGATTTCTCGCTCTTCCAAAAACATATATTATCTGTTTTAGACTTTACTGAATAACTTTCAAGGCATACAAAATTTGGAAGAAATAAAAGATTACACTATATTATTGTTCTTTTTTAAATTGGTAAAGCAATATCGACTTTTTACTCATTTTATTTTGCTAGATTAAAGGAAGAAAAAGTTCGCAAAAGTTTAAATGTAGCCATACCGAGCAAAAACTAAAAAGGGGCTAAAAGGGCTGAAAGATTATTGTAAAAAGTGCTAGGTTTGCGCCTTTTTTAGTTTGGGGCTAAAAATTTTTTTTCGCGTTTTGACTGACTGAAAACGGGCTAAATCTAGCCCTAAAAGGGCTAAGTTGGCATCACTGTACCACAATTAGTTTAATTTAGCATGAACAGTGGCATGCTCGGCTTATCATTATTCCAAAATCCTAAAAACTAATCACCTGAGGATGTGTGTGTATGTATGTACACACACCGTTAAGGGAGATTCCACTGTATATACCTACATGCATATGTATGTACATATGTACATATGTATGTATGTAAGTTTTTGCAGAAAAGCTTACAGTTTGTAATTTTTTTAAATGCATGATTTGCTATTCAAGTAACTAGTGCCAAAATGTTTAACCTGTACAGATTTCTTATACTTACGTACAAACAACCATATACACATCCATAGATAAATACACCCAGTACGCACATACAACCATATATATATTCTTACATACCTACATACATACATATGTATGTATGAATAAAATTTTTTACTTTGCCATTTTTATAAGAAGTTCAAATATTGAGTCGCAGTACTGGGAATACATGCATAAGTAATACAAAAAGCCAAACCACGCTGTAAAATACATACAAACATACATATATACATATGTACATACATACTTATAAATGAGGCCGCTAAAATGAATTTTATTTGTGGATTGTAAATAAAAAGAGAGTACCTGGTACATGTACATATATATGTTAGTATAAATACGTATATTCATACATACAATCATGAAGGCATGCTTATGTATGTAGGTACATATATAGGTTAACACACACGTAAACTCAATACATTTTCAAATTGGGGAGCTGTGTTCTTGGATTCTCTTAATAAGAGAGAACCGGCTAAAAAGTGAGGCAGGCCTTTTATATTTGGGGCTGTTAGTTTGCTTTTTTTATTTTGCTCTTAGAAGTTGATTCGTTTCCCTCTTATTTTTAGTGCTTTTAATAAATGTATGTATAGATGTGAGTATGTAATCTGTATGCACGGCTAGTGCGTTGCTGGTACTTGTAGTTTGTATGGGTTTATTATACAAACGAATCTTGGGTACTGTTCCATCAAATACTATTGTTTGAGGATGAAGAAAGAAATAATGACAATAAAACGAGAATACTGATTACTTAGAATGATTTTGTATGAAATTCAGAGAAAATAAACTTATGTATGTACAAATGTATATATGGATGTATGTGTGCATTTGGGGAGATGAATAGTATGTGCTAAGCTTATGTGTGTGATGTGATTGCTTGTTTAAAGATTGTATTGGTATTCGAACCGCTAAATCGTGTTGCTGGTAAATGGCAACGAATCAGTTGTCAGTTCGCATCCAACTTGTAAGCAGGTAGAGACCGTATACAATATTTTAAGCTTAAAAGCCACGAGGTCGTTTGTCATATAGAAAAATAAAAATTTAACTCTTAATTCAAGCAAAATCTAACTAAAATAATTAATCGGTTTATGAAAAAAAAAAATAATTTAATCAAAGTTTTATTTGGTTCAATTGAGAGTGTAATTATTTCTATATAATTAAATAAAGTGTTATTGGTGAAGATTACAGTTTGTGGGTGATAAAAGAGATGTGTGGCGGTGTAAAGTTGTGTTGAGAAAAAGCTTTTATTTCTTGCTTTCCTTTTTTGCTTAACTGATCGCTTTTGTATACATTATGTACATATGTATAAAAATTATGGGGATCATTGGCAAATAAATATGTACATAGATAGCATATAACAAAAAATTATGAAAAACGAATAGAAATGAATACATACTCACAAAATGCTAAATAATTTTGTTTAATCGCACAATACCTATAAAACAAAATCCCAAAAACGAAGTCATAAAAGAATAAAATATGTACTTATGTTTGTATGTAATATCAAAGAAATGTGTAAAAAAACAAAAGAAAATAGGTACATAGGTAGTATCTACAAAGGAAAATAAATCAAAATGATTGAAATTTTTTTTTCAACTTTTCAGTGCTAAAAAGACAAATTAATTTTGAGTTGCGAGTTAAGTAACACACCAGAGAAATTCTTACATATGTACATAAATACATATAAATAAAAATATGTACATAAATGGATACCTATTTAATACCTATACATACATATATGTACCTATCTAGATTCGAGATTATTATTTTTTTTTATTTTTTTATTTATTTAATCAAAAATTTTATGAATAAAAAAGATGGTCATCATTCTAAAAAAAAATTGTAACAAATAAATCAGCCATTTCTTTATGATAAATTAAGGCAATATGCAAATATGATCACTTAAAGAGAGAGTGTGTGTGCATGTATGTAAATATGTATTTGTGTGGGATTTTGCTCTTTTTTTTGTGTATATGTTTTATTTAATTTTTTCCCTCTTTTGTATCACTTCACTATCACCAAAAATTTTGCTATAAAAAGAGTAAAAGAAAAAAAAAACAATATCATGCAAATTCACATATGGATGTGTATGTACAATTGTACATCCATACATATATACATACAGTTAGTGGCAAAACTCAACATACGATTTAATATATTTAAAAAAATGTGTTAAAGGAAAAGCATTAAATTTGTCAACATTTTGTTATTTTAAAATAAATGTAAATTGTCTTAAATGTGACCTTTCATTTCTGTAAACAATCCTTATCCTTACAAATATTAAAAATGTGAAAGTGAGTTTGTTTGCTAAAATTACCAGCGGCATACATCGCCTATTTTTTTTATCCGATTCGGAACCGGTTTCTTATATTTAGTTTGAATATGTTTCCGAAAACCATATTTTCGGGTTTGATTGTTTAAACAGTTTTAAAACTGCTTTTTATTATATTTTTGAATTTTTTGCCGCCTTTTTGCCGGTTTTTATCGCCTTTTTTTGCATTATCAGTGAAATAATAAAATTCAATTTTTTTCCGGCAGCTAAAGTGTACATACGATGTAGGTATTGTTGAATAAATTGTAATTAATTTGCAAATTTTAATAGCTAGTGTGTCCTTATTTTGCAACAAAAACTTCTCTAACCCTCTAATAGGCAAGACTGTGTTAACACGGTCTTCGAATTTTGACCTCCAGTGGTACATTACAAATGTTTTCGCTTCATAATAAAGACAACTAACTATCCTTAGACTACACTTGTTCACAATTGTTTTACTCCCCCCATCATATTCTAAAAAAATCTTTTGCCATTTTGTGATCAGTCAAGTGCAAAAAGTAAAAAAACTAGACTAAAAAATTATTGCGAAAATTTAATTTTTAAAAATTATTTTTTTTTTAATTTTTGAAAATTAAATTTTCGCAACTATTACAAAAATACATTTAGAATAAAGCGATTGACTTCAAAATTTTACTGTGAGTAGTTAATATACTTGTTATCTTTAAGTTTATTTTTTAAAGAGAAGTAACACTTATTAAATAAATGTCTACTACTATTAATATGTGTTAACTTCTTTAGGATAGGGATAGTGTTATGTTTTGGAAGTAAAAACAATAAATAAAAAATTATGCTTTCGAAACGAAATAATGAAGACTTTCTCAGGACGGTCTTGCCGATTTGTGTGTACAAAAATATTAACCTCTTTTTCATTGTTTTCACCTTTGATATGTATACGAAAACACTATTGTTTGCTTATTGCTGTATAATTTTCATTAAATGGATCTTACTAAACGTGTTTATAAGAAAAATATAAATTCCGATCAAATGCCTGGTGAAAAACTCCTGGAATTCTTTGATTCTATAGAGATCACAGATGCAAGTTTTGAAAGCTGGCGGTGACAGTTTTCGAATATATCGAGACAAAAATATTGCCAGATAATGCAAAAGAGATCATAGCAGAATACATTCCAAGTATTGCTGTAGCTGAGAGCTCACGGATGCATTTATAAAGGCAACATATGTCTCACCGAACTTTAGCACAATTTACATAACATCGGCTTATTCAACTTTTGTTATAGATACAGCAGTAGTTGAAACCGATCCGACGGAAGAGTTGTCGACATCAACTGCAACCACAATAAAAGCATTCCTTCAAATACAAAAAACCCAATCTCTGTCGTCAATAGCTGAAGATATCGGATCATCCTTTCAACCTTATCCTGAAAGTTTTTGGTGGATGTATGATTCTATTTGGCTTATTTGAAAAGTATTAATTTTCTCTGTTTTGTAAACAGATCTGAATGCAATATCTAAAACTTGGAAAGCATATGAACGAGGTAGCATTTCGAGGCTATTCGTCAATGTTGATAATAATATTAAATTCTACGTTGTTGAGACAACGGCACACCGAAAAGTTCGATTATTCTAAAAATTTATCCTATGAAGAAGAACCGCTTTTACAGTTTCCAGATTTCCGTGAGGCCATAGCTGCTGAACTTTGTTGCCTTCAGAAATAAACGGTCTGCAGGCTGACTCATATCATATCGGCTCATATCAGCCGACCATCTAGCATATCAGGTCCAGTTGATGATGTTCGGTCCCAAATTGTCGATCATTTTCCTGTTTAGGTCGATAGAAAATCCAAAAAAAGCTGCAAATATTGCAAGAAATCGAATTGTATCAGCAAGTAAAAGAACTGCGTAATGTTTCTTAAGGTAGAATTAGTAAAATCGTATCGTGATGTTGCCTGTCAGCTGACAAAAGCTGTACCATACACAATGCATGTTACTAGTTATAAAATATGTAGTGGTAGCACTGCTGACGTAGGAATCTGCAGAAAACAGATTTTTCTGTTACATTTTCTATAACTTGTTCACAAAGTTGAACGATACGGCAAGCTGTAAAGTAATATGATACGATTTTACTAATTCTACCTTTAGGTCTTCTTTCAATTTTATGCTACCTTTGAATTTTCCCTAACTTCTATTACAATTTTGCGCTATAGTGTTTCATCAAGCTTTTCTGGATGTCATTATAGGGAGAAACTTTCCGAACTTTGTAATCTTTTTGCTGTTTTAAATGGCAGTTTGTATTGTAGATTTTTTTACAAATGAATGATTTGACTAATTTTCGAGCGTTTTTCGTATTTCCTGATTTTATGAAATTTTTATTTTCAATTTATTTCATCACATAAAATGCAAAATAAAATAAAAAAATTCAAATTTTTTATTGATTACGATTCCCTAAATCATATTACATATATGTACAAAATTTTACAGGTCTTATATACAAAATACCAAAGCTATAAGCAAAATTCAAAATAACGTATCATCAAGTGCATGATATTCTTAAACAATATAACGTATCAGCCATCACTCATACGAATTTAAAAACTACAGAACATATATTTTCCTGTTTTTAATTGAAATAAGCATTGACTTTTTAGTTGTGTATATTCAATTTAATTTCATCTTAGTTTTGTACACAACTTCAATCTGAAATTTTTTCAAAAGTGGAAAGAAAAGCAAAAAAATTTTGTAAAATCAATAAAATGTGTGCGCTTTGGCGCACTATCGAACAGGAGTCATATATCATAAAACCAATGTTAAGGATGACTATCAGCTTCTTCCAACAAAGGACTACCAGAAATTCTGGATGTCAGCAAACTAAGCGATGCCATTTCCAAAAATAGATGAGAACATATAAAACTATAATATAAACCCTATTAATATAACTTTATCTAACGCAATTCAAACGCGTTATGCGTACATTTTTGCGACGTTTTCCAAATGGAATTTTTCATTTTATTTGTTTTTTTTTCAGTCATATAATACTCAGTATAGGTTCAATATTTTCAAAAATAAAACATTTCATAAGTTTTATGAATAGAAGATATCGAGAGCCTATATTCAAAACACGTCAACTCAAATTTGGTCAAAATGACTTGCCGATGGCAAATAGCTCCCCTGTGCAATATTCATCTATAGTATAAATTTCGAATAAAAAAAAAAAAAAAAAAGATTTTCCCCCGTTTTATATCAATTTTTCTTGTTCTGCTATCTCAAAGTATAATTTTTTTTTTTGGTGAAAATAAATGCCAACTCCCATGTTAATTTCAAATCTTTTGAAAAAATTTTTAATTTATAACAAATCTACCTCATGTCTGATTGCATTTGGCATGTTGAACACGAATCTGGTAAAGATTGTGATATCCTATGGCTAGTTTTTGAGATATGGTCACTTTTATTATATTAGTGCAGAGGGGTTCCAATAAAAAAATTGGTAATGTATGTATAACTTTAAACTGTTAATCGAGCAGAAACATTATGTATGGACCGGTTATGAATGATATAAGCTTTCGAAATGGATAATTTGGAGTGACTCTGTTACGCTAGAAAGTGAGTTAGATAGAGAGTGCTAAAGCTGATCACTTCAAGACTGAAGAGGCTTTCAGTCAGGTTTAAATTATTTTTTTATATAATTTTTTTCTCATACCATTTCAATTCTTATATCTAGTATTGAGTAAAAGATTTCACAAATTGATTAAAAAATAAATATATTAAAAAAAATTTAATTTTTTCCGACAAAATATGCTAACTTTAAGAAAATACTTGTCTTTTGATGGACTAAAATATGCTATCTCATAAAACTACGCAAATCAGTGCAAAATAAAATATTTTTTGCAGACCTATAAATTACTAAGTAATTTAAACCATATTATGGAAGAAACATCATTTATTTTTTTTTACAATATTGAGCGAATTAACTAGTTTTTTCGCTCTACTGAAAAGTTAATTTTTTTGAGTTGATGTGTTTTGAATCTCGATATGAGAAACCAAAAATCGTATGTAGAGTTTTGCGGCCAACTGTATCTACCTATTTACATAAATAATGAAAAAAGTGGACAAGTTAAATTCGCTAAAATTTTATTTTTATTTTGTGTTGCCTTTTTTTATATAATATTTTTGATTTCTTTCTTGCCATTTTGTCCGCCTAGTTTTTGTTAGATTGCAAAAAAAAAATATATATGTACATACTTACCTACATATATGCAAATGTATGTACATATGTACATATGTATGTAGGTATATATTTTGTTAGTTTGTGTGTGCGTAAATATATACATATGTATGTACATACCTACATGAAGGTACTTATACTTAAAAAAATTGTTTTATACATAGGTAATTAACTAGAGATAAAAATTCGAAATAGTGTAATCAATAAAAATAAATTTGTACATATGTATGTACAATAATAATGCGCAAAAACAGCTTTGAGATAGAATAATTAATTACCTACAAAATTAAAAAAAGAAAAGAAATAGAACCGAAGAATAATGAAGGAAACTCATAAGAAATAACTTACTTATGCATCTACTCACATACATAGCTACTATACATTTTAGAGAACATCAAACCAGAACAACTTAAAAAGAAAATTCGTATTCATACATACTTATGTATATGTGTACATATGTATGCATTTACCTTTAAAATGATGGGCTCAAAAATATTAAAAATGAACCTCATTCCTAATTACATACATATGTATGTATGTACATCCCCCCCCCCCCCCCCCCCCAAAACAAACATCCGATGAAACGTAAGTAAATGAAACAATACAGACAGACTATAGAAGGAACCGGTAAAAATTCAAGCAAACTTTCAAAAATAAAAAAAGAAATAAAAGAGAATTTACAAAAAAATAAAACATACCTATTTATCCCTACAATGTACCTACAAAAAATGTAAAACATTTCTTACCTAAGCCCAGCTAGCATTTTGCGAGATTTCTGATCATAGATGAGTCGCTTACGACTCCCTTCCGCGATTAAAATGATGGAATATGCTCTAATTTTCTGATCATAAATGACTCCCTTGTCTGGAGAAAATGGTACCCTAGCCGCGACTCATCTGGAAGAGTCTTTTATGAGAACCCCCATCTAATCAATTTCGAATTGTCTTCGAGTCATTTTCGAATGCGTCTTCTATGACTCCCCTGCGCGATTAAAATGATCATATAGGCGCTCATTTTCTGATCGTGTATGCGTCTTCTACGACTCCCCTGCGCGATTGAAATGGTCATACAGGCGCTCATTTTAAAATCTTATATATTTATTTAAAGTAAATTACTCATTTATTACACACATGTTATTTAAAGTAAAAGGAATATAAAATTAAAATATTTAATTCAAGAAAATTATCATTATTTTTATTTGAAGGTATTTATTTTATTGTACATATTTTTAAATCTATCACTTTAAATAATATCTTTTATACTTTTGTCAACTTCACTTTAATAAGCTTATCCACTTTAATAAGCTGATCCACTTGTGTTCACGCTTTGACTGAAAATAAGAAACCAAACCAATTCTTCTTTTTTTCCTCTTGATTTCTTCTTTGTTTTGTCAAAAACTTCCTCGAAATTAGCAACTACAAATTGAATGCCAGATGTGCACAGAGCAAGTTTACCCGTTATTTGCTCTTTTTCTTATTATTATATATTTTGTTATTGTAATTTTGCTGAAATAACTTTTGAAGCATAGACACGAATCCCTCTCGAGTCGCGTTTCACGCACGCAGCTGATTAATCCCCTTTTTGTTATCCGGGGGACTCGAGGAAGACTCGCGTAGATGATTTTTGCCAAAACGATCATCCAAATGCTAGCTGGGAGTACATACATATGTACATACATATGTACATATGTATGTGAGTACATACATACATACACACAAAACACCTACCTGGGAACATGATTAAAAAAATACAACACCTTATTTATAAAAATTATTAGGGCTTTATAAAGGCTCAATAAGAAAAATTTTTTATGAAAATTTGTTTTATAAAATCTTCATTAAGTCTAAATAATTTTTATAAATATAACTGCTTCAAGAAATAAAATAAAACATTAACAATGGCTTTATTCATAAGAAATATTTTGATTTTATAAAAGGCCTTGCTAATCAAATTTCCATAGGAAATTGGTTTTATAAGATCTAATCATAATAAAAATGAACTCCAAAAAATTTTTATTTTGATAATTATGTACAACATACATATGTAGGTATATCCACCATATATTATATACCCAGTAAAATAAAGAGCTTCCAAGGCAGTCAATAAGATCCAGAGCTTGTGATCCGGAATTTCTATTTTTTTTTGGCGGTGTTACTTCATAACTCGATACATTTTTGACCGATTGCAAAAATTCTTTTTTTGTCTGAGAGGGCTTTGGTCCCATTGTAAAAAGAGTGGGCAGGTACACGCCCACAAATTTTTTATTCGATTTCATGATATTCTGTTTATTTGATTGCAACGAAACTTACCCCACAACATTGGGCTCTCGTAAGGACATAATCTTGAAGATTAAAAAAATGGGTGGAGCCACGCCCAATAAAACTTAATATTATATTTCACATGCATCTTTTGTACCTATTTTTACGAAACTGGACACACACCTTGAGCTCTTAAAACACAAAATCTTGCATTTAAAAAATGGGCGGAGGCACGCCCATTATAATTTAATTTTATATACCATTAATTTTTTTTTTCGAAAATGTTCCATTGAAGTCCGTTCGTTGTTCGCAGAATTATTTGATTCATATTCAGTGAATCCGAAGTTATGTTCATGATGTTAATGTCATGTTCTTTTTTTCTTTTCTTAACTTTCTTTTATATCAGCATTTTCCCCCGACAACAGTACAAATTTTTCTAGTTTTACCCTGTTCCGCTAAACATTTTTAATGTTTTCTTTCATATCATTCTTCTCCAGACACGGCGTGATGCCGTGACAAAAGAAAAGGGATTATTTTTTATATGTTTATACAGATTTCATAAAAAATCAAGGCTAGTTGTCGTAAGTATTTGCCAAAGTAGGAGTGCTATATTAAACTGTGGCGAATCTTATATACACCCTTTACCGATCTGCGTATGGATTATATCCATTAGAGTAACCGTTAAGCATTAAACACATTCACCACAGCAGGCTACACGAACACACGACTTCAAATGCCGCTAGCAGCATTTGTCGCCTCGTAGCCGGCTACTTAATTATTTTGGAGACGGCAGCAACACCATCTGCAGTTGATATTAAAGTAAATGTTTTGCATTTATAAAAATTAATTAATCACTCTTTTAAAATGTACTTATTTCACTTAAAAGTTCAAAAATTAATCAATTTATTCTTAACATCAATTTTTTGATATTATTTCTGTTAAATAATATGAAATAATTATACAAAATCATTCATTAAACATTTTCTATTATACTGGCAATACTGAATTTTCGCACTGTAGCCAAAGAAATAGAAATTAGTTTAATTGGACTACAACGACAAAATCAGCATAGACAACAACCTGTCGACCTGTTGCCTTGCTGTCTTCAAATAATTATTCTCATATAAACATGTGTATTCTATCCTTGACATTTGGTAGTCGGTAGCTTGCTGTGGTGAATGTGTTTAATGCAATACTTTATTTTTTTTTATTTCTTATATTCTCTCCCACAAATCAGTTCAGTTGTATGTAAAAAAAAATCACAAAGAAATTTCATAGCGATAAGTTTTGTTTTAGGAGGTGCGTCCGCCCCTTAAAGTTGGCCGTCAAGCCCATTTTCAAAGCTGTGCTTTTTATTTTTATAAATTTTGTATACCGAACTCATTTGTTTCTAAAATATCAATAATTGTTTTAATTTCTAAAGAAAAATTAAATTGACTGTTGTTTACTCTTATATACAAAAACATATGAACTTTTCCAACCCTGGAATCATAATTTTAGTTTTATCTGATTTCTTTTAGAAAAGAAAAAATCTCTAAAAATGTAAAATACGTTTTAATTTATAGAGAATAAGAAAAAATTTGTTTTAGTACTGTTATACCCTGAACCAAAAAAAAAATTAATTTTCCAACCCTGGAATCGCCTAACTGAAATATAAAATATGTTGAATAAACAACAAAAACGAACAAAAATTAGTTTTAGCAAAAAATTTAAATTTTCCAGCTCTGTAAATCTCTTTTTAGTTTTGCTGATTGTCAATATCAATCATTTCTAACACACCAGTCCGAGACCGAAGTCTCTAAAATAAACACAAAATAAAAAATGCATTTATTGGGCATTTAATGACAAATTAAACAAACATAAAGATGGACATTGACCAGCCCCCTTATTCTGTAATTCGCTAAAGCTAAATTCGATTGCTAAAATGCTGAACAAATAAAAAAATACTCCTATAAAATTTTGGCGATTGCCAGTGTTGCCAAATGTGTCGAATTGTCAGTTTTTTTTTTAAATTTTTGAGCTATTGAAGGGAGCAGTCGTGTAGTTTTTGTTTTAAAAATCAGTTTTTCTGTAAAACTACCATTTTTCTTTTTTTTTCTTTTCTCTCTTTTGCTTTTCAGTAAATTTTTTAATTGCAATAAATATTTCAAAGCATTAGTAATAAATTTTTCCCCGCTGAAACACCTTCATATCAGTGACAAACGAAGAAAATCCCTTTATCCTTCAGGCAGGAAATCCTTATGCGTCATACCCTTAAACCCACTCACTCGGAGCAAAGTCACACAGGTAAACCTTAAAGCCAGTGGGCGCTGTTTGATGTAGTCAGAGTAGTGAAACCTAACGGGGGACGACTAAGCAGAAAATTTACTCCTAAAATCCAAGGACATTAGTTCCTTATGTGCTTGTACTATGTGCTACCATTTAACTATATATATACATACATACATACATACATACTTAGATTATGAAGTGGGATTACACAAGAAAATTGATTGGTTCATTTAATACCTACGCTACTTCCAATATTTATGTAAATAAGTAAAAGAACACCATGGCAATTATTTACATTTTCGCTTTTTTAGTCTTATTGTTATTTATCTTTTTTAAGATTTATAAAATGTTTTCTTGGAATTTAAGTTCCACGGATACTGATTTCTTGTATCATAAATTGACCTTGACTTCCTATTTATCTTAATAAGTACCTAATCGATTTATTTCATTTATTTGTTTATAGTAGGTGTCCACAATTTTTTCTTTTTTTTCATACAATCAAAAAGAATACATATTTAGAAAAAAAAATGGCAAAATTTTTGCAAGATACTACATACCTACATATACATATCTATATATGTATGAATGTATGAGTATATAAATTATAGGTGAGAGACGATGACGTGATTAGCACGATCATACATGAATTACATTGAGGCACAAATGGCAACACCACCGTATGCAAAATATGAAATAGAAGCCCTAAATAAAAGACCTATTCCTGAATGCATCAGTGTGTTGCGCAATATCGCTAATCATGCGACTACTTCAGATGCTAAATTTTACTCCTAGAGTAATGAAAAAATTAAGGTTCAATCAGACGTGCCATAACCATAACCATAGAAAACAGCTGTTCGAATCAAATTTATGGGCAAGACTGTATTTCATTATAGGTGACTCGCCATAACGCCATAGTCATTACCATAGAAAACAATTGAATTTTGATTTGGTTATGGCTATGGCATTATGGCTAAGTCACGTCTAATTTAAGCTTAAATTAGACGTGCCATCATGCCATAGCCATAACCAAACCAAAATTCAATTGGTTTCTATGGTGAGAGTTATGGCGTTATGGCGAGTCACCTATAATCAAATACAGTGTTGCCCATAAGTTTGGTTCGAACGGCTGTTTGCTATGGCTATGGTTATGTCACGTCTGATTGAGCCTTTAAGCTTATGTCATATTTTAGTGTTTTGCAGGTGACTTGACGCTTAATGCAGGGAACACAATTGGGACGAGCGACGAATTTCGTCCAAGTCGACGAATTCGTCGATAAGAATTCGCTGCGTAAATTCGTCGTGTGAGGCACAATAACGACGAATTTACTCAGCGAATTCAGCTCTTCTAATTGATAAAGTTGGTTATTGTCAGTGTGACCATATTACCTAATTTTGGCTAAATTCAGATCATTTCTTCTGGTTTTAACTTTAAAATTTTCATTTAGCTCTTAGCTTATTTTTTTTAGATTTTAATATGTTTTGCATTGAAAGAGCACTCAACTTTTTTGCAAGCTTATACTTTTTCTTCAGATCTTGTTTGATCTGTTTTCTTACACTTTATTATCCTTTTATACTATTCTACTTCGCCAAGCATAAATATAGGGCCTTATCGCAGTTGGTGTATTTTGACTTCGACTACGACAGTTTCGTCCTAGATTAAAGGAAAAAATGTTGCCGCGTTCTTTAATCTATTACAAAAACATGGTAGTAAGAGTCGAAATATGCCAACCACGATCAGTAAGATAATTTCTTTCTCAGTAAAATTTGATGACCTTTAAATACAATTTTTTAAATGGTTTGCCTTTTTGATTGTGCAAAGAATTTGTGCATAACAGCTGTTTTTTTTTGACATTTATTCTAGTGCTGCCACAATATTATTTTTTAAACTACACATAAGGTATGGTTCACTGATTTATTTACTCCTGTTGAGTTTAAAACACATATAAATTTGAGTTTAGTTCAACTAAACCAGCGTTTAAACTTTCAGTGATTTATTAGCCCATAGTTTAACATTACCATATGGCCAGCCCATTGAAATTTTGCAATATTAAAACATATGTACTTTAAAACGCTATTGTGAACTTCCTAAATACATATATATGTATCAGCTGTTTTTGAAAGTGAAGGCAAATGTAAAATCGTAATTAAATAGAATATTTTAAATTATTCTTTTTCTATTTTGTATGTATGTTCTACATTTTTCTCGTGAGATCCTCATTAGCCTGATTTCTGGGATTGTGATTAATTTTATTACAGTCACGTGGGTATGAGTGAACACGATACCATCTCTGATATACATAAATATATTTAGTATATAAGGCTGAGTTTACATTTGGCATTTTATGTGTGCCATGTGCCCAAAAAAAGCGTAACCACTAATTACACTGTGCTCGAATTCGAAACTTTTCTTTTTTGTAACAAGCCGGGGACCAGGTGGGTAAATCTAATTCGAGTACGCTGAATCCAATGGTGATAACAATTTTTTTTTAGGTTAAGAAAAATTAATTTTGAAAACTTGGTTAAAAGCACCTAACAGTTTTTCGCAGTTTTCTACCATTTATTAACCTTTATATCGATATACAGTGCGCTCGCGATAATATGAACTAATTAAAACCAAGCCAGTTGACTTTTGCAAGATTGTTCATTTATGCGAATGGCATCTAATTTCCCCTTAGAAACACATTTCCCATAAAAACAAAAGCTTATTATTTAAAATTTTTTATTGTTGTTTATTGTACATATTTAAAAATAATTTTTAATATTAATTTTCATACGTTAAAAAATTCAAAAATAAGTTCATATTTTAAAGCTTTCGTTCGCACTAAGTTAATATTTTAGAGTAGCCAATGGAAGAAAAAAAGTGTTCATATTTTGGGGAGTTCATATTTTCGCGAGTGCACTGTATATCAATTGAAAAGACATGTACATATTGATGAACTTGCGTCGTCCTCAGAAAACTTTTTGGAAAAACTAAAAAGAAAATTCGATTTTTTTTTTTCGTCAAAAAATGGAATTTTTTTAATTGTGTGCAATTTCTTAATTTTTTTTTTGCAATTTTTTTTTTAAATTTCTTTAGGACGCATGTTCATTAAAAATTAATGAATAGATGTAGAAAACTGGGAAAAATTGCAAGTTTTAGGTGCTTTTAACCAAGTTTTCAATCTTAATTATTTTCTAAACCAGAGCTAACATAAGAAAATGATTAGCACCATTGGATTCAGCGTACTCGAATTAGGGTTACCCATCAGGTCCCCCGCTTGTTACATTTTCGAACTAGACTGACACGTATTTATTAAATTAAACAGTTTCATATAGAATCCAACATGATTGGAAACTGTTTAAATCAATAAATCATGTCAGAATCAAACAGTTTGTCATTATTAGTTAGTGGTTACGCTTTTTTTTTTTTTTTGAACATGGCACACAGATGTAAACCCGGCCTAGGAATCAAAACCTAAAATAAATATGTATGTAGGTACCCGTATGTAGGTAATAAAAAATTGTTTTGTGCGTTACATTAATACACATAAAGTCAAACGCAGATAAGTTAAATAAAATCATAGAAAGAAAAAAAAGCGCGATAATGAAAAAATTACAAAAGAGAAAAAAATAAATAAAAATAAAAGTAAAATTATTCCAAGTGTTAACTAACGTCAAAAAAAAGTACGCGAAAACTATAGCAAAATGTATGAAATAAAGCGCTGAACAAAACGGACAGTATAATAATTCTACGCACACATCAATAAAAACTTGAACATCTATGAAAGCGAACAATCAAGTCAACCACATGTAGGCTCCCCCCCCCACACCCACAACCCGACCGCATTTGTGAACGTTTGTGTGGTACCAGTGTGAAAAGCTCTGTACACATGCATATTAAATATGATAGCAAAAAATAAAAAATAAAAAATAAAAAAAAAATAAAAACCAAAAGCATTATAAAAACATATGTATTACACAAATTGTATCTATATTATATAAATATTTTAATATAATTATAAAACAATCAATTGAAACAAAACAAATTTTATCAATAAAATACTTGTATATTTGTTTTTTATTCTCTTCTTGTTTTTGTTTTTGCCACAAATTCAACAAAATTGTAAATAATTACAAGACAAAAAAAAATAAATAAAAAAAGAAATAACGAAAATTAAAGATCAATAACATCATTAAAATTTTTATTTTTCATTTAAATCAATTTGCAGCAGTGGTTTTTTGACACGCTTCCCCCCCCCCCCAAAAAAAAAATTAAACGGAATAAAAATATCAAATAAAGAAAAAAAAAATAATAATAAGAAAGAAGAGTGCAAGAAAATAAAGAAATACTTGGCGCTGCTTCGAACCCGTTTCTACATAAAATCAATTGTGTGGGTAAGTTAAGAATATAATTTTTTTTATATATGTAAAAATTTTTGATATTTATGTATGTATATAAATATAAAAGTTACACTAATGACATATTATATACCTAAAAATAATGCCCTAGTCCGATTACAATGGCACTAGGGTTAGGGAATCGGAAATTCCCGGGAAAAGTTTGCTCAATATTCCCGTTATTTCATAAATACAGTGGACACATTTCAATGGTCCCTTCGGTGTCCGCTCAAGAGAGATTCCACTTTACATACATAGACTTTTGTGACATAGACTTTTGTGACTTCTAAAATAGCGTCAGTGACAGTCAAATTTCTTTTGATCCATATCAGAAATTTTTGGAGCTATGTCCTTTGTGGCTCGATACAGGAGTTAGGACGTGATTTTCGTAACAAAAATAATCGACACTATTATAGTTATAAATTTATTTTTGCTTTGATTTCTTTGTACTTAAAAGCAGAGTACGAACGATTTTGTTTTGTTTCTTTTCTTGAAGTAAGTGAAGCATAAACACAGCAAATAATTCTTTCTTCCAAAAAAAAAAAAAAAAAAAAAAAAAAAAAAAAAAAAAAAACGATTTCAGTGCAAAGATCTGATAGGAGAAGTACGTGAAATATAAAATTAATTTTTAATTGGCGTACCTCCGCCCATTTTTTAAATGCAAGATTGTGTGTTTTTCAGGGCTAAGGGTGCGTGTTAAGTCTTGTAAAAATCGGTAAAGTAGAGCCAATTAAAATAAAATATTAAAATTTAATGGGCGTAACTCCGTCCATTTTTTTAAATCGACGATAGTGTCTATTTTAGAGCTCAAGGTGTGTAGTAATTTTCGTATAAATAGTTTAAGCAGAACTGCGTGAAAAAAATATAATAAATTGTAATGGGCATAACCCCGCCCATTTTTTCAACTTTTTACAAATTGTGTAATTACCAAAACCAACGGTGTTTGATAGGTTTCGTAGCAATCAAATAAGTAGAATATCTCAAATTTATTTGCTGGTAGTTTAGCATCTCTATATACGTATTTCATTGGCGCTTGAACCAAATCATCAGTAGACTTTAACCACAAATTTTAAACAGTCACAAACCTCTTACTTTATGCATAGACTTTCAAAAACTATATGAGAATCCATAAAATAATAATACTTTTGAAAATCACAAAAGAAAAAATAAGCTTAGTAGGGTTTGAAACTGATACAAAACCCAGCAAATAATTTATATCCAGGTGAACCCATTTTATTTTTCTACATCCTTATACAATTAGAAATCCATTGGATAACAATAAAAGTATTTACAATTCTAAATGAAAAATAAAACATTAATTGAACTTTAAAGAAAATTTATTATTTGACATATTGTCAGAAGTGTACATAAAATAATTGAAATTTATTTGCTGGTAGTTTATGAATTCTCATATAGTTTTTGAAAGTCTATCTATGCATAAAGTAAGAGTTTTGTGACTGTTTAAAATTTGTGGTTAAAGTCTACTGATGATTTGGTTCAAGCGCCAATGAAATACGTATATAGACATGCTAAACTATCAGCAAATAAATTTCAATTATTTTATGTACACTTCTGACAATATGTCAAATAATAAATTTTCTTTTAAGTAGAATATCATAAAATAAAACAAAAAAAAAAAAATTGTGGTTGTGTTCGCTCCTACTTTTTTACAATGGGACCAATGGGTAGCTATAACCTCTCTACCAAAAAAAGAATTTTTACAATTGGTCTAAAATGTACCGAGTTATGAAGTAGCACCGCCAAAAAAATAGAGACGAATTGTAAACCTCCTCATTTTTTTTTTTTGAAGCCGGTTAAAAAAATTATAACGATTGCTCAATTTGTTTTTGTATTGTTTTTGCACATGAGCACAAACCAGAGAACGAAGCCGATCTGATGTAAGCCGGCTAGCAGCCTCTGCCAGCCACAAACAATACATTAATGGTACGCAGTTAGAAAATAAAATAATGGGAAATAAATAGAACTATTTGGGGCGAATTTGACATCATCATATAATATAATTTTATTGCATTGTTATTTCACACATTAAATTTGTTTTAAACATATAGCTAAGCAGCATAGCTGTAACCGAGTGTCCTAAGACACTACTCTTTTTTATTATACGCCTAAGTTCTACACCAAGACTGCCCAAACAGAGTGCCAAACATCAATCGGCTTCTTATATTTACATACGCGAATACATTACTCTCGGCGTTCTCTCAATGGCCAGTCTTGGTCTACATTCATTAAATGAAAATTAAATTTTCTCTTGGTTTGTGTTCTCAAATTCGTGAGTGATTTAAAAAGTAAAGGTAGAGGTCCATAGCTCGCATTTTGCGCGTTATGCTTTACACGCGTTTCATTCTATACTTTGTTCGCGTTGAGTTACATGCACTGCTTTTCATGCGCCATTTTATTTTTGTTTTGATCAGCTGTGTGCGTTTGTTTATAAATACTTATAAAGAAAAAAATGGAGAGTGAAATCGAGTTTTTAAAAGAATTTGTGGAGTTAGTCGAGTTTGTATATTTAATCTATTAAATTTTCTTCCATTTTATTGTTTAAAGATATGTAATGCACACAAAGTAAATAATACAGATTTAGCGGAGATGACACTCAGTACGTAAAAGTAATAGATAACTAATATGGAAAATTTGTTACTGAGAAAAGTGTGGTGAAAAGTTAATTAAAATACATCGCATTAATGAAAATATTCACATATTTTATTAAACAAGTTTTATTTACTAAGAAATTTTTTTTATTGAAAAAAAAGAAAAAAATTATCCACGGCAAAATAATATTTATCGATAACGTAAGAAATAAAGTATTATTTAACATCTTTAGCTTTCGAGAACAGCTGACTTTCTTTCAAGGTGCTTGTAACGCGTACAAAAGTAGAAAGTATACCTACTTTTTGCTTTGAACGCGCCTAAGCGTTCTGCGCCTTTTGCGATGTAACTTGTCACATACTATTACATTGATTCTACTTTTTTGACAGATGCATAGAAAGCGTAACGCGCAAAAAGCGAGCTATTAACCTCTACCTTAAAATTTAATTTTCAGTTTGTTTCAAACGATATTGATGTGTTCTGCATTCCAGGGCTTAAATCATCACATCCGTGCTCGTATCGACAATCGTACGAAAACAAAGTAAATGATACGTAAGTCGTATCCTCAGCACGTTCACGTATGTCATAATCCGAAAATGGTGTTTTTACGCGACGAGTTGAACGTTCACGCATGTGACGATTCAACCCCAGTTTCACTACAAAAAAAAAAAAAAAAAAAAAAAAAAAAAAAAAAAAAAAAAAAAAAGTAATTTGAAACCGGCAGCAAGCAACATTGTGAAAGAAAATACTTTTTAGTAAAAATAAAATGTAAGCAAATAAATAACACTTTTATATAAACTAGGATCGCCTGGTGGTCTTAATTAGACCACTTGACACCTAGTATGTCTTTATTTATTATAAACATGTGTCAGCAAAATAAAAACAAAGAATAAATAAAGTTGTCTCTTTTCTTCAAACAAAGTTAAATAGCTTTTTTATAACTTTTAAATCAAGAATTTTGAATTTTTGAGATGAATGTTGTGCAAAAATACCTTTTAAACCATATATGTTTCACTAGTATTGGTGGACGATAAGATAAAAAAATGTATATATATATATAATATAAGATTCTTACTTTTTAAACAATTTTATTTTAATGAGAAATAACACTCATGCAATACATGCCTACTAGTGCTGGTAGGTGTTGCCTTCTTTAGGAATGGGAAAGTGATAGAGAAGACAGGTGGTGAAGCAGAGATATAGGAAAGCTTTATTCTTATACAACTTTGCTTTTTGCGGAGAGTTAAACAATATTAGACTTTGCTATTATGCCGCTGTTGTGAAGTTTCTTTTTGCGAATTTTTAGCATTCCTTAGAGTTTTAGCAATTTTTAATAAAAATTTTTTACTTTTTATGCGATAAATGTAATTATGGGCCTGATCGTAAATGCATCACTGCGCTGCAAATGGAAATTTAAATGTTCTAAACTGGTTCACTGAAGTAGATAACGCACAAATAAATGTCAAATATGGTGTACAAACATGATTAGTACTAAAACTGATTATTAGCGGACTTGGATTGAATTTTAAATAAAAGTTTGCACGTATGATGCAGAGTGGTGATGCATTACCGAACGCACCCAATAGTAAAGTTAAAAGTTTTATGCAAAAGCAAATGTTAATTAAAGTAGAAACACGATAAAATAACGCTGTTCAAGATTTCAGTTTAGTGATTCCGAAAAGTGAAGTGAAACTCTAAACATACGATCTGGAAGTGGTGCGCTTTTTGTAGTTATACATCAGCAAGTCTATATGGTTGGCAAAATTACGTGAGCATGTATTAATAAAGTCTTCTCGCGGCCGAGAGACGCTGCTCATCATCCCATTTCTATAAGAAATATGTATGAATGTAAAGCAAACACACATGGTTCCAATCGTATTAAGCATATGAAAAGAACAAAAAATATATAAAAAATAAAGCATGTGCAACATTCAGCAATTACATGAACAATTATTACGTTAATGTGTGGCGGTGTAAAACGCAACAACCACAACATTGTTGCAATCCCCCCCCCCCCCCCCATACACGGATTATATTCACCTCATGTAAAACATTTCAGTCTATAATGTATATAGTATGTATTAGTGTCCTGCACAAGACCATTTATAAGACCTTTCAAGAAATCAGAGATTTTTCATACACCAAACGCTAAACAACACTGTTGGCAAGACAAACAACTGAAACAAATGTCTTGCCAACAGTGTTGTTTAGCGTTTGTTTTAGAATATTTCGCTGAAGTAAAGCATGTCTTTCATGTCTTGAAAGGTCTTATAAATGGTCTTGTGCAGGACACTAGTATGTATGAACACGAACTAAATGAAGAATTGCAAATACATAATAAATATGTTCATGTGCATATGTATGTTTATAAGTATATTTATTGCAAGGGAACTGAAATATGCATTCACAGTAGAGTCCGTTTATAACGAATAATAACGAATTATCGCATTTGTCGAAGATGTTCTGCGTTCCCAACATTCCTGTATTAATATTTCAAACAAATTAGTATGCACTAATGGTAAACTCCGTTTTTAACGAATTATTAAGTCCTGTTGGAATTTAAAACTCTCATAACGCACAAAAAACAAATTGTGATTGTGAACAATACGAACCCATCTCTAGTGCGAATGGCAGAGCAAAAGAAAAAGACGAGATATTAAAAAATGTGTATAAAAATTATTAATTAATTTATGTAGGATTATTAAAATAAAAACCAAGCGTTATTAACATGTTAATTAAATGAATTTTTGGTATAATTTATGGCAAAAAAAAAAAAAAATACAAATGAAATAAAATAACTGTAGCTAAAATAAGATTTTTATATTTTTGCATTTAAAAAGAAATTAAGAATTTCTACGGTATTTAGAACATTATTTTACAAGAGATTTTTATATGTTTATCTTAATTAACCAATAATATCGTGAAAGTCAATGCCGAAATAAAGTGTTGCCTTGGAATTTAAATTATTTTATATCTGTTAAAGTATGTGGATACTATTTTTAACTCATACGCACATACATATTTATGTACAAATTTTTAAATTTACTCACAACTTAAACCCTAAATCTAACCAAAGTAGGTATTTGACATATTTTTTTGGGAATTTTTTTTTTATATAAAAGGAAATTTATTATTTGACATATTGTCAGAAGTGTACATAAAATAATTGAAATTTATTTGCTGGTAGTTTAGCATATCTATATACGTATTTCATTGGCGCTTGAACCAAATCATCAGTAGACTTTAACCACAAATTTTAAACAGTCACAAAACTCTTACTTTATGCATAGATAGACTTTCAAAAACTATATGAGAATTCATAAACTACCAGCAAATAAATTTGAATTATTTTATGTACACTTCTGACAATATGTCAAATAATAAATTTTCTTTAAAGTTCAATTAATGTTTTATTTTTCATTTAGCCTTGTAAATACTTTTATTGTTATCCAATGGATTTCTAATTGTATAAGGATGTAGAAAAATAAAATGAGTTCACCTGGATATAAATTATTTGCTGGGTTTTGTATCAGTTTCAAAGCCTACTAAGCTTATATTTTTCTTTTGATATTTTTAAAAGTATTATTATTTTATGAATTCTTATATAGTTTTTGAAAGTCTATGAATTTTATCGCCATATTGATGACATTCTTGAAAAGGCCAAGAGAATATACTCGTCATATCAGAGTGTTTTAAAGCGTAGAGGCGGTCTTGATAAAAAAGTGCGCCTTTTAGTATATCGCCAGATTGTTCGTCCAATCGTCTCTTATGCCTTTCCAACTTGGTTTGGAATCTCTTCATCCCAGATGGAGATGGGAGCGAATGATTCTGGTAGCATGTCTTGGGCTAAAATCATACATCGGACAGAATGGTCAGTTTCGTAGGCCATCGTGTAGGTCCATATACAGATCGGTTGATTTCAGGCGAGTGGATGTTTTTTTGATCGAAGGGTCTTTAAGGTTTCTGGAAGGTGCACGTTCTCTGGAGAATCCTTTAGTAAGAAGATGTTTTGATGGCTCTAGAGATTTGCAGACCGTTTTGTGCTTTGTATGAGGGTGAAGATCTCTTGTTCTACCATAGGAGGATAAGGTCGTTAAATATAAATGACACGGTGTATAACACCAGTCAATGAACTTTTTAATTCCCTTGTTTGTTTGTCTGTTTGTTCTATTTTCCTTTTTAATTTTTTGTTTTTGCATGAAATTAGTCATAAGTTTATTAATTTAAGTATTAATTTAAGTGCCTCCCTTTTTTTCCTTTTTTGGGGAATTATATAAAAATTTAACAATGGCTGTATATATGTATATAATGTACTTTTTTCATAATTTGATAGTCTTTGGTAAATGTAAAGAAATTTTTGAATAGAAGATTTTTAAATTTAATTTTTAGAATTAAATAATTTTTTGTAATGTTTTGGAAAATAATAAATACAATACAATACAATACTGTTTAAAATTTGTGGTTAAAGTCTACTGATGATTTGGTTCAAGCGCCAATGAAATACGTATATAGACATGCTAAACTACCAGCAAATAATTTTCAATTATTTTATAAAAAAGGTATTCACATCAGTTTTTTTCTTCTTAAAAAAATGGAAAAATGTAATTTTTTTGCAACAAACACAGGAAAAAAATTACATTTTTCCATTTTTCCAACAAGAAAAAAACTGATGTGAATACCTTTATAATCATCAGCAGAAATTTAAAATTTTATTTTCCAAAATAAACATAATTCTTTCTGGCAAAAAAAAAAACGACTTCAATGTAAAGATCTGATAGAAGAAGACAAGAAGTACGTACCTGAAATATAAAATTAAATTTTAATGGGCGTGTCTCCGCCCATTTCTTAAATGCAAGATTTTATATTTTTCCAAGGGTGCGTGTTAAGTCTTATAAAAATCGGTAAAGTATAACAACTTAAAATAAAATTTTAATGGGCGTGACTCCAGCCATTTTTTTAAATGGAGGATTGTGTCCATTTTAGAGTTCAAGGTATGTAGTAAGTTTCGTAAAAATCGGTTAGGTAGAACTGGGTGAAATATTATAAAAAATTTTAATGTGCGTGAACCCCGCCCATTTTTTCAACTTTCAAATTGTATTACTACAAGAACCAAAGGTGTTTGATAGGTTTCGCTGCAACCAAATTAGTAGAATATTATAAAATTAAAAAAAAATTGTGGGCGTGTCTCCGCCCTTTTTTACAATGGGACCAATGGAAAGCTATACCCTCTTAGACAAAAAAAAAAACAAAAAAATTTTTTTACAATCGGTCTAAAATGTACCGAGTTATGAAGTAACACCCCAAAAAAAAAAAAAAAAAAGAAGCAAAATTTAACACACAAAACTAAACAAGATTGTTTGTTTTTTTACTGTAGTGAATGACGAATCATCGTTTCAAGTACTCTTGAGTATTGAGCATCTAACAACTATAAATGCATACAGTTAAAAATAAAGATCATACTCATACGCAAAACATACTCAATAATTTTAAAATAAATACATCTAATGATAAAAAACCAACAACTACGTTCACACAAATTCCTTCAATTACGCAGCACAAACGACTTTAAGAAAAATGTATACACTGCATCAGCTACAATCATACATATGAGTTTAAAAAAATACTCCAAGTATTTATTCGGCTTCACATGAGTATATACAGGAGTATTGGTAAAACATCAATTGGTGAATTACCAAACAATTCAACTGATTACATGACAGGAATGTAAAGTACGATTGAATAATTATCGTTTGTACGAAAAACGTTTCTAACTAAATATTTACTAGAAATATGTATATTTGTAACTTTACAAATTAAAAAATATCAGTTCATTAAAAATTTTTGTTTGTAAATCTAGGAATTATATCACTTGTTTAATGCCCGTTATTTCTACCCATAGATATCTATTAGTGTATAGATATGTATCGTGTAAGTTAAATTTTATAGAGCAAACTCGTAGGTAAAAATCTTAGGTAAATTATCTGTATGTAGAAATTGCGGGCATAAAGGTTACATTTATTCAAAATTTCACCTAGTTAATGACCCTAATTCCAGTTGTCGACATCGACGTCACTTTAACACAACAACTGACTCCTGTTGGCAGGTTTTTGCTATTTTCTAGACCTTAGGAAACGGACATAGATCGTCAGCAACACAAAATTGTTCTCGAGAGCGAGTACACAAGCCCCAATTTTTTGGTATTGTGTTAAAGTGATGTCGATGTCGATGTCGATGTCGACAACTGGAAGAAGGCTGATGACAGAGTCGCCGCTAGAAGCTATAATATAAGATGGCACTACAATGTGCTACAAACCACCACCTGTGATTTCTTACTCGTGGTCTCCATGACATAAAATGACTAACTTTAACATTAACTTCAAGTTAATGTTAAGTATAGACTACTCAAGTTAATGATTTTTTCAAGTCATAACATTATTGTTAGTGCATTTGTTTTAACAACTCAGTTATAACTTCAAGTTACAGCAAAAGTTCGTGTCAGGTGGAGACGTAGAGTTATATGTATGATCGACAAAAGATGTCAGATTGCGAGTGAAGCTAGATGCGAGTATGTGTAGCAAAGCAGGTTGTGTAATGGTTTCCAGCACGTTGTAGCTTCTTTCTTGTTGTTTTTGTTTTTTGTCATGTCATTTTCCTTTTTGTACAAGGTTTTTTTTTATAAAATTTTTGAAATTTGTTTATCTTTCACAAAAATATATTGAAAGTATATGAATTAATATATTTTTCTAACACTAATAAATTAATATCAACAAAAGAAATAGCTTTGTTCAATATAGCGTTTACTCTGTCACCTTCTAGCATGATATAGTACGAACTATTGCATTAAACACGACTTCAACTGCCGCTAGCTGCATTTGTCGCCTCGTAGCCGGCTACTTAATTATTTTGGAGACGGCAGCAGCACCATCTGCACCTGATATTCAAGTAAAAATATATAGTTCAGTATTGCAACTTTAAAATTATAATTATATATAATTTATAAAAATTAATTACTCTTTTAAAATGTACTTCTTTCACGTAAAAATACAAAAACGAATCAATTTATTCTTTACATCAATTTTTGGATATTGATTCTGTTAAATAATATGAAATAATTGCCCAAAATCATTCATTCAACATTTTGTATTATACTGGCAACACTGAATTTTCTCATTGTAGCAAAAGAAATTAGTTTAATTGTACTATAACGACAAAATCAGCATAGACAACAACCTGTTGCAGGCATATTATCGCTTCCAGCTTCGCTTCGCTTCTAGCGGGCACTCTGTCATCAGCCTGGGCCCCACGGTGAATGTTTTTTTAATCTAGTTAATGTTTTCAAATATTCACAAACACATTTTCCTTTCAAAAAATAAGTAAAGATGAGTAAATACTGAGTACAATGCGTATATTTATTTTGTCCGAATAAATACCCATACTCGTAGTTTTAGCATACTCCGAGTATAAGTATGACATGCACTCAATGCGCATAATACGTATGTAATTTTCTTTTTAAAGTTGTAGAGTATTTAAGTTTTTCGCATAAATAAAGCAGATATACTCTTATTGTGTATTTAAATCAGTTATAGCCTATAGTCATAGTTGGTTGAAAGCAAATATGTATGTGCCCTTAATTATGAGAGTGGTCCAAGTCATATGCATTTTTGCCTCTAAATATTAAATAACTCTTTAAAAAACTTCAATAAATATTTAATAAATTTTAAATAAATTTATATCAATCGAGACTAGTACAACTCTAAATTAAAATGTAAAAATTGATAAAAATATTTTTCGATTTGTTGAAATGTAATCTACGAAATACCTTGACCAGAGAAAAATATGACTTGACCAATTAAATAATTAACTATATTTTCTTTTGAGAGCAGGGATGATAAAGTTGGTACAATTGTACTTTTTTTTGGTACAATTCAAACCCTAAAAGTACGTTGGTACCCCCCTGATTCATTTGGTACTATTTGAAAAATTTGCGAGACTATGCCTTGTTATTTTTTTTTTTCACACAAAAACTAAATCGCGATCATTTAAATTATATCCAATTTGAGAGAAAAGTGGCGAATTTGATTTCTTGTTGAGAGCTGCCTTGTTAGATATGCATTACACTTGTTTGGTTTGTTATAAAGAACTACATCTAACTTCACCGCTGTTTCGTTTTCAATATGATAGCGTCGTCTTCATTTATTTTATCTATTGTATTATTATAAAATTTATAAGAATTAAAAAATTTGCTATATTAATATCATATCAATCGTTCTACTGATGAAATTAAATGAAGCTAGGTATGCTACATATATACATATGTATGTAAACGATTAAAATTTACTTTGAAATGAAAACTTTATATATGTTTCTAGAAATAAAATTAAAAGTTATATAGTTACGGATTTAAGAAAAAAATTGAAACAGTTCTAATATATAACCTGTTGCGAAACTAAATAAAGTTACTTTTCATGACGACATTTTAACCTGGCTAACAAAATTCACTCCCGAAAATGTTAGTAGTATCTTACTTTTCTTATTAAAAAATGGTTCCAAAAGGAGATGAAAATTATGATAGTAGATATAAATAACGAATTTCGAGCTTTGAAAAATTAATTGGATGAGCTAATGTTTCCGTAGCTTTCAAAAGTTATCAAGAGAATATTGTCAATTCCACACTCATCAGCGAATGTGGAAAGAGTAGTTTCATAATCAAAACGAAGACTCGAAAGTCTAATACAAACAAAAGACTTATTGAAAGGCTCTAACTCGTACTTTTTTACAAAATTAAGTTTTTCACCTCGCCACTAAAATTTATTGAAATAGTTTAAAAAATAAGGCTTTTACAATTAGTTGTACAAAAATATTACAGAAAGTTTATATTGTGTTTTTACCTTCCCTTGTAAAATAACAATTATTTTAGTTAGGACATTTCTACTTGAGATTAACGATATGTATTTGCTGCTTCTTCCACTATGTCGAAAGAAACCCCCTGCCAAAGAAGACTAGTATCTCGAATTCTAATAAATTTTCATTTTTTAGTTAATGTTACAGATAAATCTTCATATCTTTCTTTTTTAAAACAAACACAATGGGCCTTATTACGAGTGTCGTATTACGACTTCGACTCCGACGATTTTGTACTAAAGAACATTGCAACATTTTTTCTTTATTCTAGAACAAAAAGTCGTAGTCGTAGTCGAAATACGACACTCGTAATTAGGCCCAATGTTTTAATTTTTCATTAAGTCATGTGTAAATTGAAAACTTTAAATTTGTGCTCTGGCAAACTAGTTTTTTTTTAGTTATGACGTTATTTGAGTAAATGAGCGACATACATATTCTAAAAGTATAATAAAAAAAAGTTAAAACACAAAAACGAGTTTAGTACTATTGGGGTCGAAAAAGTACAATTTTAAAAGCTAATTGGTACGAAATTGGTTTTCTCATTTATCATCCCTGTTTGAGAGTCATTCATTCATGATTGTCATTCTCTGTACATAACCAGCGTGACCGTTTGACCGACTAAAGTGGCAATTTGCCACTTTTTCGACTGCTTTTCCCCTTTTTCGACTGCCTTGCCACTTTTTGACCCGCTTTATTTAGGGTGAGTTATATGAAAATACATTAAAAATAAAAAGTTTAGTGCAGTTTTCTTGTATTTTTTTTAATTTTGCCCCTTTTCTTTGATAAATCCCCTATTTAGTGCCACTTTTTGAAAAATGTCATCGGTTACCCTGTACATAACTACAAATTATTTATGCATACGTACATACATACATACATATGTATGTACATATTAGTATATGCTGAAAAATAAATAAAAAAAAAAACGTTCGAATTTGCCATGTGTGTGTGAGTGTATAAACTTTTCACAAATAAAATGCGATCACTCTTCTTTCGTAAAATAATTGCCTTCAGTGTTGGTATCTCTACGAAGAGCAAAAGCACATTAAGCTGTTGCAAAAAGGGTAAAAAGCACAAAAAATACGAAAAAGCGGGTAAAAAATCACGAAAATATTTTTTTTTTAATTTTAATACATTAAGCCATTTATAAAGCGTAGAGTTTAGAGTGTAAAAGCTGAATGTATAATTTCAAATGGAACAAATCAAGTTTAGGGGCACCTCCCAGAAATTTAAAAACAGTATCCTATTCTATATAAATATGACCAATATTGGTATCCCAAAAATTAAAAAAAAGTACCATATCTTATAGAAATTTGAAAAATAAGAAGAAAAAATTCAACAAAAAGACTAGCATCGAGGCTTAATTTCCGAGTTATGGGCCTCTGAAATTGTAATTAAAATTATAATTTAATATATAACTAACTAGATATACCAAACGGACGACACACTCGTCCGTATTCTAGAATCAAAATGTAAATAATTTAAGATTCAAAGAAAATGTATCTAAACTTCATAAAAAATTCATTAAAACACAGCCACACACCAACTTACATACATATGCAACCAGCGTGACCGTTTGACCGACTAAAGTGGCAAATTTGCCACTTTTTTAACCCCTTTATTTAGGGTGAGTTATATGAAAATACATTAAAAATAAAAAGTTTAGTGCAGTTTTCCTATTTTTTTTTTTAATTTTGCCCCTTTTTTTTGATAATTCCCCTATTTGGTGCCACTTTTTGAAAAATGTCATCGGTCACCCAGTATGCAACCATAATTAAATAAAACATGAAATTAAAAAAAAACATAAACAAAATTCCTTCAACCAAGCTGATTCAATTTATTCAACTCTCTTCCTTTAAGTAATATGGCTTTCATACAACAACAAATAAGATCAAGAGAAATACTACAAACCCACACACACACTCATGTTTTGTTTCTTTTTTACTTGCCCAGTCAGCATGTGGAAGATTGTTTCACCAAACGGAGTCTCTTTCGACTGCCTTAGATGATCAAAAACTGATTAATCAGTTCTGCGCTTAAAATATGACTCGAAAATGATTCCCAGAAACACTTAGAAAGTTATTTGTTTAAAAAATAGAAACAATCAGCAAGCTCGTGCAGTAAAATCAAGAAAATATAAAAATTTAAAACAAAAAAACTGAATGTAAATACCCACAAAATATCTCGAAATTGAATTGAAATTGATCAGGAATGCGAGTCACAAAAGACTCTTTTAAAAGACTCGCGGCTAAGGTACCATTTTCTCCCGAATGAACAGTCATTTTCGACTCGAAATCGAGCGCATAAATGCTTATTTTAATCGCGCAGAGTAGTCGTAAAAAAAAACACGAATATGATAATTAATTTCATAAAATGCTGATTGGGTGTAAGCTAATAAATGCGTGTGTAATATGTTTGCATGTAGTAGTAGCAACTTTAAACGCTTATAGCTCCCAAAATACTAAACCGATTTCAATAAAATATAGATTCTGCACATCTGTATAAAAAATCCTTTAAACCCATATAAATCTTTTTAAAATCGGTGCAGTGGTACCAGCGTAAAAGGGATTACAAAAAACATGTTTGCCTATTAATTATATAGATTATGGTGTTTCCCTAACCGGCACAGCCTAGCAAAGATTTTCTGCCTTGCAAAGTTTTCTTGCCTAATAACATTTTCCTGCATTGCCGGCCTTCGGCCGGGCTTAAGCATTTTCTCCACCTAGGTGTTTCCCCAGACGGCGCAGCCTAGTAAAGGTTTTCTGCCTTGCAAAGTTTTCCTGCTTAATAGCATTTTCCTGCATGGCCGACAAAGAGTCTATTTTTACCATTTCATGAAAGGTATTCTCAAAATCTTTAAGATGATATCAATGTTGGTCATATTTGTTGGAAAACACCGTATAATCACAATATTGTATTAGAATTCCAGAGGCCCATAACTCGGAAACTAAGCCTCGCCGCCAATTTTTTATTTAATTTTTTCTTCTTATTTTTTAATTTTCTATAGGATAGGAAACTGTTTTTAAATTTTTGGGAGGTGCCCCTAAACTTGATTTAATCATGATTAATTTAATAAAAAATAAGTATGTAAAAACAAATAATAAAAAACTAGGAGTCAAGTAACATAGATTCTTACACACATACATACATACATACATACAATAGTAGGTGAAGCTAAGGCTTATATTAAGATATGTATGTTACTGAAAAATCATTTACACATAAAAAATGCATTGAAAGCATCACTTTTTTCTTAAGTACTCGTAACTTAAAAGTTTTTGTTTATGTGATATTCACCCTTATTCCAGTTGTCAACATTGACAGCACGTCAATACGATATCAACTAGAGACCTGCGTAAACAGTCTTTAAATGTAAATATGTACGTCATGATTTTTAAATGTATTCACGTCGCATGTATTATACTAAACCAATAATAAATGCTGTCGTACTATAAGCGAAGCACGATGGATGTATTGGTGTACGTGTATATCAGTGTTAACAAGCGATGTCGCAAGACAGCTTGTTTGTAACAAACACTCAAAAGAACACTGTTGATTAGTGTATGCTTGCTATTTTTCATATTGTATGTAGATGGTAAGCTATTATGTGATTAACCGCATACAACTAATGTTAATGCATGTGTGTGCCTTTGCATGTGCGCAGAAAAATAAAATATCATATACACATACATGCATGACGTTTGTACACGCGCTCATGCGTAGAAAGAAGCAAGTATCACAAATTCTTCAGTCACGAAGTGTTTTCTTCTTTACTCTTATACTTACAATACTCAAATAAATTTCTTGCAAACAGTGTTGATAACTTTTGTTTTATAAGATTTCGCTGTAGTAACCCTTCGTTTACACATGCAAGTACCTTGCATGCAAGCTCTGTGTACGTATTATCAACGAAACTGTCATACAAATGCCCGACTGTCTTGCAACTTGCATGTTTGCCTTTTATTGCAGAGTTCTCCATAACATAAAAAAGGTTAATTTTGGGGGAACCAGATAGTATTGAACTTAATTCGTCTTATTTTAATGTTATTTATGTCTAAAAAAATCATTAACCGATTTGATTTATGAATATTTAAGAAAATATATATTAAATTAGCTTTTAAATGTATTTAAAATTAGTAAAAACTCATATAACATTACACTGAAATACAGTTAATTTCTACTAAAGTATTAATAGGGCAACACTGTTAGCTAACTTTCCATTTACTTGCTGCAAGTGAAACAAGTCACTGTTTGTAAAATTCCCTGGCAGTTGAGTTGGAAGTAGACTGCAAGTGCCGAAAGTGTAGTTGTGTTAGTAAAAGAGTTTGAGTGTATAGAGTTTTTCGAACTTGCACTTGCACGTGTAAACCCTAGGTAAAGCATTTGAAAAATCCTTCATGTCTTGAAAGTTCTCATAAGATGTCTCATGCAGGACACAAATATCAACAAATTGGGGTTTGGCTACCCGTTGTCTAAAACAACTGACTGCTATTGATAACCTAATGATTTCAATTGTTCTAATATGATTAAATATTTGTGTAAGCTTTAACAAATGCTTATTGCATACAACTTTCAATCAATTATTATGCAGAGATTTATTTGGAACTCTCCAGTTACTTCCGTTTTCTATTTTGCAAAAAAAAAAAAAAATCCCAATTTTGAAAATTTTTCTACATTGTTTTTAACATAGTTTCCGTTATTGTCATTAAAAACAGTTTAAGAAGGCTCAGTCAAAAAATGCTGCTATTAGCGCTTAAAAGTAATTTAGTTTTATAAATTAAAAATATTTTTATTTGACAAAAAAGCACCAAAAGCACTGTAAGAAATTGTAAAAAGCACTGTAAATACCCGCTTTTTAAAAAAAGGGTATTAGCCAAAATTTCGCGTTTAAGAACAGGCAAAAAGCACCAAAAAAATACCCGAAACGTACCAAAATACCATCACTGATTGCCTTATCTAACCTTATCTGAACTATTCAATTATGTGATAGTTCTTCTTTCCTCATTCAGTTATTTCTCTTTCTATTTTTATCGTTTATTTCTCTATTATTAATTAATTTTTATATATGTATTTATATTTTTTTTGCATGTGCCTTTCTTTTTGTCCGTAATACCACAACATATTTTGCAGAGAGTTAGAGTCGATGAACAAACAAAACAAAACAAAAAAAAACGAAAAAAAAACATTTGCCAGAGCTCACAAATAGCACTTTGACAGGATTTTCCCCCGGGGGCTTACTCTGCAATTCGAAACGTAAGCATTTAATTTCGTTTCGAATTAAATAGTAGACCCACTGGTTGGTAAACCGGTTTATGTGGCTGCTTGACACCTGAGAGCAATAAAGTAGAATAGTGAAATTATGTTTTAGTAATATGTATCACTCCACTCGTCCGATTCTTAAAGTATGAGAAAAAAATGGACTAGAACTATATGCAGTTAGAAGTCGTACTGGAGGTGACGAATGAGGTTACCTATACATATCCGTGTTGCGTATCAGTGATCGGCAATTAATCGTTTTTTCGCTATTCATACTAACTCATGAAATTTTAAATGTAAGTGAGTAGACATCATTTAAAGTCAACTACTCTGACTTTCGCATACTCAAGATGGCATTGATTTATAAGTATAGGTTGAAATAAAAATGAATGCGTCATAGTCATACCACACTCACACTCATAAATCAGCTCAGTTTGATTTCTAATTTCGGGAAAATACTTACTACCAGTTCAAAGAAGTCATGTGAAAATTCTCGTCTGGCTATTTGTATTGAAAACAAAAAGAAAGCACTCAAAATTTGTTTATGTTTTCATTATAAATAGACAGCCGAGAATTTTTACATGGCTTCTATAAACTGGCAGTTAGACTACTCACATTGATTCAACTCACTCAACTCATGCATTTATGTTTATTTAAAAGTTTAGTCATTTAACATTTTTCAAGTAGTATATAATAGCAGTAAATATGGTTGTTTTTAAATTCCTGCAAAAAAAAAAAGCAACAGAGAAACACATAACCTCATAATGAGAACTTTAATGTTCGTATGCGAAGTTCGCATTGTCCATAGGCATTGAGTTAAGGAGAGTTGAAATCAACAAGTATGAATTGGATGCGCACTTCAAAATTTCGAGTGAATATGATTCATAGACAACATTGCAATAAGTCTGAGTGCGCATAAGTGCGGGCATGTTTTCTTCGCCATCGCACACGTACTCGGCCTATTCGATCTAACATTTTTTCTGTTCATAATATTTGAGAATATTTTTCTTGACCTTAACGAGTCGTGCTATGACTGACGGTGCATATCGGATTGAGCCTTGGCCGCCCACTTCATCTACCCAAGAAAGTCGCTATGTGCTATGCCCTAGATAATAGTAGTCTCAGATTGACCGCCTATGCTGGGAACAAAACTGGGACGAACAATGAATTTTTCGGTGTGAAAAACACATTTGTGCATATAAAAACGATTAAACTCTTGAGAGAAAACTATCATTTATTATTTAAGCTCGTTTTCTGTAGTAAAATTAGTTGGTTTGAGTTATGTTTGTAGTTCAACTAAAAAATAATATATTTTTCTGGTTTAAAAAAAAGTAAAATCTGGTTTGTGGCACTGACTATATTATGTATTTGTATAATGATTTCAGTATGCAACATTGCCCCAAGCTGATTCAGTAAAATGCAGATATTGTTTTAAGTGCAATCATAAAATAAATGCACATGACATTTTTCTTAATTTATTTACTTATTTATTTTTTATTTTTTGAAATGTTGATCATGTTGATAAGTATCAAGTAGTCTTGAACAAATAGTTCACATTTTTACTGAACACGCAAAAAGTAATATTATTATATGTGACCTTCTCCGAGAAAAGGGACCTAGTGTGTCACAAAACGGGTTTGGACTTAAGAGTGGATTCTGGTACCTAAAATGAAATGAGTTTACATTGGGCATTTGAAATGTTGTCATTTTGTGGTGTCATTTTCAGTGCAGTGCCGTTCCCATTAAATTTTTCGATGACACACAATTTTGTTGTATCTTTGTGACAGAAAAGAGTCCCATCCCTAAATAATGGCAATACGGTATCGTTGTCTACATCAAGAACTAATTTTGACATAATAACATTTATGACGTTTGATTTATCATTGTGAGACTTTGATTTTCGTATTGTTTGTTAATTAATATTTATGCAAATGGATAATCGCAAAATTATTCAATTGGCTAGTGCCAATAAAATCCAAAAAACGGCAAAGTGGTGGAAAAGACCAGGCAGGTCTTAATATGCGTGCCACCAAAGGATTCTATTGTACTCTGCATTCTAGTTTACGGAAGCAGGATGCCAGTTGGTTTAAAAATTTCAAGTGCATTAAGACCTAACTCCACTGAAATTTCTGCCCTTTGTCCCGGTTCACACACTTCAACATTTGTTGATCAACTAGTAATTCAGCTGTAAGAAAAAAGAGATATTTGTACTTCCGTCTCCGTCTTTCTTACAGCTGAATTACGACTTGAGTAACAAAAGTTGAAACGTGTAAACCGGGACTTTTTTGCATTTCTATCCCTATAAGTGCTACATATACATACATACATACATACATATGTATGTATGCTTCCATACAGCCTCACGAACCTCCACCAGCTTAATTAGCTGTGTCGTCATGTTATGCGTCCAGGACGCTTGAATTTCTCTCACACTCTCCTATGCTTTTCCACTTTCTTTTACGTTTTTCATACTTTAAAATTTTTATACCAGCACACATTTAAAATTCTTTCGGTATTTTATATAATTTTATAATTTACCGAAAATTTTTTAATATCATTTGTTTGAAAATTTTTCATTTTTGCAGCCATTTAAGCGCTACCTAAACGGTGTTAAGAATCATCCCTAGGAAGTTCATATGTATGTTGTAGAAAGTTTTTTATTGAGATCTTAGGTACATTTTTGTAGTGGATTGTTTCCTTGAATTTTGAACAGTTAGCTACCTATGGACCTGAATAGGGGGAAAAAGAAAAAAAATAAAATTTTTCAAAATATTTTGCGGTTTTGATCTTGAATATGTAGTTTTTTCGATTTTATATGTTCACAATTTTTGTTCTTTATCACAAGAGCTACAACTTTGCCTCAGATATTAAATTAAAATTCAGAACGGTTTGCAAGATATGAGCCTGAGAAAATGCAAAGATAACACCGAGGCCCCAAATCTTTGGGGTTCATGAAATAAGTGCATGACTTGGGGCACTGGTATTTTTTTTATCTTTTATCACGTAGTGGTGGTCCGTATATGGTTATATTTCCATAACTTAAAAAATTACACACAGTGTTATTCTCAAACAAAATTAAAAAAAAAAATATTCTCTACGGGGTGTCCATAGTTTGCAGTAATTTTAGGTTTGACAATTTTTTTTATTGAAATATGGCAACATGATGTTGAAGGGTAAAAAGATGTCGTATACAATGTAGAGTCTACAATGTAATATAAAAGTTTTTACATATTTATGTATGTGCCTCCAAACAAATGTACTCGTAGGTATGTGTGTTCTGTGTATAATTTTTTGCTAAACAAAGTGGTTCAAACAGGTTTTAATTGTATATAATATGTCACTTTTACAAAATAAATAAAAGCTTTATTCCAACCGCTTTATAACATCATTACGTACGGATTACTTAATATGTAATTCTCTTTGTCTGCTCCCTGCCCTGATCACACACTTGCAAACAAGAATGATAAAATAAAGATTACGCCTTGCGCATGATTTAACGTTTGATGACGTAGTAGTCCCCTCGCAAAGGTTACCAAGTCTGTATCATATGTGAAATTTATAATATTTCCAAAAAATTTATTTTATCATTCTTGCTTGCAAATATGTGTACTTGAGACTTTTTTTCGTTAACGATATTATCTCACGTTACATAATGAAAGAGCATTTCAAATTTTGGAGAAAATTATGACGTTGTCTTATTTGAAATTCAAATTTTGAGCTATTAATAAGAATTTGCTGAAAAAAAATATTTTAATATCATGTATGTACATGTGTATGTAAATACGTGTTAATTTATGTAAATTGTATTATCAAAAGTTGTAAAAAAAAAAATAAAATAATAAACGTTTCAATGAACATTTCGCTCATTTACCCCAAATAGTGTCACAATTCAAAAAAACTAGTTTTGCAGAAAACGTGTTTAAAGTTTTCAATTTACATACAAGCCAGTGCAGACAACTCTCAGGAGTTGCTATTTATGTACATATGTACATATATGAAATTTCTATAAAAGGTAAAATATGAAATGTCGAATTATTCTGCATTGTTAACTGAAAACAAAACGAATTTTATGAGTTATGACAATATTGCAGCAAATGAGCGATATATACAGTCGACTCCGCTTTACTGGAAATAACAATAACCCAATTTTTTTCCAGTTATATGAATTTTTTTCTCTAAAACGTAGTTCGGTTTACTGAAATTTGTTACAGTTAAGCGTACTGCTTAAAATCAGTAAATATCTAGCCACTTGCATTGACAATATAATAGAAAAATGCAATAAAGTACGTAAGAGCGAAAAGGACAAATACATTTTGCCATTCAATTTTTTAACGGACAAAACATGCAAAATTTTTTCAGCCTTAAGCTATGCAATCGATTTCTAATAAATAAATTTGTCATTGTTTATTTTTTCACTAAAGCGAAGTAAGTTTCATACAAAACATAGTTGTGGGCTTGATTTTGGTTTTCAGTACGTTATAACTCAAAGTAGGCACGTCTAAAAAATTACACCCAACATACATACATACAGTTATTGTACGATTTTATGAGATTCAATTGAATATTTAATGAATAACACTTTGTTGTTGCTAAGTGCTGTTAATCGTATTATTTACGAAAAAAATGTTTTATTATAATTAGTTAAAATTTTTCTTCTGATTTGTTTCCTAAATTCGAAAAAATAAAATTATTTATTGCACATTGTGCAACCGATTGTCGCCGGCATAAGTGAGGAGATTTCAAAATAGTTGCTCAAATAATATTTTCGTTAATTTAAGTTAAAGTTTAAATTTAAGTTTAAACAAAACCTACCTATAATTCTTTTTTTTTCATTTATGAAAATTAATACTAATTAATTTTTCTTAACGTCAGTACGAAATAAGTTTTATACTTTTTTAACTGCTTACATACGAGTAAAAAAAAATAATTAAATATTTTTTTCACGTCGACTATGAATTTCTTATGGAATTTTCGTCTACGACAATTTAGAATTCGACCAAAAGGAATGTAGTGTAGTGACGCAGACCTCTTCAATACCGTTTACGACTGAAAAAATTTTAAGTATACACAGTTTTAATTTTCCATCCGTGCTGCATTACAAGTTGCTAAATAAGAATTCGAATGACTCACAAAATAAGCTTCTGTGTTGGAGATGAAATCTACTCATTTATTAATGTGGTTAATCATATAATTTGCCACTTTGCAAGATTTTATAACTAAGTTCGAATTTTCGAAAATACGATTTTATAATTTTTGATAATTTTTCAGGTTTCGTAATGTGATTAACCATACAATTTGCCACTTTGCAAGATTTTATAATTAATTTCGAATTTTCGGACATGGTGCCAAGCTAACGGTTATATAAATTTTTATTGAAAAATTAATTAACCGGACATAATTTACTCGTACAATTTTGTGATGCAAAATATATAATTGGTAATTATTCGACCACAAAAATGTTATATTGTAAAATTTTCTGTTCGATTTCGAATTTCGAAAATTGGATTCTATAATTGCTGATTATTTTTTTTCAGGTTTTTTAATGTGTTTTAACCATAAAATTCGGCACTTGAAGGATTTTCTAACTAATTTCGAAATTTTGAAAATAGGATTTTATAATTTTTGATAAAATTTTCAGGTTTCGTAATGTTGTTATTCATTAAATTCGCCACTTTGCAGGAATTATTAACTAATTTCGAATTTTCAAACATGCTGTAAAGCTAACGATATTTAAAATCTTGTGGTATATTGTACCATAGAGTTGAAATTAAAAAAAAATAATTAAGTTCGAATTTTCGAACATACTACAAAAATTAAAATTTATACTTTTTATGATAAATATTTAAATTTTTTAATTAACATATTACACCACATAACACTTACGCCTTTCGTAAGATTTTCGAACGAAGTTCGATTTTTCGAACATGCTGAACTATGAATAATTTTAATTTTTTTTTGTAAATATAGTATTGTTATATTGTTTTCTAATATTTTGGGTCATAAATTTGCCATTTTGTTAATTTTCCTAACCAAGTTCGAGTAATCGAACACTGAAGATTAATAAAGTTGTGCACATTTAACTTGAAAAATAAGAGTTCTTTTGATATCAGAACCACATAAATGTAAATTGTAACAACCAAGCTAATGAAAGGATTCTGAAACAGTTTCGAAAATAAAGTTTTTCTTCTACTATATACTTACATTATTAGAATACGACTTAGGCCAAAATTTTAAATTTGCATTAGAAAAAACAAGTTGGAAATAAGTAAAAAATACGTAACGATTTGGTATTTTTATTTCAAAGCGTGCACTTTTATTTATTTTAATGTCTTGGAATCAAAGCAGGAACATAATAAGTATGTACATATGTAGTATGAGTACTAAACTTTTCGCGAATCAGATACAATCACATGAAATTAAATGTGAGCTTTTTTAAGTGGCGTAGCTCCGCCAATGAAACTAATCGATAGCTACTTTATACTTACAGAATAAAATAAAATAAAACTACAGACCCAACAGAGCCAATATAAATATAAGCGATCAAGCAACTTCAAATTTTCTTTTAAAAGCTCAAAAGCTTTTCAAGGCCTTTAAAAACTGTATAAAGATACATTCGAAAAGGGGTTTAAAATCCAAAAATACTGAATCATCCATCCCTGATTTAGTCCATGTAATGGTCTTTGTTCTCTCTATAACTCAGTCATATATTATCAGTATGGAAAATTTTTTAAATTAAAAAAAAACTTATGCATGTTTGCTGGCTTTTGTTTGTATACTTATAAGAAACATGATAATATTACTAGCAAATACAAACAGTAGAAAAAAGCTTTTCTCTCTCAATCATTTTCCTCTCGCTTAATTTTATTTACAACTTAAAATCCCGATTGTTTAAATTATATTTATAGCAGTGACCTTTTGTAACAACGTGTTGACATATCTTATTATTTCTAAACACACTAATTGTAGATACTATTTTGCTATTTTAAGAATTTTACATGTCTTTCACATTCATGTTTAATTTCATAACTTAAAGTTCAAGTGATTTAATAAAGTCATACATGTTACATTTATAATTAGATTCAATTATGGAGAATCATTTATATGTACAAGCGCGTCTACACAGGCACAGACACACACTGCACCCAGCAAACAAATTGCAACAGATTCGAAGATTGGAATTGAAAAAGTTTCGAATCGAGAACTCTCTCGATTGAAATCCAGTTGAGTTTTTTTCTCATAACAAAGGTCAAAATACGGATTTGATAATAAAAAGTAGAGATGTGCACGTGAGCATTTTTTGACTCACGACACGCACGCTCACGCAGAAAAATATTTTACTCACGCACTTTCACGCACGAATGATATTGAAAATTTTCACGATCACGCACGCTCACGAACAAAATATACTTAATCACGCACGAGTGGTTTACAGATTATCACGATCACGCACAGTCACGAAAAATTATATAATCCAATTTGTATCTTTTTTTGGGTTGAAATATAGGTTTTACACATACACATGTATATATGTATGTACATAAGTATGCACGTGTATATGTAAAATTTACATTGCACAGTGGGGACTTTTACAAAGTAAATTTGGAACTCCTAAACTACTGATTGGAATTATATGAAACTCCTAACATCCGTAGAGGAGGACTTAGGCTTTATAACACATGTCATGACAGCCTTATGGCTTGAGCTGGACATGAGTTACAGTGTCCCAAAGTTGACTACCTTGTACTCAAAAAAACTTCTGTAGCTTGTAACTTTTTTAAAAATTATCCGATTTTTACCGGATAAAGCATTTTGACATAAACTTGAAATATTTAATTTCCCAAGATGTGTTTCCGTATCTCTCATAAGATATTTTACTTAAGACAAAGAAATTTTTTTCCCTTGACGTTTTTTAGTATTTCGCCCATTACTTTTTAGTTCATTGTTGGATTTTAAGTTAAAAGGCAGCATTAAATTTTTGACAAAATTTTAAATAAAAATAGGAAAAAAAAATTATTAACATATGCATTCGTGAAATCGGGAAAAAGGCTAACAAATCCAAATTTTTAAATTTCCCTGAAAAAGGCATGTGTTTTTTAAGTATCTTCATTATTTTCAGTTTTGCAAAAAACTTTGTTTAATACATTTTTAATATTTTAATTACATAGCGCAATGCAATGCATTAAGAATGTGCTTAGAACATTCAGCAATATCCTAAAAGAGTAAATTTTAAAAATATTTTTTGTGTTTCAGCGGTTATAATAAGTTGTGACGGTAGATTTTGAAAGTTTCAACTATAGGATTATATTATGTAGATAGTTTTAAAAATTTTTAACTAAAATTTAAGAGTGCCTTTTCATAAATGCGGATGTACGCGAAGTTTTTCTGAAAAAAGTCAGAATTTAGGGAAAATATAGTTGTGTACCATAAAAAAAGTATATTAAAATAATTTAATTTTTCTACATTGGTATACATATTTGAATTTCACATGAGCCAGTTTACTACGCCTAAAAAAATTATAACAATAGCCCAATACACAATCAAATGCAAATGGTCTTGCATCGTAGCATGTGCAAAATGCTATAGTATATTGATACTCACCTATTCAGGAATGATATCTCGTGAGAGCGTGAGAATTCGTGCGTGATTAATAAAAATAGCTCACGCACGATCACGCACGAGTAATTTATTTTTAAGTCACGATCACGCACTCACGTGTGATATTAAATATAAATTTAATCATGATCATGCGTGACACGATAAAATCACGACATTTGCACATCTCTAATAAAAAGCAAAATTTTAATTGTAAACAGCTTTGAAATAAATAATGTTAAAAAATTAAATAAGAAAAGCTTACAAAGATTAAAACAAATTTTTTACTTAAAAAAATGTTTATTAACCTATGTACAGACGATTGTCAGATCTTACAATATTGTCAGATCTGGCAATGTGCTGACAATGTACTGGCAATCGAAAATTGCCAGCACAATATTTCTTGTCAGTTCACACGGATGTCAGAAAACCTTACAATTTATTGCCAGACGGCTCTATGACAATAAATTCATCTGACAAAATCGTCAGTAGAAAAATTGTCAGTTCACACGGTTGTCATATGCACAAATTGTTAGATCTGTTGTTATGCGTTGCCAGACTTAAACCATTTGTTGGAAATTGTTAAATATTAATCGTTTGTGTTTGTGTTTAATGTAAAAAGTGAAAGTTTAATTATTATGGACCATAAAGAAGCAATTGCAATGATTTTGTCTGCATATATTTTATGATAAATTTTTTCTTTAAAATCAAGCGTGTGCAGTGTTGCCCATAGAAAGAATTATCTTACAATGGCGCTATTTTCAGAGTCTTAATCGGCTACGCATGCTTATATACAGAGCTATCTATATATACACACACATTTTCTATTCCATTTAATATACACAAATGTAGTGAGAATAATGAATAAATATATTTAAAAAAAAAACTAAATATATTTGACCGACTTAATATCCATACTCGTGAGTATAAGCATACTCCGACTACTAAGCGTATGACAGAGAGTCAATACGCTTGATATGACTTTTTATATGTAGTTTTAGTGTATATTAGTTTTTTCCGCTTAAACGAAGTAGAAATGCTCTTGTATGTTGGAATCGGCTTGAGAGTAAATATGTGAGCGTACGAAATATTTGCGCTGCAATTATGAGTATACGTAGTTACTAAAATTAAGACTATTTACTTAAGTATATTGTCATTGTCATTTGCTGATGAACACTTGACGTTTTCACAGTTAATATGTCCACATAGTGGAACAGGCCCTAAAAAAATTCTGAGATGAACAAAAACTACAGCAACCAATATGTAGCAAGTAAAAGGGCTTGGCGAGTAACCAGGTGGCTACAAAAATTGTCATACAATAAAAAATAAAATATAAATATAAAATTTTTTATGTAATTGTTTTTGTCTTTAGTATTTAAAATATTTTAGATTAAAAAATGCTTACATATGTGTAAGTCAATAAAAAATCGCCAATTTAGTTGCAAAAAATGCTAACTGTTCACACTGATAAAAACACTTACTGAACCAAATTTCGTAGGTAATATAAACGAAAAATATATCAGGAATAGACGTAGGGTAATGAAAAAAAAACGTTAAATAAACTGACTTCCAAATCTTAAGAAAATTTATTAAAATAAAAAAAGAAGAAAGGTGTCTTAAGGCTCAATTAGACGTGACATAACCATAGCCATAGAAAACAGCCGTTCGAACCAAACTAATGGGCAACACTGTATTTGATTATATGCGACTCGCCATAACTCTCACCATAGAAACCAATTGAAATTTGGTTTGGTTATGGCTATGGCATTATGGCTATGTTACGTCTAATTTAAGCTTTAGGAACCCAGTTATAGCTTTGCCGCTATTTTTGTAATTACATATTTCCAACAACAATTTTGTGGCAATTCCACTCGTTTTAATTTCAAGTGGAATGCAGAACATAATCGTATATGATGATGTCATATTCTCTGCAAACATTTCAAAACGTTTCCATTTATTTCTCATTCAGCCCAATCATGAATATTCCCTCGGAATGTATTTCTCACGGAAAATAATTTTCTCCAGAAAACATCATAGATTCCTTGGGAACAAAAAAGAGTAATATGTGGCATCACCGCATTACGAAGCTCGTTGTTTTGCTTGTTTGTTGACATTTTGTTTCTCCCTTTTTTTTTTTTGAGTGAGAGAGTAAACAAAATTATTAAAATTCACCAACTTGAAAAAATAAGTAAAAATAAGATTATAAATGATTTATTTGGGCACTATTTGTGTTAATCCAAATAAAAGAACTCTAAAATACAAGTTTATGTATATACATTTTGTTTTAATGGAGTATTAAATGTGTTTTTATGTAAATTCCCTTCTGTTTGCCAGGGAAAGATTTTTAGTGAAAAAAGCAAAGGGAGTTTTTTTATTCCTGCATTTAGTAAAAACAGGGGAAAAACAGATTCATAATAGGAGAAAAGGGAAAAGTGAAAAAACTTGCGCGGAATTTTTGTTCATGATTGGGCTAATTATTTTATTTCTAGCCGGCTTACAGCTGATCGGCTGTGTTCTCTGGTTTTTGCTCTTGCGCAAAAACAAATTGAGCAATCGTTCTCATTTTTTTTTTTTTTGCATATAAACTAATAATTTTATTATTTTTTTAAAATTATTTTTGTCTTAAATTTGATTTTCATGTTATTTGTTCTCAGCCGGGTACAGCCGAATTGAGCCCCTCCCAACAATTTTCTCAAGAGCCATCGCCGCCGACAAAATCGCCGGTACAACAACAACTTTTGACAGATCAACTGTGTTTTCAAATTGATCTTATTAATTGTAGCTGTAGCTGGATATTCTGTAACTTTTTGCGAACCGAAAATCGTTATATATATCGACATATTTATTCGCTTGCGGTAATGATAATGTGATTCCGTAATTTCTTTTTAACGATAGTCTCCGGTTTTATCTTACTAACCATTTAAATCAATATTATGTGCTATCTCTGTATAGAAAATGTGAAAATAAGCGAAAAGCACAAAGAATTTGCATTTCTTTTTATCCAACCGACAGCGAATATCGTTAAAATATGTTACTGAATAGCAAAGTCGATAAATTTTCGTTTATTTATTATAGCGATGCGATTATCGTTAAAAAAATTTACTCTCAATGACAGCGATATACAAGTTAAACTTGAAGGAAGCTTAAAAGTAATAGAAATTGCCAGCGCTATTTGGAAATCGATTAATAATTCATTTGAAAACCAAATGGATACAAAATAAATTCAAAAAGAAACCTCGCGGTAATTATAGTTTAGAGTTGTCTTGTTCATCTAAAGTTTTTGTTATTAGTCAATAGAGAGAGCTTGAGGTTTTCATACAGCTTTGAATTTTCCCGTAGAGTGCTAGATATTAATATTAGGTATTGATTACTGCATCTAACGCGATTTTCTAAATTTTGGCACTTGTATGCCTTTGGTACAAAATTTCCATTCTGTTTCATGATTTTTTTAAGTTTCTTGCAATGATATTTAATATTTACTGCCAAATGACTCTTCTCTTTATATCCCAAATCAAATATAAATTAAACCAACATCTGGATTTGACTTAAGAATTGTTATTTTTTTTGTTGCCTAATGCTAAAACTATCATGTTTCAAATTTTGGAACTAATGTTTGTTGGGCAAAAAATTGTAACATGTATGTATGTATGTATGTACAATATCGCATACTAAATTATAAACAGTCATAACTCAAAAACTTTCAGATGCAAACAACTGTTGATACTGCACAAATGACGGCAGTATATGTGTAACATAAAAACAAGAATAACGGTATTTTATATTTTACTGCCTGTCCCGCGATGTCACTCGCAAACGTTCGATCGACAACTTTTACTGCAAACAACAATAACATTAGAAAATTTGTTGTTGTTTTCAGTATAAAGGCCCAACTATAATATGAATAAGCTAGCTTAATCAACTGTGCGGTTACATATAAAACGTATGTACTATGTAGCAAACTATAATGTACTTAACAAAATTTTCGTCAAGTTTCGTCAAATGCCATTTGCTTAAGTAAAGTGCCAAACTGAACGCACATTCCGTAAGGAAACAACTGTTTGTGCATTTTTTAAACTCAAACAAGCAGCAGCAGAAAATATTCATTGATTTTAAATATTTTTTTTATTGTTTCTTATTTTAAACTCAGAAAATAAAGCAAAACTTTTATTTTCATTGTTTGTTTTACAATACACATATACACACATACACATGTATTTACTTATGTATATTCACTGTTGTACTTTTTAGTAGGCAAAACAAATAAAACAAGTAATAAGGTGATGGATATAATTATTTATATGTGAATTTTTAATAGATTAGGACATTCTTTCAAGTTAGTTTGATTGAATTGCATTCATTTATGAGTTATGAGAAGAAACAAAATTAATACAAAATTATTGACAATACCTAGATGTGCAGCTGTGGCTAAAGAATACTTAAGTGCATGTAAGTACATTGTGGCCACCTAAAAGTCACATCTGAATTGTTGAAGCATTTGACAGACTTATCGTCCAATTCTGACATTAGCTGCCAGTTCATAGAAGCCATGTGGAAATTCTCGTCTGGCTATTTATATTGAACACAAAAACAAAGCACTCAAAATTTGTTTTTGTTTTCATTATAAATAGACAGCCGAGAATTTTTACATGGCTTCTATAAACTGGCAGTAGCCTAAGCCAGCTTATTCATATTATAGTTGGGCCTTAAGTTGTCATTCGAACGTTTGCGAGTGACATCGTGGGACAGGCACTTAATTTCAAATTTATTTGCTGGTATTTTATATTCTTGAAAAAGACTTTATTGCAAAAGAAATAGTTGCGGTCATTAGCGTTTTGTTCATATAACTGATTTATTTGATCATTTTGAGTTGTGACTGTTTATGATTTAGTGTGCGATATGTAAAGCGCATATACATATATATTTTTCTGTTCGCTTGAAACTAAGAAAAGAAAATTACTTCGTTTTTGCGATAAACTGCTCTTCATTATGAGTTTTAGGGTTATTTAAAATACAATATTTTTTCTTTTTAAGTGCAATACAAAAAAAAAAAATCTTAATAAGGCTAAAATTTCACTGGCAAGTGATCAAGAACGGGTACCCAGCTACGAGTATCAATTTCTAAATTTACTTGCAAGTTATCGTGGTATGATGTTGACATACTTTATCTCTTTTTTTTTTTAAATTGCTTGCACAAATTGTTACTGGCTTTAGCTGGTTTGCGTTCGTTTGCTTGTAACGAAAAAGCAAATGAAAGATTAAAGTGACAGCTCAATGCAAGAATTAACTTCAAGGTAGTGCCAGTCGCCCAGCTGATACTTTTCCATTTGGTGTGTGTGCGTTAATTTTCACTGTGTGTACATGTGAAATTACTCTACTCGTGCTTACATACATACATATGTACATACATACTTTTCTCTTACTTGACGTGAAAGTTTAACAAAAAAAAAAAAAAAAAAAAAAATTATTAAATGAATCTCCATTTTCTGATGTAAAACAAAAACATACATATGTATGTAGTAAAGGCTTAAGAGGAAATAAGTTTTTACCAAAAAAAAAGAAAAAAAAATTGTATGTTCGTAATATTTGATGTCGGTGCTCCGTCCGTCCGACCTACCGTTTGTCTGTCTGCCACAAGAGCTAAGGTCCTGAAATTTATACAGAATATGTAGAACTTTGTCCCATGCAACAAATATAACAGTGAAAAATTAAAGAGTATTCTAAAGCGAGCAACGATAATTGTTGAAATCCTAATATACGTATAATATACAGACTATTAATTATAGATACTTGAAATTTTCAAAGTTAGTGTAGACTACAACAATAATTAACACTAAAATTTGAACAATTAAAATTAAAGAATATTCTATCAGTCAATGTAATTTTTACTATGTATGTATTTAATTTTGATAAATTGCTGTAACTTGGTAACCATAAGAGGCAAACTCTTGAAAATTTTAAAAACGCTTAATCTAAAAAATCCAACCATAAGAAAAATTGCCAAAACGAAAAAATCGCCAAAAACCGAAAAATTGCCAAAACGAAATAATCGCCAAAACTAAAAAAAAACGCCAAAGCGAAAAATCGCCAAAACTAAAAAAAAACACTAAAAAAACCAAAACGAAATAAAAAGAAAAACCCCGAAAAATCCCATAAACGGAAAAAATGTATTCCATCAATTAATCGTCCCTGTTCTGTAAACCGAATATTTTGAAATCGCATGATTTTAGAAATCTAACTGAGAATAGAAATATTTTTAGATGTTTTCAAATTTTTTTTATTACATACATATGTATATAGATTTTCAAATATCATATCTTAAAGAAAATTATTGTGTATGATTTTTTTGAAAACGAAAAATTTACTCGGAATCGGTCTACAGAACAGGGCCGAATATAATTTTGACTATAACAACTTGCTGGCAAAATTAGAAAAGCTCTTAAATGATAAATATCACCAAAAATAAAATACAAACATAAATACTAAAAAATTGCCAACAACCGATAAAAAATCGCCGAAACGAAAAAATCGCTGAAACTAAAAATAATTATTGTAAAAAAAAAACTAATCAAAAACCGAAAAAAATCGCTCAAACGAAAAAAGCGCAAAAAAAATTGCTGAAACTAAAACTTACAATTTTCAAAAACTCTAAAAACCCCAGTAAATAAAATGCCGAAAAGAAAACTCGCCAAAATAAAAAAGGCTTAAATTCAAAAATATCATCAAAAATAAAATACATAAATCGTTAAATTGCGAAAAAAATAACCTAAAGAAAAAGATAGCAAAAGTACAAAAAAATTGCCAACAACCGACAAAAACTCACTGCAACAGAAAAAAGCGCAAAAAATCTCTTAAACAAAAAAAAAGCGCCAAAAGCAAAAAAAAAATCTGAAACTAAAACTTAAAACTTTCAAAAACGCTACAACTAAAAAATTCCAAAGTTAATAAAATGCCGAAAAGAAAAATCACCAAAATGAAAAAACGGCTTAAACCAAAAATAAAATAAATAAATCGCTAAAATGCGAATAAAATTTAACAAAGTAAAAAAGTAACAAAAATACTAAAAAATCGCCAACAATTGACAAAAATCGCTGAAACAGAAAAAAGCGCCCAAACAAACAAAAAAATCGCTGAAACTAAAAATAATTATTAAAAATAAAAACAAAAAAAAAAAACAAATCGCCAAAACCGAAAAAATCGCGATACCGAAAAATCGTCTAAACAAAAAATCGCTAAAACAGAAAGAAGCGCAACAAAATTGTTCGAACTAAGACTTACAATTTTCAAAAACGCTTAAACTAAAAAAATCCCAAAATTAACAAAATGATGAAAAGAAAAATTGGCAAAATGAAAAAAAAACGCTTAAATGAAAAATATCACCAAAAATAAAATACATAAATCGCTAAAATGCAAAAAAAAAAAAACAAAATAAACCGACAAAAAATCGCTGAAACAGAAAACAAACAAAAAACAAATTGCCAAAAATCGAAAAAAATCGCGAAACCGAAAAAAGGAAGAAACTAAAAAAGCGTCAATGCTAAAAAATCGCTAAAAAGAAATACGGAACCATTCGTGTGTAGGGTTATCAGATTTTTTCCGACCTATTTCGCCAAATTTATTTTAAAAATCGTCAAAAGTCGCCAAAAATCAGTTTTATGTAGTTTTTCTTAGTAAGTATTTAATAATAAATTTTTTTTCATATAACACTTTTATAAAATAAATTTTTATGAAATGATCGTATCAAAATTTATCAGAAAATCTCCAAAATTAGAAATAAAATCACCAAAAACTATTCCTTGTAAATTTTTTTCATTCAAATTCAATGACTATAATTAATATAAGAAAAATCATCAAAATCAAATTGTTTTAACTTTTTGCAGACTAGTTTTGGTAGGATTTTTTTTTTTTTTTTTTTTTGAAACTACTCCTTCTACAAACTAATTTTCATGAATTAGAATAATTTTGAAGTTCAATTTTGTTTAAAAAATAGCCGTAATAATCGCCAACAAAGTTATTTATCGCCATAAAATCACCATGACGCCAAACCAAAAATTTGGACGCCAAACAAGTTGAAAAATCGCCACGTTTGGCGAGAAATCGCCATATCTTACAGCCCTGTTCGTGTGCGAGTCAAAGTCGCACTTTACTGAATTTATTTCAACAATTTCAGAGATATTATATAATGCTCAATAACTTCAGCAAGAGTAGTTTTACAGGAAGATATTCACCCTTATTCTAATTGTCGACATCAACGTCACATTAACACAATACCAAAAAATTGGGGCTTGTGTACCCGTTGTTGAAAACAACTGACTTTTATTAGCAAGTTATGATATTCTCTAGACCTTAAGGTACGGAAATAGATTGTCAGTAGTATAAAATTGTTCTCAAGAGCGAGTAAACAAGCCCCAATTTTTTTGTTTTTGTGTTAAAGTGACGTCGATGTCGACAACTAGAATAAGGGTGATTACAAAATATTCTTCTCTCCAGATGTGTTTCTAGAAGCTTTACGAAAAGATTTTGTATGGACTTTATCGTCTTGGACACTATCGAATTATATATGCTACAAAATTCTGCAAACGTAGCTTCATATTTATTTGAAATTCCCATATGTCTTACGAAGTTTACTATAAAGATATCTATATATATATATATATAAAATCGTAGTGTGTGTTTGTTTCTAACTCTTGATCTCTGGAACTATAAGAGTTGTGGAGCTGAAATTTTCAACACAGGTTCGGTTCAGTACCAGGTAGGTTTTCGTTTTATATTTGACCCAGCAGATGACCACTGTGGGAAGTAATTTGTAGTTAAAAAATATTTGAGGGTAAGACAACGTTTGCCAGGCTCAACTAGTATATTTATAAACACAACAATAATAAACTAAATAATAATACAGTAATCTTTACTTTACAAACAAAATCATTTCAATTTGCCTATTTTGAAATTCAAACGTTACAAGTGGATTTTTTCTTGCAAATGCATATATTTTTCGACTTCAGATGATATCTGTGATGAACACAGAACTTTTTATATATTTTCTAATCCACTTCTTAATTTTAATCACTTCTAACACATTACATTGTCTTACAAAACTTAAAGAGAATCTATATATTTTTCAATTAATTAGTTACACTCTCTCTCTGTCGATTTTTAAAGGCAAAATTTGTTACACGTGTTCCGCTCAAATTCACGCTATTACGAAATCATTTGAAGGGGGAACTTTGTTTGAATACTATAATAATAATTGTTTAATTATTGAAACAAACGTACTACATACATACATATGTAGACAAAGAAAAATTACATTCTTATTTATAATTTTAATCAACTATTGACTAATTACACTTAAAGGCTAGTTCAGACTGGGCAAATACATTTTAAAATTTTTCTGTATAGTGGGAAACTTCCCTATCGGGATTTGAGCTAACTTAAAAGTAACTAATGGTTAATCAGAGACGAGTGACAACTGACTCAAAAGCTAACTCATTTTACATGTTAAACGCTATTCAGTTTTTCAGAATGAGTCAGTACTCACTCACGCTGCATAAATTTCAAATAACCACAAGATAACTCAATTCGAGTTAGTTATTGGCTGCACTATTAGTTAGCTGCGAACTGACTAACTAATGGTTGGCCTATAATCAGCTACTTTGTGGTGCATAAAAAAGGAGTGTTTTGAGCTAGCCAGGATTTGATTTAACTTACTAATGATTAACATTTTTAGTCAACTTAATTTTAAAACAATTTTAAATTAATTTTTTTTTTTTTAGAGAGGAGTATGTGTATCGAACCGTGTTCACCTTGTTTGTTAGCCATCATACTTAACACTTTGCTATTGCGCCATATAAAATAAAGACGGCACAGAGTTAACATAAATATGAATTTTATGCTGAAATCTTCTCGATAAACTATTACTCATCTCTGCATCAGCTTCGAGTTAGCTAAAAGTTACAAAACTTATCGAGAAGATATTAGTTGTACAAAAACAACTCACTAATCGCAGCATCAGTTTTGAGTTAGCTTAAAGTTAGTTCATTACTTTTCGGGGAAAAGACAGTTGTGCAAAAAACAACTGACTCACATCTGTATCATTTATGAGTTAGCTTAGAAGGTAGTTGAAAATGAGTTAGCAAAAAGTCACCTTTATTTTGAGCTAGCTAATAAAATAATAAATCCGACAGGGTATGAATGTATGATGTATGTATGTGTATGTGTTATTTTGCGGAATTATATAAACCGAACGTGTGGACCGATTTTGATGATTCTTACATCAATCGATTTGTCTTCAAAGAGTGAGAGTGTCACTAAAGACATTAGTCAAAACTAAATATGACGGCCAACAGACGCGATTTTGTAAATTCGAAAAAAATAAAAATAAAAAAAGTCGACGAACTATATCAAAATGGTTATCATTTGAGAAGGATTTTAAAATCATCTTTAGGGTTCTCTTATGATTTTTCATTTCGCATGACCATTTGGGATATTTAAAGTAGGGTTTGCCAAAAACCGTGAAAATTAGAAAACCGGTCGGTTTCCGGTTTTAAGCAACTAAAACCGGTCGGTTTCGGTTTTAAAAATATACATGTATATAAATATGTATGTATGCTGGAAAGATAAATGATGATTTAAAAATAATCATCCCTATCGTGAAAAACAAATGAAATTTTTCTTCATGTGAAATTTTCATTCCCCTCGAAGTGAAAAATGCTATCTTGAATATCCCGTGAAATCTTTTCCCCGCTATCAGTCCACGCGAATGTAAAAAAGGAAGAATTCTTGTAAAGCTTAAAAATTAATTGAATATCGGACAAATTTAAGTTGAATAAAAAAAATCACACACTTTTTAAGTTATAAATGAAACTTATTTAACTTTAAAGTTGTACTCATGGAGGCACTTCTGTTGATTTAGCTATTTTTTTCATTAAGTATACCACCGTGGTGGTGAAATTTACTATCTGTGATCCGAAGAGATTCATACTCTATGAAAAAATGTGTTGTAGGGCATTATTGTTAACAATCGTGAGCTTTACTTACTAAAAATAAATAATTTTAACTTTTAATATCAGCCCAATTATGAATATTTCCGGGGAGTTTTCTCCCTTCCTTACCATTTGTTCCCGGGGAATAATCCTCCTATTGAAAACAGCCGGGGAATAAGAAAATACGGGAGAGAGTAAAATCTGCATCAGCTGTTTAATGTTTACATATTTTTTGCAATAACGCAAGAGTTCAACAATAGAAGTTTAATAAAAATTTTATGTTTTCATTGTTAATAAGATTGTGTGTTAATATAAATATTTGTTTATGCTTAAATAAAAATTATATAAACCACTAACACTAACCATTCACAGGCATGCGTAATAACTTTGTGCTGAGAAAGTGGAGTGAAAACTGAGCCAGGTGCAGATGCAAATTGATTAAATTCCGAAGGACTGTGTGTACAAAGGAAATTGTAAATTTAATAAAGTTTTTCTTATCGGTCTTGATAATATTAGAAGGAAACAAATCTTCCATTTACCTATTATGTGAACTTAAAGGAGGCCTGCAAAATTGAGTAGTTTATTATTTCTTCTGAATACAGAAGTGGTTTATGTTTTTGAAGTGCATATGCGCAGGGTTTAGATATAAATGCAAAAATACAAAAGGGAAATATAATAATTCGGTATTTATTTAAGCCTTTTGTTCTAAATAAATGCTTATATATACTATTGTTTTGCAACATTTATTAATATGATTTTTAAATTTGTGCATTAGTTCCCTTCAAAATTTTTGGGGAGAAAACTATCAACACATTCCCCTCTCCCTCATATTTAGAATACCTACTTTTTTCCCGGGGAGTTTTCTCCCAGAGAAATTTTAATTCATAAGTCCCTATTTACACTATGCAAGTCTTATTGCTAAGCTGATTAGTTTATTAGGAGAGAGAGACGGGGGGAAAAGAAACGTTGCTATTTCCCTCGTCTCTCTCTCTCCCTGAAACTAATCAGCTTAGCAATAAGACTTGCACAGTGTGATTTGGGACTTATAGGAGGAATGGGAAAAGGGAAAAAACTCCCGGGGAATTGCTATTCATAATTGGGCTGTATATAAATAATTCGAAGAAAAATATCGAAATTATTCGATGTAATAATTCAGTTCGCCTGCAAAAATAAAGTGAACAAAACCAAGGGAAAAGTGAAAAAATTCACGTGAAAAAGAAGAAGACTTCAACAGTTTTTCTTTAATCTATTACCAAACAGTCGTAGTGGTATTTGAAATACGCCAACCACGATAAGACAGATTATTCATGTTAAGGGTAATAGTACGTTTCCATATACGTGATTTAGTTCAAAACATTTGATTTGCCCAAATTAAGTAATTTGCGAAGTGATTTGCCATACATTTTTCATATGAGCAAATTATCTCAAATGACTTAATTTGCTACAAATTAAGTCGAATTTGTCAATGCAACACTGCGCTGCTGCTATTGTTACAAATGCAACTCTGGGCCATCCATTATTGATGACTTACAAATCCGAAAAAGTGACATTTAAGTACGAATTAAAATGGCAGATTCTATTTGCTTATAAAAAGGAAAAAGTAATTTAAAAAAAGAAAGTTATTGTCAATGTTGTTTTCCATTCTTATGTATATGTTTTATTTATTTTGCTGTTCCAAATTATTATTAAACAAATTTGTGTGCTAATTTTAGGTTATAAAAATAAATAAACAATTCAAACGTCAAATTTATTTCGAAAATTCGAACATAGAAACACTTACAACACATAATGGAAACACTTCGATATGATTTTCTCAAATCAACTTAATTTGCTCATAATGGAAACGTACTATAACCAAAAAAGAGAAAATATTTCTGGGAAAAATTTTTCGAGGGAAAAAATTGTTACTATAGGGGTGATAGAGTTTCTCTGGTTTGTATTCAATTCAGTAGCTCGTTTCTGTATTTCTCGCATCGTAAAATTTCTCACATGAAATGTGAAACACAAAATTCCATCGTTTCTCGATATGTGAGAAAAAAGTGTTTCTGTATTTGAATGCGAGAACAGACAACACTGATTTTGTTTTGACTGGAATATTTCCAGTCATCGAGTGTCAAATGAAAACAAAATGTCACAAAAAAATTATTTTAATAACAAAAAAAGGAAATATATACAAGAAAAAGAAAATAAAATAATGAACATGTATATAAAGTGAATGTAAAATGCTTGAAATAAGTTTTTTCTATCAACTATTTCTACATATGAAAATTACCCAAAAAAAATTCTAAATAAACATAATCATATCGACTCGTTAATTATAATTTTAGTTCAACAATTCGTTTCATATCTTTTCAAATAATTTATTTTTCATATTTTCACACACAAATTAAAAAACTCATATATTTTTGTCCAAATTTGATTGTTCTCGCACCAATTTAAAATTGCGAGTTGTTTTGACAGTTCTTGCGAGAAACTTTTCACAAAATATTGTTACAGAAACACTTTTTCTCACATCCTTCCAATAATTGATGGAAATTTACTTAACTGACAGAAAGTTCTCGCAAAGTAAATATACAGAAACACTTATGTGAGAAAAGCCATTTTGTGATTCAATTTACACTGTTTTTGGTACGATTCCCTCGTTTCATGCGGGAAATTTTACGATGCGAGAAATACAGAAACGAACTACAGGTATTTATATTATAGCATAGACAGACGACAGCGTTAATTTGCATTAACTGTCTTAATGCAAATTAACTTGTGAATTATCCTCATCCGTAAATGCACTAAATGACAGTGAATTAATACTGAATTCAGCTATATGATAACACAGTCCTCATATGGTAACACCGTCAACAATCAATCAAATGTTGGCAAATTGTTTTGGTTTTCAAAATTAAAATGCGATTTGGTCAGAAAATATAAGTTATTTTAATTGTTTTTAGAAAAAGAGCAAAGAAATATTAAAATCGAGACACATTTTTTCCATTTTAAAATTATCGAAGTGTGTGGCACGAAAGGTATGTACAGATTTTGTTTACTTAATGCAAATACTGTCGTCTGTCAGGGTAAATTTTTAATTCACATTAGTGATATTTTAATGCAAATTAACGCTGTCGTCTGTCTACGCTATTAGAGAAGGAACATTTAGTAGTGAGCATGTGTATAAAAAGCTTAAGAATAAAAGATTTATAATTAATTATGCAAGTAATAAAATTTTGAGAAACGTTAAAGCGTTCAATGTAGAGTCGTTTAAATGAAATCTTATTTTTGTGCAGAAGCTACCAGCGACAGAAAACACTCTTTCGCTTTCAGTTGACGAGGGCAATAATATGTTGGTTGTTTTGTTGTTCGCTTTTTTATAAAGTACAAATTCTTGCCGAAGAACGTTAAAATTATCGTCTTCTTGCTTTACATCTGCTAGAGATTTTTTGATAACAGATTACAATTCTTCCTTTTTACCTTTCATTGTTACAGAATGCTTAGTAATGTATAAAAGTTATCAATGTAAAGTACATTTGCTGTATTTTTAAACAAGATAATAATGTTAAAGTAAAACTTAAAAACCGACGCTTTTCTGTCGGTTTCCGTTTCGGTTTTTATAGGTTAAAACCCGCAGTTTCGGTTTCGGTTAAAACTTAACGGCAATCCGTAATTTAACGGTTCAAAGTTGGTCGGAGTGGGATTTTTTTATTTTTTAATTATTACTTGTTACAATTATCTAATCCGCAACAAATCGTTGAGCTCCATTTTGTGGTGCTATCCAGCAAACAAACATTTGATCAAGGCACTTTTCGAAACTTTTTTATGCTAAATAAGTTAAATACATACATTGTGTTATCTAATGAATATTTTCAATAGTAGTGTTTATTTATTCTGTTCATGGATGTTAGAGCTTCATGGATTTTAGAGTTCAATAACTGTTTGTTTGAATTTGAATTATCTATATGAAGACAAATCTTTGTTGCCTATAACACTGGACAACATATATATATATATAAAAAAAAAAAAAAAAAAAAAAAAAAAAAAAAAAAAAAGATAACGAAAAATTCTGGCAGATTGTATGGGCGTTTTGAAAGCTTACGTGTAAAGCTTATATAAAAAGAGAGTTAAAGTTCCAACTTTTCCCATTGCTATTGCGAGTAGTTTAGGTTAGGTTAACAGTTTGAAGAGGAAAGAAGAGTATTTTGTATTTATGATTTGATCTGGCAAAAGTTCGTATCGAACAAATACCACCAAAGTTAATTGTAAATATTATGACAAACACTTAGTAGAACGGAACAACTAGCTGTTTTCGAAATCAACTCACCTTCATCATAAGCATTCTTCTGTGTTTGGTGTGGTGGTTTAGTTTTCTGCTTTATATACTCAGCCATTATTGCAAATGGAATATGTGAATTGTTTTGATTCATCGTATTTCAATTTGCTGAAAGATTTTTTTGTAATGAAAACACAATTTTACCATCTCTTTTGCTTTTGGCTCTCTTGGATACAGTTAATTACAAGCCTTTATGTTACACACATAAAAAATTATTCCCTAAAAATTTTCAAACAAACGTGTGTTTTGAAATATAATTTAGTTTCAGTAAATATTTTTTACTGTTCCAGTAAATTATTTGTTCCAATTTTATTTTATGTAAAAAAAACTGTATAGAATGAAAATTATCTATATAAAGTAAAATTTGTAAAAAAAAATTTTACACAGGATTCAGACGATGAAATTTATGACGTCTACTTTTCTTGATTACCTTTTGAAGTTTCTACCAAAAATTATTTGCGTTCATACGATGATTATTTTTACATGTCTAATTTTTTTTATTGATTTTGATTTTTATTGATTTTATTGTTTATTTACACATTTGCAGTACATACCCTGTCGGACAATGTGTTGTTGACTACAAAAATAGTTAACTTATAGTTAACTTTTCTTAGACTGACTAAAATTTAACTGCAATGTCATCCAGAACAAACCCAAAATTAATTATTAAGTTGAGTACGTAATTAAATTTGATGAGAGCCAACAAATTTATTCTCAGCTACTTTGAAACTCATTTCAGTTTTATATTAACATTTTGCTGTTGTTATTTTAGATGGTGCCTTAGCCGAGTGGTAGCGCGTTGAGTACACAACGTGTGATGATACATATTCGAACCCCGGAAAAAATTTTTTAACTTACTGACTACCAGGTGATTTAAAAAAAATCAACTTTAAGTTAGCTGAAAGTAGTGCAGATTGAGACAATTCACTACCGCCTAGGACATCGCAATGTTAAAATAGTCAGTTGATTACATTAAAATTAATCCAAAGTCAGTAATATTTGCGAAATAGTCAGCTTAATGTTAACCGAATTTACGACAGGGTATGAAAAAAACCATAGAAAACAGAAATCGAGTCATTTTTTCTACCCCTCTTTTTTCTCTACCCCGTTCGCTATCAAACCAAAAATGACGTCGAAAAATAGACTTCATAAAAGTCTTCGTGTGAATTAGGTGTTAGATTTATTTTTTTTAACCCCCGACTAAAAAAAGGTGTGTTATAAGTTTGTAGTGTGTGTCTGTGTGTCTGTGTATCTGTGTGTCTGTCCGTGTCCACGTACAGGCCAAACGGCTGGACCGTTTTTCATTTAGTTTTTTCTGTTTGAAAGATGACTTGATCGGTCCAGCCGTTTAGAAGATGTAACACCTTTTATGAAAAAAGTCGGAGGTTTTTAAAATTTTTAATTTTTGTTATTTATATTTAAATTTGTTATTTTCAGTTAAATTTATTTTTATATACTGTAAAAAATTTGTCTGATTTTTATAATTTTTTCAGTTAAATTTATTTTTATATACTGTAAAAAAATTTGTCTGATTTTTTTAATTTTTTCTACAAATTATTTTATAGATATAAAAAACATTTTTTGTTTAAGATTTTTGTTTGTGGTTTTCAAACTTATTATGTTTGTATATTGTGATTCTCAATATAGTATTAAGAGTCTTACTATAAACATACGGAGTTTGTTAGCTAAATTAAAAATTTTTTTGGGTGGAAGTCTACTGACGAGTTCCAAAAGCGGGAACGAAATGCTTAACCATAAAAACAAGCCAATTTTTGAAAGTAAAAAAAAAATATTTGAACCTTTCATTTGATTCTCAGTTTTTTTTTTCAAATAAAACTTTTACTAATTTAAAAAAAAAAAAAATTAAGAATTGTTATTGATTCAGTTAATTTTTTTCTGATAATACGAAAAATTTTAGTGAATGTATTTGTAAATTATAAAAAAAAAATTTGCTGAATAATACAAAAAAAAAATCTGCAAAAATGTTTTTCTGTTCCTATTAATAAATTTGACTGAAAATATCTTGAGTTTCAGTTAACTTTTTTCTCTAATGCCATAATAAGTTAACTAAAAATAAATTTTCTTTGAGGTGAACTCATTCTATTTTTCTACATCCTGAGTTCACCTGCATATAAATAATTATTTGCTGGGTTTTGTATCAGTTTCAAAGCCTACTAAGCTTATTTTTTCTTTTGTGATTTTGAAAAGTATTATTATTTTATGAATTCTCATATAGTTTTTGTAAGTCTATGCATAAAGTAAGAGGTTTGTGACTGTTTAAAATTTGTGGTTAAAGTCTACTGATGATTTGGTTCAGGCGCCAATGAAATACGTATATAGAAATGCTAAACTACCAGCAAATATATTTCAATTATTTTATGTACACTTCTGACAATATGTCAAATAATAAATTTTCTTTAAAGTTTTTACAAAATTGTTATCAGAATCTACCAATTTCTTTGTAGGTGCGCATTCACACACAAAATTTACTGATTCAATGAATTTGGTTACTGAAAACGAAATTTAGTTTTTTCTGTGCATGCAGGAAAAGTATTGATTTTGAGAAACATGAAAGGGAGAAATTGGGTGTGCTAAAATATTCTGTACGATCAGCGATTAAAGCACTCACTGCTTCTAATAAAGGATTGATATTGTTAGTAATTATACAACCAAACATTAAACACCTTTTAAGTTGAGTTTTGGTGTATTCGTAGACTTAATACTGAATTTTGAATCGCAAATGACCGATTTTGACCATAAAATTACTTAAGTTCGAAAATTACGTCGCTTGAGCTTTTTTTTTTGGCAGTTATGGCACGATGTGCCGATTCCGCTTTAAAGGCTAGTATTCACTAGCCTACATAATCGTAAAACCTTGAAAAAATACAACCCTAGTGAATAGCAATTAGCTATTTTTTGTCAGAAATTCCAGCATACCAGGGTCATATTTTCTCAAACGTCATGTGAACAGTCTCACAAGAGACTCACACGTAAACTTTCAAACGTGTTTATTTATTTATTTTTTTTTTTAAGGAAAAGTAACACTCAGGCAATGAATACCCACTACTTTTACTAGGTGTCACCGGATAATGATAGAGAAGACAGGTGGTGAATTCTTTTACAACTCTGCTTTATTTTGCAATTTTCTAATAGGGCAGTGTTGCAGAGCCTCTGGTGTCAATGAGTCGTATTAAATTTTAGAAGCTGTATTTAGTAGCTACATAATACCGGCGAAGGAGGGCGCCCTAATGTTATATTAGGATTACTATACGCTGAAGCACGAGTAGTTCAGTGGTCAGTGTCTATGCCTTCCTCACTTGAGCAACTGATACAAATGGCCACTATTAAACATTAGAAAAATGCGTGGTGTTGTTATTTAATGACTGCCGTAGACCCGGCTCAAACCCACCACCTTCGGTTTTGTAGTCAAGGTGCTAACTACATACTTAAGCCAACGCCACCCTTAAGCATTAAACACATTCACCACAGCAAGCTACCGACTACCAAATGTCAAGGATAGAATACACATGTTTATATGCGAATAATTCTTTTGAAGACAGCAAGGCAACATGGCGGCAGGTTATTGTCTATGCTGATTTTGTCGTTGTAGTCCAATTAAACTAATTTCTATTTTGTTGGCTACAATGAGAAAATTCAGTATTGCCAGTGCAATACAAAATGTTGAATGAATGATTTGGTACAATTATTTCATATTATTTAACAGAAACAATATCCAAAAATTGATGTAAGGAATAAATTGATTAATTTTTGTACTTTTACGTGAAATAAGTACATTTTAAAATAGTAATTAATTTTTATAAATGCAAAGTATATAAAAGTGGCAATACTGAACTATGCATTTGTACTTGAATATCAACTGCAGATGGTGCTGCTGCCGTCTCCAAAATAATTAAGTAGCCGGCTACGAGGCGACAAATGCTGCTAGCGGCATTTGAAGTCGTGTGTTCGTGTAGCCTGCTGTGGTGAATGTGTTTCATGCAGCGATCTTCAAAACCGCGCACGCGTGCGAGTGCTCTCACAATAATGATGAGAGCAATAAGAGATAATTTGTATTTTAATTTAATGTGTACTCAATTGTTACTACAATCAGGGTTACCTCTTTAATTTCAGGTTATTCATATGTGCCGGTTGTGTAGTCGTATTTTACTAGAACCAAATGGATTCTTTTTAAATTAGTTTAATTTGAAGTTTTTCTACTTTTTAGAGCTTGAATATTCATATCTGAAACAAAGTTATTATATACTACTTAAAATACATCAGATGTGCATTAATCTCTTTTTGAACACAAGAAATTGACTCAAATTAGAGTTTTACATATATGTATTTATCAAATATATCTTGGCAGCCCTGCTATAAGAAGAGGAAAAGATATGACGCTCAAAAACGAAGCACCAACACAAACATAAGTGTGAATGTATGTGTGTGGGGATCGCTGGTTTAATGTATTACACAGTATGCTCTCTCTCTCCCTCTCTCTCTCTGTCACTGCTTATTGATTTGCAAAATGTTTCGTTTTGTTGCACAGTGTAATGATATCTGTTATTGTTATTGGCTAAATATTTATTTGTTAACTTTATTATAATCCGTGCGCTTCATTTATTTGTTCGTCTATCTCTTTGTCATATTTTTGTTTGTTAATCTCTCTGTGTTACCATGCGGAACTTACATGCATCTATGTACTTTTATTTTTATTTATCGCTTATCTAATATGTATGTGTGTGTATGTGTGTATTTTTAACATATAATTCAAATTAGGGAGGTACATTTAAAGTTTGGGTAAACACAGTGTACCAAATTGTTTGGCCGCCATACACCATTAATCAGGCACCAAACATGCATAGAAAAAATTGTTCTCCAATTAACAGTTTTAATTAAAAAAAAAATGCAAATAATCAACTAAAAATATAAGTAAACTCTTAAAAATTTAAGTTTAATTAAAAATTTAATTGAGTCAATTAAACTTTTATTTCAAAATATAATTAATTAAAAAGTTCAATTGATGCGATTCAACTTTTAATTGATTTTTTTACTTTTTTCAAATAAAGATTGGAGAAAAAGAAATTTTTTTTTGATAGTCAAACTGGGTTTTCTAGTGTTTTGTTCGTCATCTTTTGCACTTTTTAAAGGACTCGACATTTTTTTTTTCACATTCACCCTTATCGGGAATACAAGTTCACGTGAAATACATATGCTCCGATTCCCTAAACTTGTAATCATAAATTTTTACGTTATTGTTGTATCCGCTAGTTTTGTTCATAGGAAATATATCACCTGAACAATACAGAATTCCATAATATTTTAAGTTTACAATAAAAGTACATGTAAAAAATTCTCTAGAGAAGCTTAAACAAATTTAAAAAGCTTCAAAAGTTCTGTTTAACTTCCACATTTCCTAATAAACTTAAAAATTATCGTTCCAAATTTTAAGTAAAGTATAGTTTGTGCAGTCGTGCCTTATAGTATGTTTCCACCGGCATGATTTAAGCAAAACATGTTAATTTATACATGAGTTACGAGGGTGGATCATTAACTCAGTGTCTTTCTTAATTTCCTGCCTCTTGATTGAAATGGCAACACTGCTCCTGTCAAGAGGCAACTGTCAGCTGTGTCATGTAGTTTGTGTTTGGCAGCCCTTGATAGCAGACTACCTTGCCTTTTGCGAAGAAAATGGAAAAAAGTGAATTTCTTAGGCCCATTAAACATTATTTTTTGCGAAAAAAAAAAACGTCAATCAAACCAAGGATATCGAGCTATCCTTGGATATTGTGGAGACTCTGCACAATCGATTTCAATGGTAAAGAAACTGGTTTACTGACTTTCTTTGTGGTCTCAAATGTTGAAGAAAAAAACGACGATATGGTGTACGCCGATCGAAGAGTAAAAGTGCATGAAATTGTTGATGCCTTAGGCATTTCATATGGCAGTGTGATTTCGAATTTTAAATGATCAGCTGGGTTGTCTGCAAGATGGGTGCCGCGTTTGCTCTCAATTGACCATAAACGTAAACGCGTGACAACTTCAAAGAATTGTTTGGAGTTGTTTAACCGCAATCCGAATGACTTTTTGCGGCATTCTGCAACTGTGGATGAAACATGGATCCATTAATGTACTGCGGAGACCAAGCAGCAGTCTAAAGCTGCTCCGAAGAAGGCCAAGGTGAGTTTGTCGGCCAATAAGGTGATGGCAACAGTTTTTTGTGATGCACACAGGATAATCCACATCGATTACCTTCAAAAGCGAAAAACAAAAAATGGCGAAGATTATGCCAACTTATTAGATCGATTTGATGGGGATTTAAAAAGAAAACGACCCCATATGGCCAAGAAAAAAGTTCTTTTTCATCAAGATAATGCACGAGTGCACACGTGTGCTGTCTCAATGGCACAACTCTATGAATTGGGCAACGAATTGGTAACCCATCCGCCATATTCTCCAGAATATGCCAATTTTGGTGGAAAGAGATTTAGCTCCAACTATGAAATTATTGCCTATTTTAAGGACCTTGAAAAATCCTATTTTTTGGAAGGCATACACAAACTGGAGAAACGTTGGACAAAGTTTATTGAGTTAAAAGGAGATTATGTTGAAAAATAAATTTTTGTTTTGCAAAAAAAAAAAACTGCTTCATTCAAAAAGTCACGGCCTTATTGATCCGCCCCCGTATACAAATATTGCATATGGCTAAATCACCTCAAAGTAGTTGATTTATTTTAAATTATGTCGAAAATATTATTTTTCGAACTGGATTTATCTATGCAAGCCTGCGTTGCTTTTAAAACTACAAACAACATCCCTGGATTATCCTTCAATAGTGATTAACAATTTCGAAAAAAATTACATTAGGAATATTTAATCAATTTGAAATTTCAACTAAATATGTATAAAATTCACATTACAGCTGCTGTGCCCACTTTATAGAGTACGTGCATAAATTGAATACGAAAATTCGAACAACAAATCACTCACAAGTTCGGTGGAAACACTTGGAAGTAGAAATGGGCGCGTGTGGTGTTTTTTTCGTGACACGAACACGCAACAACAATCTAATAAAGACTAAAATGTTCTACTAAATCGAAAAAAAACACGACTCAACACGCAGTTTTCGTGACGAAAAATCTGATTTCGGTTTGAGAAAAATTGACACGAAAAACACGAAATGATTTTAGATGTAAAATTTGTATGAATAAATTTATTTGAATTTAATAATTGTTTGTTGATATTGTGTGGGCATCTGAAGTTTACAGTTTTGTGTCTAAACCAGTAGTATCTGATGTGGTGGCAGATAGTAGCACCTGGCAGTGCCATATTTTGAAAAGCTGCTCTTGAAAAAAATCAATTAAATTTTCTGATTTTCAATACCATACCAATAATACTTCGTGTGTGTTGTGCAGTATCGTGTTGACCAATTTTTTTCGCGTGCATGTTTCGTACGTGTTAAGCGCCTTGTTATTCTTGTTCGTGTTATGTTGTGTTTGGAAAAATTCGACTCGCGCCCATCTCTACTTCGAACTGATTTACTTAAACCTACTGGATTTAAAGTCGGTAGAAACATATTATTAAAGTAGTCACGTGGCATGCTGTTTTTGTTTATTTTTTATTTTTTTATTTAAGCCTTGTGTTATTATTTAAGTATGAATGGAATTATCATATGAATATGTGTGCATGACAACATCTTCTTAAAGTGTTTAACTTTTAAAAATAATCACTTTGCTTTTTTAGTTTAACTAATTTAAATAAACAATGAAGTTAGTGCGGCCGCTCTAAATTGGCACAAATTGTTTTTGTCTACAAAACTTTTATTTTTTATTTTTGTTTAGTTTTGAGATTATCCGCAGCGCCTGCCTGATTTCATCAGACTTGACAGTTTTGGTCTTTTAAATATGTATGTATGTATTTTTTTTCTATATGATAAGTAATCAGGCAAAATAATTCAAATATGTATTATATATGTAAATATGTATGTATGTATGTACATATCCTCATATACATATGTACTCACATGTATGTATGTATATCATCACAAAAGAAATATTCAGGTATGTGATGAAAAACGATTAAGACACAAAAGCAATTTGAAAACGATAAAAGGTGTGATGAGTTAGTTGTCTATAGTCGTTTTGTCAATAATTTTAAAATTTGTTGTTAATGGTTTTTCCAAAACATTTTGATATACTTCTTTTCACAGCTCTATTATATGGTCTATATTTGATTTTCAAGTGTGCTTTTTCGAAGTCAGTTGTTTGAGATTGGCTCAAAAATGATACTCAAAATCGACCGGAATTCATTACATCTTTTCAAAACGATTGTTTTGAAATCGTTTTGAAAACGATCGTTTTCCATCACATACCTGATTAAGTATTATCTTAGAAGTTTTTATTTGATTAAAAACGATTTCATATGGCATAACTTCATGAATGAAATATAAAAATAATATAAAATTTTCCATTAAATAAATATTAATGATTAACTTGCTCGTGTTAAACACGCCCCAATTTTGAATATTTATGCAACAACATATTAACGACAGCAGGCTACCGACCACAAACTGTCAGAAAAATTAAAAAATGAAAATTATTATTTTCACGACAGCACATCTTTACAACCATAATTGTAACTGTCGCTAAATTAGACTGACTTCAATTTTTGTTGGCGACACCGAGCAAATACAGTGCTGCCAATATAATAAAATTAAAAGAAAATTAATGATTGCTTAAGCTACGGTCACACTTGTCAAACATTTACCCAAAAAAGCGTATCCACTAAATGCTAATGAAAAATCTTTCAGTTCAGACAATAGTTTGTCAAGTTAAAGAGTATCCAATAATGTTGGATTCTATAACATTGTCTATTAGTTGTGTTCGAAACTGTTTAATTTGATAAACAAGTGTCTGGATCAAAACTTTTTACGTAAGTGTTTGTTGGTTACGCTTTTTTGGGCAAATGTTTGACAAGTGTGACCGTACCTTTAAGGTTAGCCTTCATTTAGCCGGCTGTAATGGAAAATAACTGCAACGTTAGGAAACATCTGATCAATATTGTTATGTGGAAAGTAATGTAAATGGTTATAGAGATGTAATGTAAAGTAACTGAAATGTACGAATTTGTACATTACTTTTCAGTTACATTCCACTACAGTCGACTAATTGAAACTTTATTGGATATTCAGGCTTACTTACCGTAAACAAAATTTCACATTGAAATTTCCGAATGTGTAAACAGTTGTATATCATGAATAAAATTTGTTGTGCAAATTTCTAAATGTTTTTTCATTTTTAAACCCCGAAATATTTTTTGTTGTTAAATTCTTTGCTTTCAAAAAACTTCGTGCGAGTGTGAAATTTTTTGACAATTTATTTGAAAACATGTAAGATTTAAATTTTAATTGAACTGATGGTACGAAATTTAAATTCATGTGAACGGAAAATTTTACATGTGGCTGATAATTTAATAGAAACAACATCTCAAAAATTCATATAAAGCAATACATTGATTCGTTTTCTTATGTGAGAATTTTATTTTTGTAAATGTGAAATATTTGAAAGTGGCAACACTTAAATATGTATTTAGACTTATGCATTCAACACATTCACCACAGCAGTCTACACGAACACCCGACTTCAAATGTCGCTAGCAGCATTTGTCGCCTCGTAGCCGGGTACTTAATTATTTTGGAGACGGCAGCAGCACCATCTGCAGTTGATATTCAAGTACAAATACATAGTTCAGTATTGCCACTTTTATACATTTCGCATTTATAAAAATTAATTACTCTTTTAAAATATACTTATTTCACGTAAAACTACAAAAATGAATCAATTTATTTCTTACATCAATTTTTGGATATTGTTTCTGTTAAATAATATGAAATAATTGTACAAAATCATTCATTCAACATTTTGTATTGCACTGGCAATACTGAATTTTCTCACTGTAGTCAAAGAAATAGAAATTAGTTTAATTGGACTACAACGGCAAAATCAGCATAGACAACAACCTTTCGCCATGTTGCCTTGCTGTCTTCAAAAGAATTATTCTCATATAAACATGTGTATTCTATCCATGACATTTGGTAGTCGGTAGCTTGCTATGGTGAATGTGTTTAATGCTTTACACTTTCTTACTGCTTATAGTGCTGCTGCCATTTGCAGTTAAGTACACGGCAACGATTGCTGTAGTCGGTAGCCTGCAGTCGTAAATGTGTTTAATGCATTACTTATGAAACTTTAACCGCAACAGTTAGTTAGAAGTGTGTATTGTGGTTAAAATTTGTGTGTTAAAAAATCAACAATGTGGTTTGAGGTTTGAATGAAGAAATAAATAATTATGCTTGAGCTAAAATCAATTTATTTGAATTTAAATTAATACATTTCATATAATTCCCACATACAACCCTTAAATTAATTCTATAAAAATCAAACGGTTATACAGGTGTGCTCCCATCAGTGTTACCTGGGGTCAATTCTATTTCTGTAAAGAAGTGAAAACTAAAAACAAAAAACTATCTCTTCCTTTAAAAAGGCAATTTTGGTTTTAGCTTTTATGAAAACTATCTGTCAAATTTATTTCATATGACTATCACAGATTTATTTAAAATTCATACCATTTTCGCAATAATTAGTTTAAAAAAAAAAAACAAAATGAAAACCTCTCATAAATCAAATGTTTTCATCTTGTTGAATTTTCATAATGTTGCACGTGACCTTCGTGCACATTTAAGACTAAAAAAAAAAATTCGAAATCAAGTACATTTTTATTTATAATTTATAGCTCTAAATTAGTCTTATAATTGGTGTTAAGTTTGATTATGAGCAATTTATTGTTTTCACGATAATTGCAAAAAATCGGGGCATTCGCAAGTGACAAAAACATAACTTTTTTAACGGCTAACGATACGCTAAAGCAATATCCTAATGTGACTAATTTTAATATGCTGTACACTTATGCCTCTTTCAAAGGTTTATATTTTACCCAAGAATTATTTATGTGTATGAATATTTTTTTAAATTAAATTATAATCACTGTCGCACGTATTTTACATTTTTCAATGCAAATAAATGCTGACTCACTACAGAAATGGTCCTGTGAAGTATATTCTAGGTCCCTGAGAACCTATGCTCCTTATAGGGAGCCAAAGGAACCAATGTATATATATATATATATATATATATATATATATATATATCGGGTGTTTTTTTTAGAGGTATAGAACTTCGAATTGAAATAAAACACAAGAAAATCGTTTTAATGTCCATCAATTTGGCTTTATTGGAAGGATAATTTTATGCCATTAACGTTTAAATATGATTTTGGGCATGTGGCCGCCACGGCTGGCTCGAATAAAGCCAATTCTACAGGTCCAATTTTCAACCACTTTTTCAAGCATATGGGGCCGTATGTTGGCAATAACGCCACGAATGTTGGCTTCCAAGTCCCCTAACGTTTCTGGTTTGTTGGCGTAGACGAGCGACTTCACATATCCCCAAAGAAAATAATCCAATGGTGTCAAATCACACGATCTTGGTGGCCAATTGACAGGTCCATTCCGCGAAATTATGCGCTCATCGAATGTTTCCTTCAATAAATCGATTGTGACGTGCGCTGTGTGGCATGTAGCGCCGTCTTGTTGGAACCACAACTCATCCACATTCATGCCATCCAATTCGGGAACAAAATAGTCGGTTAGTCGGCTCCAATTGCTGTGCACGGTGGCGAATCGATTCATTCGGGTCCTCTTCAACACTTTGCTCTACAGCGGCAATTGTTTCTTCGGTGCGCACTGTTCGACGTCTCTGCGGATGCGTATTATCACATAGAGTAAACGTAGTGCGAAAACGATCCATGGTTAACCGAATTAATTGCTCTGATGGACGATTATGTCGACCATAAAATGGACGGAGCTTGCGGTAAACTTCGCGAACTGAACCATTATTTTCGAAATAAATTTGCACGATTTGCAAGCGTTGTTCTTTTGTCAACCTGTTCATGATGAAATGGCAAACCAAACTAAATATTAATCACTTGACAGCTGACAAAATGGCCGCCAGTTAAAAAAGTGATGCCAACTTAAAGTTCTATACCTCAATAAAAAACACCCTTTATATATATATATATATATATATATATAACAGCCGCACGTGACATTTATCCATCATGATATTTACATATATTGCTTCTGTTGCTCGTTTTTACGAAATTAAAAATAAGAAAGCTTCTTAGTAAAAATGATTTCAAATTAACAGAAGTATTATTAAAAAAAAAAAAGTAATTTTTTAAACGTTTGTTGACTGTTCGCATTTCTGCCAGCTTCTGCGTTATGTATTCCGCCATTTCTCTTCAATGATTGAATTTTTTTCCTTCATCCAAAGCTTTCCACTTTTCCCAGGCATTTCACATGCTTTCCCTGCTTAATTTAATTTATGGTCTTTAGAGTTGGGCAAAATCGTTCCTTTTGTGGAATCGTTCCGACCGATCTGAAAGACTCAAGGAACTAGGTCGTTCCTTTCGTTCATCGTTCCGGTCTTAGAATTTTAACAGTGAATGAACGAGGAACGAGAGAACGTGCCTTTTGCTCGTAAAAACTTCAAAACAAATTTTTTATGGTTCATTTTAATTTTCTGACAAACTAAAAAAAATAACTCTTTAACCCCCGACTAAAAAAAGGGGTGTTATAAGTTTGTAGTGTGTATCTGTGTGTCTGTCTGTGTCCACGTACAGGCCAAACGGCTGGACCGATTTTCATTTAGTTTTTTCTGTTTGAAAGATGACTTGATCGAGAGGGTTCTTAGCTATGTTCCAGCCGTTTATAAGATATAACATCTTTTCTGAAAAAAGTCGAGGGTTTTTAAAATTTTTAATTTTTGTTATTTTCATAAAATATTTGTAAAAAAAATAATAGCCCGCAATAAACAATAAACTTTTGAAAATAGCAAAATTTATCATAAACATTATAAATAAATGAACGAAACATATGTATGTATATAATATACGATTTGCAATTACAGAACGAGGAACGATAAAAAAAGAACCTTTTAAAAATCCCCACTGTTCCTTTTTAAGAATCGTTCCGCACCGATCCAATTAGGGAATCGTTCCATGGAACTAGGTCGTTCCGGAACGACACAACTCTAATGGTCTTGTAATAATATTTCATCTTTCTTCAATGTTGCGCTTCACAATTTGCAACTCTTTTAATTTTTTTTTGCCGTTTTTGTTCATCTAAATTTAAATAATTTGAAAGGGTGTATGTAACATTTTTTGAATGTAAACTTTTCTTTTTCTTGAATTTTACTAAGATGTCACACGTGACTAACTTTTTAGACATAGATTTCAAGCTCACAAATCTTTGTATATTTCGGAAATTTTTTTTGATTAAATTGTATTGAATACATATCTGCGATTGTACTGATGTCGCACAAAAATATGAGACTTTCACCCCTTTTACACACGGAAAGTCTACTTTGCAAAGTCTTAATTCAGCTGTGTGAAAGACAGAGCTAAGAATGCTTTCTCTTTCTGTCATTCTCCCAACTGAATTAATACTTTGCAAAGTAAACTTTCCGTGTGTGAATGGGGTATTAGCAAAGCTAAAATTTACAGTTATTTGTAATAGAATATTTTCTGATGTATTCTTTTTTGACACTCTGTAACACGATACAATTATACAGGTAATCGCGAATCTACAACAAATGTACAACAAATGAAACAACAGGGGTTTTTATTGCTGTTTTGTGATGAAAACTGTCAAAAAACCAAGAGAAAATAAGTGACACATACTTGCGTTTTCTCTTGTCTTTGCAAAGCTTTATTTGTATTAGTACATTTTTAATAGGCGCTATGCACGTGTATTGGTAAAACGTAAAGAAAATTTGTCAGATCAGATCACGATCAGCTGGCGCTTCGGGTTTACCTGTATTATTGTATCATGGCTCTGTAACTTCGTAAAGAGCAAATGTCAATGGATAATGCTTCTCTTTAAGAAAAAAATAATCTATATTTATAAAACAGGATGTGTGTGTGTATGTATGTATGTAATGTATGGACTTCAAAACGGCTGGGCCGATTTTGATGAAATTTTCAGAGAATCTTTAGGCGGGTGACACTGAAGTCTGATTTTTGATTTTCGGTCTGCGGGCGGAGGGCGTGGCAAAATCCATATTTCTATTATATTTTATACAATATATACATATTTATTAATTTTTTTTTGTTTTTTTTTATTTTATTTTATTTGTTTTTTTTAAAGCTGTTGTCATGTTTTTTAAAGCGAGATATCAAGCTCTTAAATAAATTCAGTAAAGTGCGACTTCGGCTCTTACATGAAGGGTTTCGTACGGACACTACATGTTCATAATATGTACTCTACGAACTTTACCCTGTATAATCGAATATTTTACCTGATGTAGATATTTTTTAAACGACTTTAAGTACCCGGCAAAACTTTTTTCAACTTTTGGCGATATTTTTTAGTTTTTGCGTCTTTTCTTAGTCTAGGCGCTTTTCGTTTTCGGAATTTTTTTCTTCGGGTTTTGGCGATTTTTTTAATTTTTGGTGATTTTTTCTGGTTTTTAGCAATTTATTTTAGTTTAGCGATTTTTTTTAGTATTGGCAATTTTTTTGGTTTTTGGCGATTTTTTAATTGCATGCATTGACATTAGTTGTGTGCGCTTGCTTTAAAAAACCACACTTAAACACATAATAGTTTATCATCCACAGTCGAATCCGCTTTAGGACAACACGCTTTACTGAAAAAAAATAAGATTACTAAAAGCTATACAAATCCCCCACTGATTTTAAACGCAGCTAGTCTTATTCACTTCGCTTTAGCGAAACATCGCTTTACTGAAAATATCGTATTACTGAAAACCACAAGCAACAAGCCAGCCCACAACTACGTTTTGTATGAAACTTACTTCGCTTTAGTGAAAAAATTAACAATGACAAAATGATTTATTAGAAATCGATAGCATAACTTAAAAGGCTGAAAAAATTGTGCATGTTTTGTCCGTTAAAAAATTAAATGGCAAAATATATTTGTACTTTTCGCTTTTACGTACTTTATTGCATATTTCTATTATATTGTCAATGCAAGTGGCTAGACATTTTCGAGGAAATCGTGAAAAATTTCAACAGCAAAATGTGCACATATGCATGTGTATTAATATTAATTTTAAGCAGTACGCTTAATTGTAACAAATTTCAGTAATCCGAACTACGTTTTAGCGAAAAAAATAGGATAATTGAAAAAAAATTGGGTTTTAGTTATTTCCAGTTAAACGACATCATTTGTTATTGGTTTAGTATAATACATGCTACGACAATACATTTAAAAAACAAGACCTATTTGCATTTCAAGACTGTTTACACAGTCCTCTAATACACAGTATGCCAGGCCGTTGTGTTTGTGTTTGTTGTTAGTTTTCAGATCATCGTTTACTTCCTATTAAAGTGAAAGTTTAGTTTAGTGAAGCTCCTCTAAAAAGATCTGAAAAACTTTGTGGATCCGTAACTACTTAAAAATATATTTCCTAACATTTTTGTGTATAACGGGGTTTTCTTAGATTTCCATTTTCTTATTTTTTTTGGACATTCTTTACATTGATTCTTTCAGGTAAAGTTATTCCCCCTTAACGTCCGTTGTGGCACATTTTTTTTTATCTAGTACAAAATCGTCGTAGTCGCTGTCGAAATACGACGCTCGTAATTAAGCCCATTCTTTCACACGAGTTCTTATATGAAATACATATGTATTAAAAATACTAGGTATGTATGTATGTATGCACGAGAAGTATATATGTATATATGTTATGTATTTATATATATATGTTTTATATATTTTCCAAAGATAACAATGCTCCAAATATATGTCTGTATACAAGACTGAATGTCTATAAGAAAGATCAGTGTTGTCAGATGGGGCAATTTATCCCAGAATCGGGATTTTTTTTTTTTTTGGAAAAAAACATAGTTTTTGCATACAAAAATTAAGCTTGGACATTTTTTTAAATTGTTTTTTTTTCGCAAAAAAAACTTAAAAACTAGTTATTGCACATAAAAAATTAAGCTTGGATATTATTTTTCTTTAAAACTGTTTTGTCAAAAGTGAAGAAAATCATGCTATGGTTAAAGTTATGAAAAGAAAACACCAAAAACGGCCAGCAAACTCGATTTTTGGCAAAAATTCGAATTGTGCGACCTGTAAACATTTTCCGAGAAATCTCAAAAATACTTGACCCTATAAGCTTTCATATTATGCTTGAGCTAGAGCTGCTCGATGTTAATCGATGCATCGTAAACATCGATGATTTGGTTGTGATACATCGAATAAATGCCGATGTACCGTATCATACGATGTTAATCGATACATCGATGTTTTTATTCGATGTATTGAAAAGACGACTTTTTGTATATATTGATGCTTGCAACTCATTTAATATAGTGATTAAAAAAACCCCTCTAAGAATGACTTTTTAAAACGTTTTCTAAATTTTAAAATTCTTTGAAAATGGCTTGATGAAACAACAATACTAAGGGTGCGAACAGAGTGAGCGCTGATGCCGAGCCGATCTTATTGACGCTTATTTTCATGCGAGAAGAAAATTTGTATATAACACAGTGAATGCGAGAATCAGCGCTGAAATTCTGTTTATTGCATGTGTTTTGCTTTTATGCCATTTAGGGTTATTATTACAACTTAAAGTTAGTTAAATGTAGGATTTTATCGGACGTATAAAAACATCATCGGTTGCAAAATTTTACTTTAACCTAAAGTGAGCGATAAATTACAGGCAAGTTTATCCCACCTGGTAAGTTAAATCCAATTTGCAATAATGGAAAGCTTTTTATAGGTCCAATAAAATCCTACTTTTAACTAACTTTAAGTTGTAATAATGACCCTTAGTCTTGTTGTTCATTTGTGTTTATAAAATTGCTGTACACGGTAATGGATTCATCTGATAAATAGTATTTCGCTTCTCCTAGTGTGATTAATGCAATTATTAACACACAAAAATTTGGAAAACAATCCAATTACACTAAAAAGGAATGAATTTGGTGAATTTCAAATTTTTCATCGATATCCATTTTTTTTTATTATTTTTAAACCATTAAAAAACACGACTGCACGCTAAAAAGTAAACATAAACAATGTTTTCGGCGCTGAAAAACGCTTTGAAACTGTTTTCTCGCACTCATCGGCTTTGCTTTCTGCTCTTGTCGGCGTTCACTGTGTTATACACAAGCTTATTTGTATTGACTTGATGTAATCGGCTTTCAGCGTGCACTCTCTTCGCACCCTAAAGGTATTTTTTTTGTCAATTTACAAAGCATCATCGAAGCAACAGCGTTATTTTAGAGCATCCAAATATATATTTTTATTGTGAAAAAATTGTCAAAATTTTCTTGGTATTATATGGTAATAACCAGCAATGTAAGTTCTTTTTCCATATTTGATGTAAAAATCCATAATATATTTGGCTTAAAATTACTGTTACAGACGGTTTTAGACACCTATTGAAAGTTATATCACCGCACTTTAAAGTTCCAAATAGAGCTACTGTGACTCGTTTGGTTGATAAAAAAATATGACGCTTTGTCAGGAACATTGAAAACTAAATTACACACAATGGAAAATATTACTTTGACAACTGACATTTGGTCCAAATTGCAAACCTGTAGAACTGGCCTATGAAAGAAGAAGCACATACCGTGCTTTGCACACATGCTTTTCTTAATGCTTATGAAATTTTAAAATCGACTTTTACTTATTTAATAAATTTTCTTGGTTCCAATTAATCAATACGATGCATCGTAAACATCGATGTTTATTTTAAATCAATACATCGAATAACATCGATGTGAATTAATAATAAATCGAATGAGAAAAAACATCGATGTTTTTTTACGTGAGCGGATATAGCTTGAGCCCCAAAAAAATTTTTTTTGGACAGCCTAATGTACATACTTAAGTATACAACATAACATGTATTTACAAATAGTTAATAACTATGAACCACAGTGAAAACAAAATATTCATAAGAAAATAATTAAATTAATTTAAATTAAAATAGTATTTTTTTTTATTGAGGGATTTTTGGGGATTATAGTTGAGTAGAAATTGAGTTTTTCGGGTATCAAAATTTTAAATTTGGGAATGTCAGTTAAAAGAAGTCTGGGAAGTCTGAGAAAGATACAAATAGCGAGAGATAGAGAGAGCCAAAGTCAACAAAAAAAAAAAAAAAAAAAAAAAAAATGTCTATTCACTCAGGTCATTGATATTAATGGCAAAGACCATAATTGCGACTCTAACTAAAGTGATACCTAGATACTCTTATTTTTTTCCATTTCTTAATATTTTGTTAACTCCCGACCAAAAAAAGGGGTGTTATAAGTTTGTAGTGCGTGTCTTTGTATCTGTGTGCCTGTACAAGTTCACGTACAGACCAAACGGTTGGACCGATTTGGATTTAGTTTTTTCTGTTTGAAAGGTGACTTGATCGAGAAGGTTCTTAGCTATCTTTTAATAAAATCGGTTCAGCCGCTTAGAAGATATCACATCTTTTCTGGAAATATTCGGGGGTTTTTTTAAATTTTTAATTTTTGTTATTCCTACATTTTTTCACATTAGTTGTTGGTTCTGGGTTGTCTCAATTTTATAACTACGCGAAATTCTATTGTTTTTCTACGAAACCATAGGCCTAAGAACAACACCTACAAATTCTGCGTAAATTAATAAACAGCTTTGCTACTCATATTAGTTTAATAATACATGTATATTACTACGTTTATACGGGCGATTTATTTGCAAATAAAAATATTTTAAATAGAGAATTTTCCCACATAAAAGGCGAATTAATTTTAAAAAGCATGTAGCTAACTCACAAAAAGTTTAAAAATTACCAAGAAAACTACTTACATTGTGCTCCTTTATTTTTATTTTTAAACAAAACGTTTGTGAAAAAAATACACGTATTTTTTGGGGGAAAAACTCACGGAAATAGAAAAAGGCGATGCCAATTTATTTTCGAACATGCGATTTTTTTTCTAACGTGGAAATAATTCACGATTGCAACTTTAGGGAAAAGGGAAATATTTTGAGGGAATAAATAAATATTCACGATAGGGGTGAATATAAATTTATTTCAAATTTATTAAATATTTATTGAAGTTTTTTTTTAAGATTTATTTGGGGACTAGTTTTGTGAGACGCAACTCTTAGCGAAATTCGCATGTATTTTGTTTTTGTAAATAAAACTTTTTCCATATAAAATTTGTCCACGCTTGGCATTGCGTTTTACAAAATTAGGCCCTTAATTTTTCTAAGCCAATGGGCCTTATTACGAGTGTTGTATTACGACTTCGACTACGACGATTTTGTATTAGTCTAAAAACCATTGCAACATTTTTTTTTAATCGTAGTCGAAATACGACACTCGTAATAAGGCCCAATATGCTTATGACTTAGACCACTTTCATAATTGAGGGCACATTAGAGTGTCCGTTATTTTTTTTGATTTCTTATATTCTGCCCCCAAAATCGGTTCAGTTTTATGAAAAAAAAAAATACAAAAAAAAAATTCATAGCGATAAGTTGTGTTTTAGGGGGATCGTCCGCTCCTCAAAGTTGGCCTTCAAGCCCATTTTTCAAAGGTGAACAATTTCCAAAGAAATGAAATTAAAAAGTTTTCGGTAAAATTTTCACTTTTACGGCTACCTACACGGTGCTAAGAATCATTCCTAGGAAGTTCATATGTTCTAGAAAGTTGTTTATTGAGGTCTTAGGTACACTTTTGTAGTTAATTGTTTCCTTGAATTTTGAACGGTTGGCCACCTATGAATCTGAACAGGTGGAAAAATGTAAAAAATCAAATTCTTTTAAATTTTTTGCGATTTTGATCTTGACGATGTAGCATTTTTGATTTCATATGTTCACGATTTTTGTTCTTTATGACAAGAGCTACAACTTTGCCTCACAGAGTAAATCTAAGTTAAGAACGGTTTGCAAGATATGAATAACCCTTGGAAAATACAAAAATTACACCGAGGCCCCAAATCTCTTGAGGGCCCATAAAAAAAGTGGATGACATGGGGCAAAACTGGGAGACACGGGTCTTTTTTCTTCGGTCTTTTATCACGTAGTGGTGTCCGTATATGGTTATATTTTTTTCGTGTGGCACTGTGTAATTTTCATTATGCATTATGGGGGGCATTTTCACAAAAGTCTAAGATTTAAGCTACGGTCACACTTGTCAAACATTTGCCTAAAAAAAACGTAACCAACAAACACTAATGAAAAAAGTTTTGATCCAGACGCGTGTTTATCAAATTAAGCAGTTTCTAACACAACTTATAGATAATGTCATAGAATCCAACACTATTGGCTACTCTTTAACTTGACAAACTTTTATCTGAATTGAAAGATTTTGCATTAGCATTTAGTGGTTACGCTTTTTTGGGCAAATATTTGACAAGTGTGACCGTACCTTTAGGTGTTAACAAAAATAAATATCAATCATCATTTACACAATATGAGAGTGTGAAGAAATTTTACTTAACTACTCCAGATTTTGTGATGATAAATTAATTTTAGAATTATTATATACATAACTATTATAACGTTTAATTGAAGGCATGTATTTGGTTAGAAGAAAAAAAAACTCTTAAATTAATTAAATTAAATTAAGCCAAATAAATTTCTATCTCGATTAAATTTTACATTTACAATCAGCATAGAAAAGCACTTGAAAATTTTCCATTGCGTAACGTAGTATATAAAATATATACACATATAAAAAGCTTTGAAGTATTAAATAAAATCTTAATTAAATAATTAAAAAAAAAATCAACTATGAGATAATGATGTTTTTATTCGACAAAGCCGAATTAGAAATTTTCTTTTTAACTATTAGAGATTTTTAAAGTAGCTATTACACAGCGATGCATGTTGGTCATACGTGAACTTTTACAGTGTAGAAAATGTTGGCTAACATCAGTATAAATAAATTTTCAAAGAGGACTTCTCGAAATTCTGCATGCATTTGTATGTAGCTGCATTAATTTATAAGCAAGTTATTGAAAAATTAGTATAAACAAGAAAAACCGAAAAGAAAAAAATATTTTATTATGTACTAGCTGACCCGGGGAAACGTTGTTTTGCCTTCAAATTTTATTTTCACTGCAAGTCTGGTTTCGCTGCAAAGTCATGGCGGATTGATATTTCGAAGAAGAATGAAAGTTGCAATAAATCGAGAAAAACTAAATATTGTGCCATCTGTCGGATGAACTTCAAACTACACAGAAACTCTACTCACGGCCCATAGAGCATGCATATAAAATTTGGTCAAAATCGGCGCAGTAGTTCTTGAGTTTCGGTGCAAAAACACAAAAAAAAAACTAAATATTGCGCCATCTGTCGGACGAAATTCAAACTACACAGAAACACTACTCACGGCCCATAGAGCGTGCATATAAAATTTGGTCAAACTCGGTCCCGTAGTTTTTGAGTTTAGCGATCACGAACATACACGTAATTTTTATATACATATGTAGAGATTCAGCTTTAGAGCTGTGTCGTTCATGAACGAACGAGTACAATTGAACGAATCAGTAAAATGAACAAAGTGAGCCGGTCACTTTACTGAGCTATTTTGGCTCAAAAGTGCTGATAAAAAGTACAATTAAACGAAATGAACGAACGAACGCACTTGGGTGTTTTTTTTTTTTTATTCATGCCAGATTTTTTGTCACATACTGGTTTTTATTTACCTTTTTGCCTGCTTTAAGTAACAGAACGACCATTATGAAATTAATAAAATTGCCATTAATATTTCTTAAGTTTTTAGAACATATTAAGTTTTTTTTTACAAATTCGATATATATATATATATATATATATACGTAGATATTATAAACAGTTAATTTCGTTTTGAAATCGACAAGTTTCAAAAACGGAAAACACTGTGGCTCTTTTGGCAATATGAATCTTTTGATTTCTTATTCCTAAGAATATAAAATACTTCAAGTTTTTAAAAGTTTTTAATTGCTGATTTTTTGTTTCTTATATATTCTATTGTTTGTTTTGCTTATATTGCTAAACAAATTATAAAAAACACTGCATAGTCCCTTTTTATTTGACGAATCAACTGTTTGCTTGTTTTTATTTCGTGCTATTTCTTGAAAAGAGCGGATGAACGAAATGAACGAACTCGTTCTTTTTTTTAGAAAATTAACGAAAATGAGCGGTCACTTGAATGAACGATTTGGCACAGCTCTATTCAGCTTCGAAGCTAACCAAGTGCCTAAAAGACCTTAAATATATTATAAAATATTATTATAAAAATATCTTATAATTAGTTAAAAATTGGAAAAATAAAAATTTAAAAGTAATGATCGGTTCTACTTCGTTCTCATGTATGGTTTTAAAACGGCACTACAACGAGAATAGGTTCGTTTATAAAAATTGAAAACGTAATGATTAACCCACAATCTTAACTTTACTTCGCTATGGTGTAGGGTGTAAAATTCGCATTACAATAAAAACGTTTTTCAATGTTGAATTTAATTACACAGATTATTTTTATTATTAGTAATTACCAGGGAAACCGCAAATATTCAATTGCATGTTTTTTTCTTTTATGACGTACTAATGCAGTGACAAGATATTTATCCGTTTCAGAACTTTTTATGAATTTTGGCATCGATTTGTTAGTGCATATTTTTGCATATTTTACCCTTCAAAGCATGTTTTTGCATATATCAGTCTTACACGCATATTTTTTGCATATTTTTAAATTTTTAGAGCATAATTTACGCTTTTAGGCCATATTTTTATACTTTATAGATTTTTTTTATTTTAATATGCCTTCAAGCTTATCTGTTGGTCAAAATTTTTTTTTTCTTTTTCACCATCTAAATCTGATTTCCAATGTTCCATGTGTATATACATATTTCTTATATTTATATTACGCATTTATTAATAATAAAAATTCGGTTTGCTAGTTGTGACGGACTCTGCCCCGAGTAGACGTTAAAGGAACATTGCAGACAACGATTTTTAGTTGAAAAGCTAGGTCAATACCTTGATGTTTATTGCAAATTTTAAATAAAAATCTTGTCTTATTTATCCAAAATACAGTTACAAAGTTTTAATTTTGATATCGTGATCTCTTTTGAAATCGAAGTTAAATTTTCACGAGTATCCAAAAAAAAAAAAAGAAATAATATATATTATTTGCTTTAGTCAAAGTTTTTATGGCAATTTTGTTTTAACGTGCTTTTCAAGCCCAAGTTATTGTTTATAATACAGCAGTTATTCTTTGTTAATTTTTTTATTGTTTCCTTTATTTTGTTTATTTTATTTTTGTCTTATTTCATATGAAAATCTTCTTCAATTTTTGAATTAAAAATATGTATATTTTCATTTATTTATTTTATTTTTAAGAGCTACTTTTGAATTTTTAGTGCATATTTTCATGTTTTTAGTGCATATTTTTTAGAGCATATTTTTGGTTTCTCTGGTAATTACTATATATAAATTAATATTAGCGATTATCAATCATATAATTAATAAAGCAAATTTAAAATATTCATTTAGATTTTTAGCGAAAAGTTCTAATTTTCTACTCTATGCGCTCAAATGATGATGATGATCTTTCAAACAACTGCGTGTAGGGTCATTGGGTTGTTAATAAATTGTGCGAATAAAATAAGCGAAAAAAATATACATTCATATGTACATACATATGTACATATATACATACATACATATGTATGTATTTCCACATATCTTGAACAAACTACTGATAAGAAAATCCAACATAACAACAAAAATACCGAAGTGAAATAAGTATAAAATTTTTATTATAAAATCATATGCCAGATATCATGTAAAGTTTAAGGTGACATTTGTAGACGAAAAGACGACATTGAATTGCAAAAAAAAAAAAAAAAAAAAAAAATTGAAAAGAAATTCGAGTTAATTTTTTTTTTTACTTTTTAAGTCAAATGCTGATGAAATTTGTCATTTATTTTACCTCATCCAGATCAATGTTAATTAAATTTTTAATTTATTAGTAATTTATTTCTTGTTTAAAATTTTTTTTTTTTCAAGATAGCGTGAAATAGTTTAACAGGAATTTTTGCGAAAAAAAATTACGTAAGTGAATTAGTGAAGAAAGGCCCTAACTTATTATTTTTTTAAAACGAAATTTTTTGCCTTTTTTGATACATTACATATGTAACTACATGTTCTTCTAAAGAAATATTGAAAAAAACTCGATTTAAAAAAAATAATGAGTTAGGTCCTTTTTGTAACGATATGTATGTATGTATATAAAAACAGAAATTTCGCAAAAATCTAAAATCCGGTGACGGTAAATTCTACAGCAAGGCGAATACATATCACGTGTTCTCAACAGCTCGATGTACTACTTTTTGCCGCTTGTACTTTAAATATCCCTTAGATGTCAACACACATGTTTCAGTAAATTTTGTTGACATTCAGATTATGAATTTTTCAAAGCCAAAGGCAAAACCTGCCTTTTTTCGAAAGGAATCTTCAAAAAAATTTTATCGAAAAATTAATAAAAAGTTATTGTCACAAGAAAAGGTCAGCATGACAAATATGTTGTTAAAAATAAAATAAAAACAATCGTATAAAAATAAAAAAAAACCTTTTGAAAAATTATGAAAAATTCTTAAACGTTTGAAATTTTGTTATTCAGAGAAGTCGTGTAGAAGTTTGTTAAGCCTACAGTACACGGCATGTAAAAAGCCACATGCGTATGTGGCGATGACGTCACGTGAATTTTCAGCATGTTCGTAGAATTTTTTAAAATTACTAGTAGTGACTACATGCCGTAAAATTTGTATAGTATTTTTGTTCCAAAATACTTATGTGGCACATGTACCCGAATCGAAGACATTTTCTTGGGCAGCTCATCTGTAAGCACGTTAATATCTACATGTACATATGTTGCTAGTACACGACATGTAGCATATGTAGCATCGTGATGATGTCAAAATTACGTTAGAACCACATGCGCATGTGGGTTTTTACATGCCGTGTACTGTAGGCTTAACAAACTTTTGAATCACGCTGAACCCGCTAGACTCGAATTGAACTCTTTAAGTAGTTTATTTTTGACACAAACCAATGATCAAACCCATATAATTTAAACGGGTTTGATCACAGTAAGAGAAAGAATTCGATCCAACTTTAGAACCAGCTTTAATTGTTGTAAGCTTAAGAGACTTATACATATTTTGAACTACATTTTTTGACGAAAATCGCAACATATAAAGCCGGGGTCACACGATTGGCACAAATGCACCAATCTTCGTCGGCTCACTGCGATAGAGTCATAAGTAATAAGCCAAAATGACATTATTACTTAATTAATTCCTGAATAAGTCTACATATATGGCTTTATTACTAATGCATGTGGTGCAGATATATAATTATATTTCAATTAGTTGAGAAATAAGGCAAATTTACTTTGTTACTTATGAATTTATTTCAGTGAGCCGACGAAAATTGGTACATTGTGCCAATCGTGTGATCCCAGGTTTACTCGATCATTTGTAAAAGGTATTTCTCTAAAGATTATTTTCATGGAACGTGTTTTGTATCGTACTTTTTCTTCAAAGATACTTTTTAAAAAGGCATTTTTAAGGTACCTTTTTAAAAGGTATTTCTTGAAATGTATTTTTTTTTTACTTAAAAATTGAAGTTTTTCACAAAGGGACTTTTTTGAAAATGCACCAATTTTGAAAGGTACTTTTTAAAAAGGTACTTGTTCCCAAAAGTACTTATTCCAAAAAGTAACTTTTACAAAAGATACTTTTTCAAAATGTACTTTTATTAATGGTAATTTTTCAAAAGATACTTTTTCAAAAGTTGCTTTTTAGAAAAATACTTTTTCCAAAGGTACTTTTGTAAAGGGTACTTTCTCAAAAGGCACTTTTATAAAAGGTACTTTTTCAAAAGTTACTTTTCCAAAAGGTACTCGTATAAAAGGTACTTTTTCATAAGGTACACAAAGGACTTTTTTCATAAAGGTACTTTTTTAAAAAAGTACTTATTCCAAAAGTACTTTTTCAAATTATACGAGTACTTTAAAAAAATACTTTTTCTAAAAGTACTTTTCAATATGTACATATGTATATAAAAGGTATTTTTTTAAAAGGTACTTTTTAAAAAATAATCCTTTTTCTAAAGGTACTTTTATAAAGGGGACTTTTTCAAAAGGTACTCGTATAAAAGGTTTTTTTTTGTTCAAAAAATTCCTATATAAAAGGTAATTTTTCAAAAGGTACACACTTTTCCAAAAGTACTTTTCAAAAGAACTTTTTCACGAGGCACTAACATACATACATACATATGTATATAAAAGTTACTTATATAAAAGTTATTTTTTTAAAAGGTACTTTTTAAAAAGGTACTTTTATAAAAAGTATGTTTATAAAAGGTATTTTTTCAAAGGCACTTTTATAAAATGTTAAAAGTACATAAGGTTACTTTTTTTATAATACATACTTTTTTAAAATATACGTTATTCGTACATACAAAAAAAATCTTAACCGACATAATTTTTGGACCTCATTTTTTTACGAAAATCGATTATTTACGATCGCAGATAGTCGATTTTGATCTTTGTCGCTTAAGCTTTTTTTTTTTTTGGCGGTTATTGGACGATATACATACATATTTCTGATATATACCTTTATATCATATACTTATATTTTTGATATATTTTTTTCTTTTTTGATGTTCTATATGTAGAGAGAGAGAGAGAAAGAGAGAGAGAGAGAGAGCGAACTGTTAAAATAATAAAAAGAAATTCCTGTTGAAAAGCGGTTCATTAAAAGCGCAAAACTGCAACTATTAAACGATCCATACGCTATTATAATGGACGGGTTTGCCCATGATTGGCCGACGCCAACAAGTGCAGATAATAATGCCTTGCAAATGGATCTAGTTGCAGAACTGCATGATGGTGGATTTGAGCCACAAACGCGTGCTAGATCAAATACATGGCCATGCCCTAGACCCGAGAATTTCGTTGATCCTCCGGATGAGTTGGAGAGCACAAAGGCCAGTAATCAACATTTGGGTGGTGGAGGTAAGACAAATAGTTTAAAATCCTTCTGTTTTTCTTTTACAACACCTGTAGATTTTTAACATTTTAAGATTCACAGCAAACTATTGCAAATGTGGGTGCCGCTAAAAAGAATTCGTCACGTCGTAATGCCTGGGGAAATCTATCATATGCAGATCTTATAACACATGCCATTGGCTCTGCCACCGATAAACGCTTGACATTGAGTCAAATCTATGAATGGATGGTGCATAATGTGCCATACTTCAAGGATAAGGGTGACTCGAATAGTAGTGCGGGCTGGAAGGTAAGTTTTTGAATTTTTTACTGTCTTTTTTTTGTACACAAATCATGCGTGTAGGATTTGAAAAGAGAAGCTCTTGCGAATATAAGATGCAGAAATTTTACTTTCTGCCAGTGTTATCATATGTGAAGAATTATCTTATTTTTTTATGTACATGTTAAAAAGGCTCTAATTCTTACAGCCTTATTAATAAAACTTAAAAAGGCTTTATAAATGTTTTTTAAGAAAAATTTTGTATGAAAATTTGTTTTAAAAAAACTTTTATAAAGACTTTTTAAGTTTTTAGTTAACTGTTAGTTAGTCTTTAGTTAACTATTAAAGTTGGTTTAACCAATGACATTCATGTATGTTCAGCATTCCACGTGAAATTAAACCAAGTGGAATTGCCATAGCATTGTTGTTATAATTACATATTTCCATCAACAATTTTATGGCAATTCCACTCGTTTTAATTTCACGTGGAATGCAGAATATACCCGATTGATAACAAAAATCGTTAGTTAACCACGGGCGTTAGTAAACTATAGACCGTGAATTTAGACCTTAAAGATTTCTTAGCTAAAAATAAGATTTTTAAAAATATATTTGCTACTTTTAGTATATTATTGGGGTTTATTTGCACTAAACTCCTTACATATTTTTTTGTTTGCCTTTCATATATTTTACACGTACATATGTATACTGTGCAGTAAATATTTCGTGTTATTTAGCTGATTTAGATTGTAACTGAATCTGATATCGGATAAAATCAAGGTATATTATTATTATACTTTGAGCAAAATGACAAAAAAAAAAAAAAAAAAAAGAATATTAATAAAAAAAAAAGTTTTTTTGGGGCGTCTTGAAGATTAAAAAAAATATATATGTATATGGCAACACTGCCATAGAAAATAGATTGTAGGGGTCGCAGGGTGCAATTTGTTTTTTATTCGCTAATTCGTCTTGTTTTTCTTTGGTTTTTTCTTCGTTGTGTTCAGTTGTTTCGTGGTACATGTAGCGAACTAAGTTGAAGTTGTTGAAGTAAGTCCCGGTTCACACACTTCAACTTTTGTTGATCAACTCGTAATTCAGCTATAAGAAATAAAAGAGAAATTTGTATTTCCTTCCCCGTCTCTCTTACAGCTGAATTACGAGTTGATCAACAAAAGTTGAAGTGCTTGAACCGGGACTAAACATAACTTGTCTGGGAAGCAAAAAAGTTTAAAATAAAATTGGGAAAAATTTATGACAGCAAACATTCGCTAATTTACTCAAACAACATGATAACTCAAAAAATAAAATTTTTGAGTTATTGATGCAAAATTAATCCTCATATCGTTTTACTCCACTATTGAGAGAAAAATAAAATTTACTTTTTCCTTTAAGTTGTGTGTGAATTGAAAAATTTAAACTCGTTTTTTGGCAAACATTTTTTTTCGAGTTATGACGTTGTTTGAGTAAATGACCGATATGAATTCATAAAGTTTAAAATGAGTTTCAAATGTATTTTAATTAAAATTTTTCATAAAAAATTTTTCCAAGAGTCTTTCATTTATATTTAGTTTTTATGAAGGGGGAAGGGGTACCCAGGAGACGATCAAATAAAGCTATCAATCATTGCATATTGTGCCATACCCGCCAAAAAAAACTTAAGCGACATAGTTTTCTTTCTCGTCAAAAAAAAAAAAACGAGGTCCGAAAAATGTGTCGGTTATGGCACGATATGTTTGAGTGCCGCATGCTTGTCACTTGTCATAAGTTGACTGCATAGAGTCCGTATCAAGCCATGTTGTCATCGGGTGATGATTTTTTTGTATACTCTAGATGAAATCTCGGTATAAAAAAGAAAGAAATTGAATAAATCTGGTAATTGGTAATTTGGTAATCTTAATTAAAATGCAAAATTTTGTTTTTGTTCTCCATGACGTCACAAAACAAATAGCACAAAGCAAATTAAATTTTTTTGATCAATCATAGTTGGCAACGATCAAATAATTTCCCGTCAAATAAAAAAATTAAAACAAAGCGTACGTGTAGCCGTAAAAACACGATTTCTCGCACGCAGCTATGTGATTGATGAGTTTATTTGGTAGTCTGCCGGGTAAATAAATCAGGTACATATTGCCAAACAATTCACATTCTCTTAAGTGCCCTAGAGACTATCAAATAAGCTCATCAATCATATAGTTAAGTGCTTACAGTCGTAGTTTTTCGGCTACAGGAACGCGTTGTCGGTAATGGTTGATGAAACTCAAAATTCTTTTATTATACATACATATGTATGTATGTAGTTTTATTTGACGGGGATTATTTATTTGATCGTCTCAAACTCTGCTTGTGATTCTTGTTAATGTTGGAGAAGCAAGCGAATGAACAAAAGTTTATATACACCCATGAGTATAAAAATCCTCGTGACTATTAATCGGTTACACATGCGTATATACAGGGGCTATTTTATTTACACACACACACACACACACATACATAAAGCATGTTTTCAAACAACCACACACACACACACCCATACATTTGCCATTACATTTTATCTACGCAAATGTATATGTATATGATGGCGACCCTGATGGAAATGTCGATGGTGAAAATGTACTGAGTCGCTTTTGACTTTGTCACCATTACTATCCTACAATTATTCCCCATACAATACTTTGTGCTATAGACATTTAGCATGTGCTTGTCATTGACAATCTACTAGTAACACTAAAACAATTGACTAGGTAGTGAATTCATAGTTCTTATGGGAACATGCAGACATATAAACCAGACATTTCTTACTGGTACATTTCTATACCTTACATACATACAAATTTATGTATGTTGACAAGTTGTTGCAAAATCCACCAGAAATACACCACATCTGTTTTCTCTCTTTTATACTGACGAATAGAAGAGAAATTGAAGACACTGTAACTACTACTAGAGTTTTAGTGTTGACATAGCGACACTTGGCCCCAGTCTGACTGCAGGGGAATTATTAATAAATATCCAGAGTATCAAGCGTATTTTTTTGTCCAATTAAGTATCCATAGCCTGAGTATAAACATACTCCGACTGGAAGTATGAGAGATAGTCAATGGTTTTGATACACATGTGCCTTTTTATTTTTAATTTTAGCTTATTCTAGTTTTTCGCATATACGAAGTAGAAATGCTCTTGTATGTTGAAATCGGTTATAGTTGCTTAAGAGAAAATATGTGAGCGTACGAATTGTTTGCGTTTTGTTTTTTTTTCGATTATTTTTATACGCAGTTTATATACATACATATACATACATATATATTTCAGTACTCATTATTATTCTCTGATACGCTTCAATTATCGAGTTTACGTAGAAATTATACATAAAATTGAGAATTTCTAAACGCGAAATTCCCATATGTGTGGTGTTTTAAGAATGCCTGGGCTAAATTTAGTCTAACTAAAATTAAAAAAACAATTGTTTACTTTTCATTGTTCTTTTTTAATTTGTTTGTTTGTTTTATCTTTCCTACCATTCGTCAATAGTTTATAATAGAGTGCTGATGAGTAAGCAAATTGTAGTGTATGACCATGAACTTGATTTTGAATTTTATCTGTGTAACATCGTTAACACTTTTTAAAAATGACAAAAAAAAAAAAAAAGAAAATATTATAATACACAATAAAATAACATAATAATGAATTAAAAACAAATATGTACTTATGTATTTATGAGAAAGGCACAAACAAAAATAATAAATAAAAAACAAAATGAAAAAAACAACAGACGATCTGTTGAAATGCACAGCAAAATCAGTGTTGCCAGTTTTTTTCTAGAGCTTATTTTGATTTCTCAGCCCCGAAAATCCCCAAATTCAGTTTTTTTCATTAAAATTTTTTCTTTTGTAAAAAATTAAATTTTTTAGTTTTATTTAAATAATAATGACAAAAATATCATATTTATTCAATAAAATTCATATATGTATGTATATCGATAGCTATATTAACATTTATAGTCAGCCCAATTATGAATATTCCCGGAAGTTTTTTCTATTCCCTATCATTTGTTTCCGGGGAATAAGCAAATACGGGAGAGAGTAAAATCTGGATCAGCTGTTTAATGTTTACATTTTATTCTGCAATAAAGAAAGAGTTCAGCAATAGAAATTTAATAAAAATTTCAGTTTTCATTACCAATAAGGTTGTGTGTTAATATAAATATCTTTTTTGCTTAAATTAAAAATTTAATTAAAAGCGTAATCATATACAACCATGCGGAATAACTTAATGCTGAGAAAATGGAGCTAAAAATGCTCAGGTGCAGATGGGAGTAAATGAAATTTCCAATGATTGTATGTACAAAGGAATTTGTAAATTTCAGTTTTTCTTATCGGTCTTCCATCTACTTGCTATGTAAACTATATGAAAGGAGGCGTGCAATTTTATTGTTTAAGTACTTTTTTTTTCTAAAGGCAGAAGTAGTTCATGTTTTTGAAGTTGATGTGAGCAGGGCTTGGATAAAAATGCCTAAAACAAGAGAGAAATATACCCATTCCGCTGCTTATTTAAACATTTGCTCTAAATAAATGAATTGACCATTGTTTTATCACATTTATTAATTTGAATTTTTAACTTTTGCATTAGTTCCCTTCTAAATGTTTGGGGAGAAAACTCTCAAAGTTCTCCCTCTCCCTCATATTTAGAATATCTACTTATCTCTCGGGCATTTTTTTCTCCCTCTCTCTTAGGTTTAGAATACCTATTTTTTTCTCGGGGAGTTTTTTCCCGGGGACATTTTAATTCATAATAGGAGGAATGGGAAAGGGGAAAAAACTACCGGCTAATTGCTACTCATAATTGGGCTGATTAATTTAATTTGCACTTTTAGAAAGTGAAAAGAAAAAATTACACATTGTTTAATGTGCACAAGTATAACATTTTTTAACCAAAGCTTACCATTTCAAAAACTACAGAATCGAAATACTTGTATTAAAAAACTTTAGCATTTCAGCAAAGGATTAAATTTGTCACAACAAATTGAATTATATTTAACATGTCATATTTTGTTACGTATTTTTGTTTTGGTAGTGTTCATTATTGGTTAATCTGCCTTGATCTTTATTAAAAACAATTCACTTTTAATAGTAACACACATTTTTAGACTTGCCAGACGCACATTTCTTAGCTCAAAAACCATTCTTGATTCTTCTTGATTCCCCCAAAAGTCCCTTAAAATTTGGTTATCATCCCCTACAAATCCCCAGATCCCCAACACGAAATTTTCATCCCCAATCGCGAAAAAAAAATTCCCAATTTGGGGACAAATCCCCTAAACTGGCGACACTGAGCAAAATGAATGAGAAAAGGGAAAACACATTGACAGCCATACTGTGAGACGTATCAAGAAATGAAAACAAACATTGAAAACCATCTGACGGACCAGAAAATGAGTTCCATTTAAATCTAATAAAATATGCAATTTTAAAGCTTAAAAGCCAAAAAAAAATTTATTATTAACTCTCTTATTTAGAAAATCATAATTTATTGTGTACACAAATATTCAAAATCAGCAACAGACACAATTAGTCATCCAATGTAAACAAATACTGATAATCAAATAATTTTTTTTTTGGAAAAAAAATTTAACAAGACTGCATGAAATGCATTATTTTTTTGTTTAAAAACGGGGAAACAATTTTTGGCAGTTAGGGTTGTGTCGTTGCTGCACGACTCAGTTCCATTGAATCATTTAACAAAGTTTCTTTTTAGGGTTCCGTACACCAAAGGTGAAAAGGAACCCTATTGTTTTCGCTACGCTGTCCGTCTGTCCGTCACACGGTATTTTCTCAGGAACCGTAAGAGCTACGGACCTGAAATTTGGACAGAGTATGTAGAACCTTGGCCGCTACAACAACAAATACATTATAATTAAAAATTAAAGGGTGTTCCAAAACGAGCAACGAAAAATTTTAAAATCCCATGTAATATACATACAATTGTATGAACATATGTATGTATGTATATTGAAACTTGAAATTTGTAAAATTACAAAATTAAAAAAAAAATTTCTAACACGAAAATAAATCGCCAAATTCGAAAAAATCGCCAAAATGAAAAAAATCGGCAAAATGAAAAAAAAACGCCAAAAATCTAAAAAAATCGCCAAAACGCGAAAATGTCGCCAAAACTAAAAAAAATTTTATATAAAAAAAATCGCAAAAATGAAAAAAAATCACCAAAAATAAAAAAAATCGCCAAAATGAAAAAATTCCAAAAACCGAAAATAATCGCCAAAACGAGAAAATAAAGTGTCAAAACTAAAAAAGAGCCAAAACTTAAAAAAAAACGCAAAAAACGCCAAAACAAAAAAACCGAAAAAACCCCAAAAAACGAAAGAAATGTCAAATCTACATATCTAGTGTTCGTACGGAACACTTAGTGCGCGAGTCAGAGTCGCACTTTACTGAATTTATTTTATAATTTTCTTGTTATTAAAATTTCTTACACACAAAATTGTTGAAGTAGACTGATCGAACTCGTTCATTTGTTAATTTTTCACACAAAAAGATGATCAAACCCATTTAAATTACATGGGTTTGATCATCGGTTTGTGTCAAAACTAAACTCGTGAACTTTGCAATATTAAAAAAGTCTTAATTAAACTTCAATAAATATTTACGGCCTTAGTTATTTACAAAAATTATTGAGGCTTTAAAAAGGGGTTTCAACACAAATTTTCATACAAAATTTTTTCTTATTAAACCTTTATAAAGCATTAATATATGTTTGAGACTACTAACTAATTTACAATATACATTTTTGCATGAAGTTTGTTGCACAAAACTTTTTCTAATTGCAGCGCTATAAAAAAGGTGATTATAAAAATGACGTAGCCATGAATTTTTGAACATTTTTTTTTTGCTACATATCGACCCATAAAAAAATGAAGTTCGAAAATTATGTCGATTAAGTTTTTTTTTTGGCGGTTAAAGGCAGAATTAGTTTGTACGTACTGTCTGTTCTGAATCAGCTGTTTTGTTTCTGTTCAATTGAAAGTCTGTATGTGTAGTTTGTTTTTCCTTTTTCGTTCAGTTCTGTTGCGGACAAATCTGTAGAAAATAAAATTCAACGTTAAGTGACAGCCAAAAGTGTGTTTGTATTAGTGTGTTGTGATATTTTGTATACAAGTGTAATCAATTCTACAGGTTGCCAGCTGGTTCATTTCACAGAAAAAGTAATTGCAAAATATTTGATACAGAAAAGAAAGGCACAGAACGGCAACGAAAAGTAAAAACTAATGAGGCCTTAACCCATTTCGTGCGAAATGCTGTCAAACTACATATAAAAGTATTTGGTAACAAATATATCCGAAATAAATTCGCAAAAGTAGTACTCTGTTCTTGTTACGAAAAACACGTAAAATCTATCTGGCAGCATGTTTTTCCATGCGAAATTGGTCTGGCATCATTTTAGTTTAGCTGCGAAACAACACTTGCAATGCTTTTTTCGCACGGAATTTTAACAATGTTGCATACTTTCGAGCAATAAAAGCGAGAAATTTATAATAAAAAAAAAACGCGAGTTGGTATATGTAAAATTTTTCACACGAAATAATGGTACTGAAAATTTTTCACAGCTTCGAACCACCGTTTACGGCACGGTATGTATAAAATTTTTACGTTAAACTTAAACTTACTTTAAGCTAACTATTTCGCAACTAGTACTGACTGAAACTTGGATTACTTTTAATGTAATCAACTGACTATTTTAACATTGCGATGTCCTAGGCGGTAGTCAATAGTCTCACTCTGCATTACTTTCAGCTAACTTAAAGTTGATTATTTTCAATCACCTGGTAGTCAGTAAATTAAAAAAAAAACTTCTGCGGTTCGAACATGTATCATCACACGTTGTGTACTCAACACGCTACCACTCAGCTAAGGTACCATCTAAAATAACAACAGCAAACTGTTAATATAAAACTGAAATGCAGCGTTGTCAACTCGGTGCTTTTCGCGCCGTTTTTAGTGCTTTTTGAAATTTTCGACGCCAAAAATTTTGAAGTTAGTGCTCGGTGATTTTTTAAAGTAATTTTTGGTGCTTTTTATTTCTTGGCGGTGGCACTAAACCCAAAATTCAAAAAAATTTTTCCTTATATAATATATATATATATATATATATATATTTTTTTTTTTTTTTTTTTGAAGAAGTCTAACATTTAAAAAACATAAGCACTGAAGTTAAATGGACCATTTCAAAATATTCTAATAAGATTGTACAAAACTGCTGTTATTAATATTGCGTTTGCTGTGAAAGAATGTTTCCACAGCATTGTCTAATAAAAATCAAATTTTGAAAGTCTTGATTTTAAAAAAATTAAATAATACTCCCGTCGAGTTCAAATTCTAATCAGCAAGTCAAAAAGACTTGCCAATTGCTGCTAATTTGACTAATTTCAGGTGATTTGTTTCTTCGTTGACGAAAAAAATTAAATTTTTTATAATAACTTAAAAAAGTTTCGTCAAATTGATTTTAGAATTCACCGATTCTCATAGAATCAAAATGTATATCGGATGCTTCAAATTTGAAGTTTCAGAGAGAAAATGCAAGGTCAACCGGTTTCTATATTTTTTACATACAAAATTTTTTTTTATAAAGCAAAAATTTAAATTTAGTGCTTTTTAACTTAAATTACGCGTTTTTTTCCTGGTTTCAGTGCTTTTTGAAATTTAAAAGTTGACTCCGCTGCTGAAATGAGTTTCAAAGTAGCTCAGAATAAATTTGTTGGCTCGATTACGTACTCAGCTTAAGAATTAATTTTGGGTTTTTTCTTGATGACATTGCAGTTAGCTTTAAGTCAGTCTAAGAAAAGTTAACTATAAGTTAACTATTTTTGTAGCCAACCACACATTCTCCGACAGGGTATGTACATACATATATGTATGTGTGTATGGAAGCTTCTGTAAACAAACAGACTCTTACTAAACCTTATGCGATCTCTCAAACCTCTCTCTTTGTATCCATACATGCATACATAAATGAATGCAATTACGGTTAAATTTTATATCCAGTATTTCTGGATATTATTGCTGTTGGTGTGAAAAGAAATTAACAAAAAAAAACAGCAAAAAAAAAATATAAAAAGGGGGCTTGGTTTTATATTGGGGTTATACATACTTATGTATGTATTTCACAGTCAGGGTGACCGATGACATTTTTCAAAAAGTGGCACCAACTAGGGGATTTATCAAAAAAAAGGGGCAAAATTAAAAAAAAAACGAGAAAACTGCACTAAACTTTTTATTTTTAATGTATTTTCATATAACTCACCTTAAATAAAGGGGGTCAAAAAGTGGCAAGGCAGTCGAAAAAGGGGAAACGCAGTCGAAAAAGTGGCAAATTGCTACTTTAGTCGGTGAAACGGTCACGCTGTTCACAGTTATGGTAGCAATCAGCGTTGCCAAATGGGCAGTTTTCCCTGATTTTAGCAGTTTTTCGAAGCATTGAGCAGTTTGAAATTTTTTGTTTAAGAAATAAGTTTTCCTATAAATTGAGCAGTTTTTGCAGTTTTTAATTTTTACTTTTTAATCTCAGTTTTGTTATTCTAATTTCCATATCTGAAGACATTTTGCTTAATATACGAGAACAGTGTTAAAGTTTATTAGTACTTTTTCAAGCAGGAAGAGGGAATTCATACGAAGGTTCTGTTTTTCTATATGGAATTTGTTATTATTGCTTGTAAGTTGAGTTCATACGAACGTAGCACTTTCTGTATTAATATTAATTCATCTTGCCTTATTGAAACAGAAAAACAAGTTTCACACTTTCTTCACTGATCTCTTATATAATGACATAAAACACGACGAAATATACAAATTGTTCAATTGTGCACTTCAAATAAAACAAAATCTTAAGAATCAGAAGAATAAATTTTAGTTACCTAATTTATTGAATATTTATGTTGATTCGCAAGAAAAGAATTTCCATATGTAATTTAATGCGAAATATCGCAAAGTGCAACTCAAACACCTCCCTTTAATTAATTAAAAAATTTATAAATTTGAAGAGCTACATATGTATGTATATTTTCTTAATTAACTGATGCTGATGAGGCTTCCGAAATGGTAAAACCTATCAACTTATCCGACACAGTCTTGTGACCGGCGTCCACTTTCATAGTTAGATTTTTCGAATTTTTGTATCAAAATTATTGATTACTTACATAACCTGTTAACTTTACGTTACCCTACGTCTAGATCCGATATATTTTTGTCATGATAAATGTTAAAAAAATAGGAAAAATAGCTAAAATTCGCCAAAAAAAACAAGGTTTTGAAAACAACAGTTAAGAAAAAAACCATCGTCATGATAAAAATTCCAAGGAATTTTTTATTCTAAATTTACAGTTTTTCAAAAAAATAATATGGCAACGCTGGTAGCAATATAACCTGTACACGGACACATACATGCATATGTACATACATACTTGTTTGTGCTTCTTAGTTTTTTTTCTTTGGAGGATTTCAATTGTCTCCCCACGATAAAGAAAGGAACTTTCGACGAAACAACCTGTTTGCTTATATTTTGATTTATTCATGAAAAATTTTCCATTGACCGGCAAGGAATTATTAAGTTGTTATTGCAATATGAATTGGACCCCTGCACAAGACCACTTACAAGAAATTTTAAGACATGAGGAATTTTTGAAATGCTTTACTACAGCCAAATATTCTAAAACAAACGCTAAACAACACTGTTGGCAAGAAATTTGTTTCAGTTATTGCAGGTATGGGAGTAAAGAACATACTTCGTGACGAAAGAATTTGTGATGCTTGCTTCTTCCTTCATGCGCATGGCCGCGTATAAACACACACCTTGTGTGTATGAAATTTTTTTCTGCGCACATACAAACGCACACATGCATTGACATTAGTTGTGTGCGCTTGCTTTAAAAAACCACCCTTAAACATATAATAAAATATGCAAAATAGCAAGCATACACGCATCAACACTACTTCTTTTGAGTGTTTGTTACGAACAAGAAGTCTTCGCGACATCGGTTGTAAACACTCATATAAAAGTACATCAATACATCCATCGTACTGCGCTTGTTAAACATCATTTCTTATTGGTTTATTATAATACATGCTACGACAAAACATTAAAAAAAAAACCAGTACATATTTAAATTTTTTCAAACTGTTTACGTAGTCCTCTAATATGTATGTACTAGGGATGCCAAAGGGGATTAGGTTTTTTAAAACCCGGGATTCGGGATTTTGAATTAAAAAAAAAACGGGATCCCGGGACGGATCGGGATTTTTCGGGATTTCATAATCTAAAAAATATTATATAATCTCATTTATTAGCTTTTATAATTATAATTTGTTATTGATGTAAGTATAAGTGTTAAAAAAAATTTCTTAATTCATGAAGAAAGTTAAATTCATTACAGAACCAAATAAAACATTTTTGATGTATTATTGGTAGGAATAATTTAAAGTAATATGGAAGTAATATTTGTATATTAAGTCGTATCTCTTAAGAAACTTCTTAAAAAAATTAATGCATCTAGGGTGGCAGCCGACAATCGAAATCTTATTTTATTGCAAATATAAGCTGATGACGAAAAACAACGTTCGCTTGGTGCTGTAATTGCGCTATGAAATAAGGCCCAAGGAAATAACGCCCAAATAAGAAATGAAATAAAGCCCAATTAAATAAAACCCAAAAAAATTAATTGAGGCCCAAGAGCAAATTTATGAAATAACACCCAATATAAATGAAATAAAGCCCAATTAAAAATTCCTTAATTTTATTGGCTTTATTTAATTTTCTTATTTGGCCGTTATTTCCGTGGGCTTTATTTGATAGCGCTAAGCGACACCTCTCTTTGTATTTTAGAATTTTTGCTTGAGGTACAACCTTCTAGCTGAATATCATGGGTCTATAAAAATATTTAAAACATTTTCCTTCATATATTTATCTGACAAAGTATACTTACATTAGTATGTGTCAAAAGACCTTTGGTAGAACCTCCCTAAAGTTTTTAAAACCTTTTTGCAAAATTTGCTTTTTGCGTGCGCAGTTCCATTATCATCCACTAAGAAAAAACACCAAACTAAGCTTCCGACTTTGTTTTGTGTGGTACAAAATTCATTACTAATAATTTTTTCGCCTACGACTTCTTTTTATAACCAGTAAAAAGCATTTGATTCATGGCTACTATGATTAAATTTCAACTCATGTTTATTTACAAACGTAAACATAGTTGCATTTAATAAAAAAATTTCAGATTTTTAGTGTTACCAAAATCCCGGGATTTCTGCTTAAAAATCCCGGGACTCGGGATTCAAGTTTTTAGAATAATCCCGGGTTTTCGGTATTCGGGATTTCGGTATTGGCATCCCTAGTATGTACTTTTAAACGTTTAATGAAACCATTACATTTAAACTTTCAAAGTGTTTGGCATACACCCTTACCCAGCGGCAACAAGAAGGTGTAAGGATGCCTTCTAGAAGGGCCCTATACTACTTCTTTTGGATGTGCAAGGGCTGTTCGCTCCATTCCATGCTCATATCTTTTTTACACTTGTTGTCATTGCGGGATAGGTCTTCTATTCTTGCTTCTTTCGCCAGAGATTCTTTAAGGCCTTCAAATTAATGGATTTTGCTTAAAAAACAAAACATTCCAGTGGGAAAATAGTAAAGTAGAAGGTAATGTGCATAGCATGTATATTTTTCATTCAAGAATTCATTACTGTTTACACGGAACATGTCCTAGGAAAGTAATGAGTTATTTCTATTCTGCAGATGTGGTAACGCACGTGGTAATCAATGTGAATTTATTGTGCTCGATCTTGCTTTGGAAAATAATACATTATTTTCCCCCATTATTATGTAATTAATGACCACTTTTCGCGCTCCCTCTCTTCTCATAGAAGGGAGTGTAGAATGTGTGAATCAAAAAAATTCCAAAGCAGACCTTTAATGAAGCCTGCACCAAGAAAGCCTTCTTTCTGAGTTTTACCGCTGGGTACATATTTATGTATATACTCATGTATGTACGTATGCGTGTATTTTTTTATGTGTATTTACTGTCATTATTTTAATTGCTTATTTTTATAAATCATTAACATATAATTTGATATTTGATCGTTTAATTTGGGAGGCTTGCTTTGCTTCTAAAACCTATCGTTCATTTATTCAACCAGTGAAACCACCATTAATATGCTCTAAAAAAAAGTCTTTTATGCGCATTCAATATGCACTAAGAACTTGAAAATATGTCCTAAAACTCAAAAAATATGCTCTTCAAAATAATACGAGTGTAAATATGTAAACTGATTTACCTCGCGGCTACACTTTCAATAAATTCTTTTAAATTTTTTTCACACATATGGTTTGTCAAAATTTGCTAAAATTGAAGTTGTGACGTAAGCTGCAAACAATTTGATTTCAAATTTTATGTTCAAAATGCCGTCGTCGAGGAAACAATTAAAAATTTTCACCTTACATATTTTATTTCAACCGTCTGTTTTAAATTTTTTACAAACACAAAAATTATTTTTAAACAGCTGTTAAATTGAAAGAAAAATTGAATGAAGCGTTGAAAGAAAAATTGAAGTCCACCTGGTATTCAATTCCCAAATGTATGAGTGTGGTAGTAAAAAAGTGTGAATGTATTGCATTTTGAAACAAAAATTGAAGTTAAAATTTAACGTGTAGCCTCCAAGTTAGTTAAAAAAATATATATTTTTAATTAAATACTTCAAAAAAAAAATAAATAAATAAATAAAAAAGAACATTGAAAAATTTATCTAATAAAGGAAAAAAATTCACTTCAAATATAAATCTTTGCCTGCCACATCTTTTACATATTGAAAAATGTCTTTCATTTTCTACTGATGTTAATCGGGGCAACTTCCGTCACAAATAGCAAAATCAAATTAAAAAAAAAAGTATAATGTTTTTATTGAATCCTCTCTAAATGTGTACACTACACAAAGTTGGACCAAGCATTTTAAAATTAAAAAAAAAAAAAAAATAATCTATAAGGTATCAAAATAGGCCCTAAAAACGTCAAATATGCTCTAAAAAATAAAAAAAAAACATGCAAAAACATGCTTTAAAGGTTAAACTATGCAAAAATATGCACTAAAAAAAATCAATGTCGAAATTCATCAAAGGTTCTGAAACGGATAAATATCGTATATCCGCATTAATACGTCACACAAGAAAAAACATGCAATTGCCTATTTGGTTTTTCCCTTGTCATAACTCAAAAACAGGCTGCCAGAAAACCAGTTAAAATTTTTCAATTTACACATAAATTAATGGAACAATATATTTCTTGTAGGCGTGTCCCCTCCCACTTTTTTTTACAATGGGACCAATGGGAAGTTATACCCTCAGACAAAAAAAAAATCATTTTTACAATCGGTCTAAAATGTACCGAGTTATGAAGTAAGACAAAAAAATAGAGACGAATTCTTAACCTCATCAGTTTTTTGAAGTCGGTTAAAATATATTTATGTCGCCTTACATAAGCTGTGTGCAGAATTTTCATTTAAATCCCGGTACTTGTGTTTGTTTTAAACGATCTTAAACAAGACCTAAAAGTTCCAAGGAGACCCAAAGCAACTCTAACCGTAATAAAACTGACCGCTCTTTTGAAATTGATTTGTTTCCCCACAGTGCGTCCTATTTTTCTTAAGAACTAGATTTTTTTTTTAATTTTAATTGTACAGAAAATCACGTACAATATTTATATAATAAAATAATTATTATATTTTGGTTTCATTTAATTTTTTTTTTACAAAGTAGTTTATTAAAACAATAAATTTGCATAATTAATTGAAAAAAAAAATAAAATAAATGATTTATGAAAAGTCGTAAAAAACTGCGCATTCACGAACTCTATAAATAATTTTTTTTTGCATTCTATTTAAATTGTTGCTTGCTTGCATTTTACACATTTCTGCCATAATTGAATAATAAATTTAATTATATTGCAAAAATTTATATACATAAATTCATTAACACTTGCTTGTATTTGCATGTTTTTTTAAAGCGCATTTTATTAATAATTACTTACGATATTACGATACTTCTTTTGTAAACAATTACGATATATGCATATACAGGGTGGGCCAAAAGAAACCAAGGGGTGTAAAAGTTTAATAACTTTTTTGTTTATTAATTTTTTTTATTTTTTCTTTCAGATTATATAGACAACACTTGGAGAATTTATAATGGAGAGGTTCACAACTGAACAGAGAACCAGAACAATAGAATTTTATTATTTAAACCAGAGATCAATTATTTTAAGCTCATTTTCATTTGAATGGCTTTGTTAATATGTAGAACTGTAGGTTCTGGGGTTCTCAAAATCCAAGAGCCATTCATCAACGCCAATTGCACCCCATCAGGTGTACAGTATGGTGTGGGATCACATCTGAAAATGTCATTGGGCCCTACTTCTTCGAGAATGACAATGGAAGTGCTGTAACCGTAAATGGAGAGCGGTACCGGTCCTGCTCTTGAAAACAGACCTGGTATGTGGTTTCAGCAGGACGGAGCCACTGCCCATACTGCCCGAGACCCAATGGCACTTTTAAGTAAAATTTTTGGAGAGCGAATAATTTCTCGAAATTCGGAAATTATTTGGCCAGCGCGATCGCCAGATTTGACAGCACCCGACTATTTTCTTTGGGGTTTTTTGAAGGAGCGAGTGTATGTGACAAGACAGAGACAATCCTTGAACTCAAGGCAAACATTGTTGCAGAAATTCGAACGCTACAGCCACAAGTTTTGAAAGATGTTATGGAAAATGCTCTAAAAAGAGCCCATCAGTGCGAAGCTGAAAACGGTGGTCATTTAAGAGACATCATTTTTCATACTTAGTGTAAAAAAATTTCCATTCTGTATATTATATAATCTGAAAGAAAAAATAAAAAAAAGTTAATAAACAAAAAAGTTATTAAACTCTTACACCCCTTGGTTTCTTTTGGCCCACCCTGTACATATAAGAATTTCATTGATTTACGATCTAAATTTTAATGTTGAGAAATGCTTGACATTTATGGGATATTCCATTACTTACAGGCAGACGTAAATGTTCGGTATATAATAATTGAGAGCTTAAGGGCAAAATGGTACAAGTGTCAAAACTAAAAAAAAAAAATGATTTAGATGCTGCAAACAACTCCTAATACTAAAAAAAAGATTTATTAAAAAAATGTTTATGCAAAATTTGTTTTATAAACCAAATAGTTTTTATTTTATTTTTAATAACATCCAACAAAATCGGTCCATCCGATATCACATCTTTTGATAAATATATCGGAGGGTTTTGAAATTTTTAATTTTTGTTATTTATAAGCAAACAGTACGATTTTGCTGTAACTTTCTTACAAATCACATAAATAAACTGAAATTTTGCACAATTATAGCTGCAAATTGGCTGCAAACTATGATGGCGTCATTATCTCAATTTTAGCTTAAGTCGACTTAAGCACTTTGTCCTTTTTGCCAAAGATATTTTCTTGCAATTATCACGCAGAATAAATATACTTCACATTCCCCCAATATGTACATATTTAGCAATAAATAGTATGCAGATCGTTTAACTTTTTTATACAGCGAGCGAACACAATTCGTATTAATAAATATTTTAAAGCATATTCCATTATGAACACATGCTCCTAATCGCAATAAATTAAATAGATAACCTTGCTATTGCAAAACTTATGGATTGTACAAAACTCCAGCACCACGCAAATATGTTAAATTCATATACATATGTAAATGAAATTTAAATCAAGGCTAAACTGTTGTTTTTTTTTCATCAACTGGTCATTTTGGTGCAATACAGCAATTTCCTTTTAATTGATTTAAAAAAAAATTAATGATGTTTTATAACTCGAGTCACATCCTAATCCGCTTGCTCGTAATATCTTGAACTTTACTACTGGACACATCAGCTTAAAAAAGAGGGACACAAGGGCTCTAATACTCAGCAATCCAAATTATACTTCCTGAAATTAATTTTTGTGCTTAATACAATATTTATGTATTTTTAATTACTGTCACTAAGTTTATGTCCGATACTGGTCGGGCCTCATTATTATATTTAGATTTAAGATTTGAATACTTATTGTTATGTTAGTTAATTTTTGAAGATACAATAAATAAATATGTATATGCAAAAAAAAAATTTTATACAAATAACCGAGTAAGTCGTTTGTGCGATTCACTGTTAATTGATTCACTAAAGCAATTGCATTGTTAAATCAATTAATGGTAGATGAGTTAAGCGGACACTACTGTACTGCATACATTTGCACTGGTAAATTCAAACATACATTAATAACTAAACCCTAAGAAAAAACAAAAACTCCAAACGACACTTCTTGGCTGCTAAAGAATTTGTTAAAACTTTGAAAACAACTACCTATCACGATTATAATTTGCAAATTCAAATCACAAGCATTTGTGCTCATTTCCATTTGATTAGAATTTCCATCAATCGCAATAATTATAGTGAATATTGTACGTAGTTTGTTACTACGGTTTTCATTCTTCTAAATATTTTTGTATGTATGTATGTCGTGCAAGTTGTTCGACTGCCAAGTTTTTACGTTTTTATCAAATTCATTATTAATTACGGTTGCATTTTTGTCTCTTTGATACCTTGTTTGTAAACTTGTTTGCATATTTATTTTTTTAATTGTGTGCTTAAATTTTTATACAAACATGCACATGTATAAAATCGTACGATTTTGCATTCCCATTTGCTTCTCGTATATGAATAGTAACAAATACTTGAATCAAAAGCACATAAATTAACTCATTACCCTAACTATACAAACTAGTGATGAGCGATAACGTGATTTTTTAATAATGTGAACGTGATATCTAAATCGCTGTTCTTTTAAACTGAGTGTGATCACAGTTTAGCAATATTTTGTTTGTAGCAGTTCTGTTATTTTGAGAAAATCTAATAAGAAGAACAGCAGTGAAATTAAACAGTGACTGTGATCACGGTTTAACACATTTCAGCTGTTCTGCTTTAAAAGTATTTATTAGTATTGGTGTCTTGATAAATACTAATAATAAGAGCGACAAGAATAAACAATTAGTAATCAGCCCCATCCATACATTGAGAATTGTCGTATAACAGGCAGAGAGACAATAAAATTGCAAATATAAAAATGTGAGCTGTACATAGTTGCCAGAAAAGACCATTTGACGATTTTTTCTCGACAAAAAAAAATTAATGTGGTAGCTTCATTTACTGTAAAGTAAGCATACAAGAACAATCACAGTTTGTATGAAAGAACTATATTTCCAAAACCTGTTACTTGATAAATTCAGTCACAGTTGTGATATGTGATTTTTCAATCGCTGTGAAAAAGTAACAGGTTTCCAAATATCGCTCAACTCTAATACATACACACATCACACATACACATACACACACATATTTAGTTAATCGGTGTCAATAATGCAGCGTTTATATTAAACCGCTAAAAAAGCTTAAGCGACATTTATTTTGACTTGGTTTCTTTTTGACAAAAATTGATTATTTACGATCGCAAATAATCGATTTTGATAAAAAAAAATCAAGTTTGAAAATTATTTCGCTTAACCTTTTTGTTGCGGTTACGGCACGATATTACCGTCTCGGTAGCAACTATTTTGTTTTCTGTAATCATGTGAACGGGGCTTATGAATGGGAGGAAATTTTGAAGAAGTCATATATGCGAGGCGATACTGAAACTAGCCGACCTGACGTAATATATATGGCAGCACAAAGTTGGGAAAAGTCTAAATAATTCTACAGTTTTTAAATAGGTCGTCAGATTATTATAAAATTTTATACAGCATTTTAAGAAGGTGTTAAATAAATATACATACGTATTTTTTAATTACCCGCATCGGCTTACAGTAGAAGAAGAGTTTCCTCTTAACATAAATTAATACATTAGAGGTTTTTGGAAAAAGGATAAAAATTTTATTGAACAACTAGTTGATTCCGGCAAACGTTGTCTTATCCTCAATTATTTTGTGACTACAAACTACTTCAAAAAAACTTAACGGGTATTGACCCGACCATGAGTATAATTACAGGTGTGAACGTGTGAATTTCTTGAAACTTTAACAACAAACAAATTGTTAAGACAAATTTCGTGTTAAGCCAACGTTTTTCTATAACCAATTTAGTTGGCACTACTGTTATGCAGTGGCGCTTAATTGCGTCTAAAATTGTCAATCGGTGAATTTAAATACACATGTACATATTTACTTCTATTGTTAAACATTAAATTTAGAAAAAAATAAAAAAAGCAATAACATTTGAAATTATATATAATTAATAACTGCCATGCATGCTTTTAGGCACAGTGGACTCGTGGTAACGTTAATGTGCGGAAATGTGAACGACTCAGTAACGTGAACGGAACACTTTTATTATTTCATTGAACACTCTAAAAAGTGAACAAAGTCTAAAATCGCCAAAACATGAACAAAATGTTTTGCTTTTTTCTTCTCTTTGTTTTGGGAAGTTCAATCATAAAAAGAGATACATATGTATGTAATTATGTATGTACATATCTAAAAATAATAATATTAGTAAAAAGGCATATGTCGAGCTCGTATTGTATATATAAGCCTATTTATGTATGTATATACATACATATATATGTATTTGTTTCTTATTCAATTACCTATTTCGAAAATTTCTGAAGCTATTACATTAGCAAACATAAACAAATTCGAAAACATAAAAATCCTTTGAAAAAGATTGTTCACGTTTTCTTGAGTTCACTGTAGTTATACTTATTGTGTTTGCATGTCAATGAATGTCGTCGCCTTTTTTTTTCTTGAACTCACTTGTATGCTGTTAACAGTGTATTAGTGTTTACAGATTTTTAACCTTGGGTACACACCCCTTTAATTTCTAGACTATGTACAATGTGCATTTGTACTACCTCATTAATGTATAATTTTACAGCTGTCACATGGTTACATACATATGTATGTACATACATACATACATGCTTTGGCAGCTCGACGTCATTTTTATTGTTATTATTGTTTCAAACACCTTCAGATCTATTATTATTGTAACAATGAAAATTAAATATGTACATATGTATGTATGTACATACATATTACGTTGGTAAAAGTAGCAGTGAAATAAATAAAAAAATAAAACTATTAATGCGGAAACTAAACGTAGAATACAGAGTACAAAAAATGCATTAAATACTGCTGCTATAAATAAAACAAAAAAGACCCAATAACACCACAGTTCACCGCTTTGACACACACATACACACACACACGCTGAGTGAAATAATTATTCTATGTATGTCGTGTGTAAGCGGTTGTGTTCCCACATTGTTTTGTTTTGGTTTCGTTTATATATTTTTTTTTGCATATTTTTAAAGGTAAAAAGACAAGCCCCCCCCATTTACTTTACCATCAACTAACACTAATAAGCAAAATTGTTTGTTATTGTTTTTTTTTTTTTTTTTTTTTTTTTTTGTAAATAATCAAAAGTAAAGCATTAAACAGATTCACCACAGCAAGCTACCGACTACCAAATGTCAAGGATAGAATACACATGTTTATATGAGAATAATTCTTTTGAAGACAGCAAGGCAACATGGCGGCAGGTAGTTGACTATGCTGATTTTGTCGTTGTAGTCCAATTAAACTAATTTCTATTTATTTGGCTACAATGAGAAAATTCAGTATTGCCAGTATAATACAAAATGTTGAATGAATGATTTTGTACAATTATTTCATATTATTTAACAGAAATAATATCCAAAAATTGATGTAAAGAATAAATTGATTCGTTTTTGTACTTTTACGTGAAATAAGTACATTTTAAAAGAGTAATTAATTTTTATAAATGCCAAATATATGAAAGTGGCAATACTGAACTATGTATTTGTACTTGAATATCAACTGCAGATGGTGCTGCTGCCGTCTCCAAAATAATTAAGTAGCCGGCTACGAGGCGACAAATGCTGCTAGCGGCATTTGTAGTCGTGTGTTCGTGTAGCCTGATGTGGTGAATGTGTTTAATGCTTAATTCACTTACAACAATACAAAACGATAAAGACCAACAACAACTGTAAATAGCTGCAATAAAAATGTGAGTGGAGTGCTTGCTCTTTATTAAAAGAGCAAGTGTTAGTTAATGCAAAGTGTTAAAAGCCGGTATGGAAAACAGAGATTTTAAAATAGTGTTGAACTTGAACTTAGACCGTGCTTTCCCAATTTAAATAATCATAGGCTCTTTCGATAAAAATTAATAAATAAAATCTATAAAAATAATAATACTGCGGACTCTGTGATTTTTATCAAACTTTTTTTTTTTTGGCAGTCATGTTAACATATGTATGTGGTAAGAAGTTTGTGTGAAAATTTCAGGCGAAAATTCCCTAAAGGCAAAAGAATAATTAAAAAAACAATTTGCCAAGGACAGACACTAAAAGTGTGTACAGAAAAAAAGCTTATGTCCGTAACAGTTGCTTACATTGTACTAATTCAAGTACACAAAATTGTTTTACCTGAAAAATGCTTGCGCACAAGTCACTTTAAGTTTTTATTAACTGAACAATAACCAAAAAATATTTCGGAAATGTGCTCAAAAGTAACAGCGCATATGGCTAAGTGTTTTTTTTCAACGGCAATAAATTGCCATCACGCAATTGTAAGTCGATTAGTGCATTAGAGCTGAAAAATATTTGAATGAATTAAGAAGTTGCTTGTTTTTAGGAAAAAAAAAAATCGGAATTGGTCCATGCTGTTAGCGAAATTTTTGGTCCATGTTTAAGAGCATATAAAATAATGTAATTTGGCATCAATAACTTTAAATCGACAAAAATGAACATTTGCGCTTATTAAAGAAAACACACAGATACATATGTATATCAATAAATGTGTATAGGACAGTGTCCCGCAAAATAAAATATGTTTGTATTGGTGAGAAAAATGAGAGTAAAATAAACTTATACTTGAAGAAAACTTTTGTAATATAAAATACATGATGTGGTTATTAGTTGTTTGAATTTTTTTGTTTCTAAATAAGCAATTTAATAAAACTTAAATAAAAAGTAAAAACTTAATAACCATTCAACAATTTAGTGTATAAATTGAAAATTAAATTTATTCATAGATCTGTGGATACTATTAAAATGCCTTTTTAATCTATTTTCCCTATTATTTTTTAATGTTTCATAACATAAAATGCATTGCATATTGCCAAAAGCATTTTTAATCACGAAATATTTCCCAGCTTCCATAATTATATTATCCATATTTTGTCTGTAGAAATTTATTGAATTTGAACTTTAATTTCGTTCCGTGTGCTCAAAAAAACTAAACAAAAAACCAGGAAAAAATTAATACATGCATGCACAACTTAATTCGTCGCTTGCTCAGTGACGACTAAATGAAAGAGCATAAGCATGTATGTGATTTTCATCCGACCAATTGTGCTATGGCTTGCGGGTTACTGGTATAGGACAACATAAAGTTAGGCATAGTTTTTTTTTTTTGGTTAACAATATACAATAGTAATTGAATGTCCATCCCTGATTTTAAGTGCAGTAATGTTTGTATGCACATACGAGTATTTACATACATTTTATTTCTTGTGATTGTCTATTTGCCTATTGCGCATTTTTTTTCTTGATATACTGCATTTAGAACTATGTATGTATGTATGTGTGTACATTAGGCAGGGTCGACTTGTATGGATGAAAAAAAAAATAAAAAATTTTATAGTAAAAACTAAATCTACATATATGTAATTCTAAGAAAATTTTGCTAAGAAACCATGGGTCTAAAATCAAACCCTATGCCGCGCCTCTCGAAATTAAAATGTATTTTCTCTATCTGGGCTGCTTTTTGTTTGCCTACTGTCTCGTCTGCCTTATTTAAAGGCATTCACTTTAAAGATAAAAATGCGGAACCAATTATTATGGATAAATCTAAGGTAGCACTCGAAAAAATTAAAAGCAGAGAGTACGTACGTGATCAAATGAATAATGATTTCGAATTTAGTAGCATTTATTTCAGTACATAAATTTTTCCATTTGAAAAAATTGCAATTTAAAATAAAATGTTTTTCCAAAAAAGAGGAAATACATTTTCATTACCGCGCATAGGCATTGATTTTAGACATATTGTTTCTGCGGAGAATTTTCGCAGAATTTAGTGTAGAGATTTTTGCAAAAAAAAAAATCGACCCGCCCTAATGTACATATGTACATATATATACTATATATGTATATGTACGTACACATTTTGGTTTTACGTCTATTTTTTATTATTATTATTTTAATCTCCAACAAAAGCACTAGTATTACAAATATTTTTGTTATTTACTACGACTACTTATAATATTTACTTATTACTTGTTATTTTTGTTTCATGTCATTTAATCTTAATCGAAGTATGGACACACATGCACATACATATGTAAGAAGGTAGTCCAATCACTGTAGGAAGTGTTAATAGCAAAACACTCGGTATCGATCGAAATTTTAATGGAGTTTATTTGCAAATATTTAAAATTTTTCGATTGTTAACGAATGCCTTAATTTGCACACCCCCCCCCCCCCCCCAGTTACGGATTTACTACTGACTACTACGAATTTGTGTTTTATTAAAAAAATATAACAGAAGATAAAAGGGAACTAATGCATCAAAAGCAAATGTTAATATGTAGACGCTCCGTTGACCATGTCGCCAAAATGCACCAAAATAGCCGACAAAATTGCTGACTTGGAGTCACTTAACCCCAAGCTTCCTAGAGGGAAATAAATGTTTGTACAAATGAATAGATGTGTACATACAAACACATGTAATTGCATACAAATATACATACATACATAAATACATGCATACATACATTTGTTTTTATTTTCATTCTGCAGAATTGGCTTGCGTCAGTTTTTTTAATCACAATTTTTAAGACATAAATCCAATTGATTGCAATATAGGGCCGGTTTCTTAATCTCGACAACATTCGTTTTGTCGTACATTGATAACAGGCCCTTAGTCTCTAAAAAATTAAACCCTTGCATATTTCTACAAACTGAAGCTGAAGTCCTCAGAGCCATTTCACGCTATGCCTTTTTAGCCTGCCTTGTATTTTAAATTTTCTTTTAATCCCCTCGAAAAGTTACGCACATTTACATTAAGCGTTTTTATTCATGCCTTTTTGGCATTTATGTATGTATATAAATCCCTCGAATTTTCATTTCGTGCCTTTTGTTTTACCCCCAAGCTAAAAATTTAAAAATTTAAAATAAATTTAAAAAACGACTCCTTCTTTAGGAAGGCGAAATTTAACGCTGAAATTACATTTTTAATTACCAATTATTTTAAGCGGCAATTCTAAAGGATTAGAATGTCCTTTGAAGTGTTCCATCTAATAGGTGCCACATTTTGTACTTTCTTCTCTTCGTCGAAAATGAATTCCATTGAACTAATCATCTTTTTTATAAGTAATTTTTAAAACACTTTTATACTACGTTTATACGTAATAATAAACAATACGGCATAGCAAAAGTACAAAAACTTGGTAGCACTTCTATAGAAAACTTACTTATGTTGACTAACAAAAAAAAAAAAAAAAAAAATTGTGTAAATGTACAAGGTATCAAATAATTATAATTAGTTTTTTGTGCAATATTTATCCATTTATTCTTTTTTGTTATCAAACATTTTTAAACGTGGCAACCTCAAGCATTTGATTTGAAAACAGTGCGCAATAAAACAATAATATCGCAACAATATGCAAGTTAATTTGCAAATAATCCCTGCGTATAAACGTAGTATTACTTGTCTATATTTTTTTAGCACTATTTCTGGGGTCTAATCGTCGCTTTCGATAACGAGCTGATTCGATTATGTTTTTTTTCAGTTAAAGATTATAGCATTCGATATCGATTATAGCATTCGATATCGATTATAGCATTCCATAATCTCAAACTGAAACACGTGATCGCATCAGCTCGCCATCGAAAGCGACGATTAGACCCCTGATGTTTTGTAGCTTTGCTTACATTTTCTGCTGGAAAAAGTTGCCATACCTAACACTAATTTCTATTCCGCTTGCGTTGCCAGTTGCTAATTATGACAAAAAATAAAAAAAAAATTATAATTTTGCCTCTCCACCTAGAAAGATTTATAAATCATTATTTTTTTATGCATCTCCATGATAATGGGTACCAAATTAAAGAGAGTTTTGTAAATAGAACTCAAGATAAAAAGGAATTAGTATAAAATGGCGTTTAACTATTGCCCTTATTATGAGCAAATTTCGACATGCGACTGTAGTCGAATGCTCTGATCGAACGAGTTTTAATTTCGTATTATGACCAGCATTCGACCAAGAACGTCGTTATTGTGCATACACTCGTCCAAAAATAGCTTAAAATTTTTGTTTGTGTACTTAAAAATAAACATTGTTTAATACTTAGATTATTTTTTTTTTAACAATTTTTCATATTAAAATACTTTATCGAAAGCCAAATTCTGTTCGATAGAAAATTCGTTGCTCAGCAAAATTTTCGATGTTCCTAATGCGATGGAATTGCGCAGCACTCAAATATCTCGTTAAACTGGGTGCAAGGACATGGGACTATTTCAGGAAACATAGTTGCGGATGAACTGGCAAAGAGGGGAACCCTACTAAGAGAGGTCGATATCGACAATCTCTGTGGACTCCCACTCTCATCCTGCTGGAGGCGTTTCGATGCTACCTTTCTTGAATTAGCTCAAAACAGATGGCGAAATCTCATGAACTTCAATAGGAAACACTTGAGGAACATCGTGGCCTCATTGACCGGTCACTGTACTTTCGGAACCCATGCTAAACGTATGGGTCTCCCATATAATGACTACTGCTACAGTTGCAATGACGAGAAGGAGGAAGAAAGTACCCTACATCTCCTGTGTCTTTGTCCCGCTCTAGAGGATCTCCGTCTACACCTCATTGGAAGAGTATCCTTTGGAAGCTTATCTAAGTTATCGGAAATCGGGCTCAAAAGCCTAAGTCTCTATATTTGGAACAGTGGTTGGTATAATCGTTGACCCCGCCTAGCCAAGATTCTTGACCCACTCTCACCTCACGCCCCCCCCCCCCCCCCCGGGAACAATTTTCTATCCCTCTTCTACATTTACCCTTCTCAACAGGGCTGCCAGATAAAATTATCGAAAAATCGTCGAAATCCCGATAAACTATAAAATAATCGTCATTTTATACTTGAAAAATCGTCAAAAAAATCGGACAAATCAAAATGAATTTATTAACGTGTATACTAGGCCGGATCGATTAGTATGGATAGAAAAAATTAAAAAAATCGTATAGTAAAAACAAAATCTACATATCGCTACCTTAATATAGAAATGCCCGAACTCATTATTTTTTGAAATCGTGATTTTTACATTTTTCGATACATTAGATTTCTTCTATCGAAAAATACAAAAAACTCGATTTCTAAAAAAAATTCTAAGAAAATTTTGCAACGAAACCATGGGTGTAAAATTAAACCCTATACCGCGCATCTCGACATGAAATTTATTTCCTTTTCATGAGCTTCTTGTTTGGCTACGGCTTTCCTTATTTGAAGACATTGATTAAATATGAAAATGAGGAACCAAATATTATGTATGCTAAGTCTAAGGTAGCTCGCGAAAAAATTAAAAGCAGGAAGTCCGTGGAGAATGATTCGAATTTAGTAGCATTTATTTCAGTACATACTCTTTTTTATTTGAAAAAATTAAAACTAAAAAAAAAATGTTTTAAAGAAGAGGAAATACATTTTCATGCCTAGAGGCGCAATAAAGGGATTGATTTTAGACACTTGGTTTTTTCGGAGAATTTTCTCAAAATTTCCTGTAGATTATGTTTTTGCTATACGATTTTCGTAAAATAAAATCGACATGCCCCAGTGTATACATATGTTTTATTTTGCATGTTTATTGGGAAATTGAAATCATTGTCGTTTTTTAACCCCTTATAACATTTTTCCTCTCAGTGGTAAAATTATGAAAAATATTGCCAAGTTACATATGTCCAAGTCTTGGTGTCAGGCGTCTTGATGCCCGAAATTTTGTATAGGAACTTGGCATTTTTTCACATTTATTTTTTTTTTTTTTGAATATCAATTTATAGAGATATCAATACATATAAAATAAAGAGTGGGCAGAATTACACTAAAATCTTTTAGAAGATAAGTAATACATGAATTAAAACAGTCGCTTTTTTTATAAAAGAACTGTAATATATGGTCTTCTAAAAAATCGTAAATTTTAAGGGAAAAATCGTCAAATCGTCATTTTGCAATTTTCGGCACCAAAAATCGTCAAAATGACGATAAATCGTCAAATCTGGCAGCAGTGCTTCTCAACCTCCTCTTATTCTCTATCTCTCTCTCTCTCTCTCTCTCTTTCTTCTTTCAACTTACAGGCAGCTGAAAGGGATCATTATATTGGACCCAAGTGAGCTGGATTCTAACTTTCTACTTTTCCTTACCAGCAGCCTGCTAACCTAACCTAATACGAATTTAACATTCGCTTTTCGATGTTTGATACTCAGCGAAGATCGAAAATCGAATATAACTCATAATAGGGCCTTATATCTTATAATAAGTAAATTAAATTACAATTATTTATGATTTTAACAGGCTAAAGTTCGTATCGCTTTTTAAGCCAAATTACATGTGATAATTATTAATGAACAAATAAATTTGGTGTTATTTGTTCATTAATAATTATCACATGTAATTTGGCTTAAAAAGCGATACGAACTTTAGCCTGTTAAAATCATAAATATAGAAACAAATGGAGTTCGAATAATAATTAAATTAACTAAAAATTAATAGCCATGGGCCTGTGGCAAAAATTAAATAAAAATATTCTTAATAGTAACAAACCAAAAAAGTTTGTCTTAAGTAGAAAAAAAATAAGCAAATTAACTAACATGTGTATAATTAGAAAAAGAACAAACGACAATGGTAAGACTGTTGTAAATATAGAGATGGTAAAATTGAGCTTACAATACAAAAAAAGCTTTCAGCAAATTGAAATACGATGAATCAAAGCAATTCACATATTCCATTTGAAATAATGCTAAGTATATAAAGCAGAAATCTACATCAACTGACACCACACACAGTGGACCAAACACGAAAGAACGCTGATGATGAAGGTTTAGTGGCCTTCGAAAACGGCTGGCTGTTCCGTTCAACTGTGTTGTCAGAATATTTACAACTAACTTTGGTGTTATTTGTTCATTAATAATTATCACATGTAATTTGGCTTAAAAAGCGATACGAACTTTAGCCTGTTAAAATCATAAATATAGAAACAAATGGAGTTCGAATAATAATTAAATTAACTATAAATTACAATTAATTATTACATGCTAGCGGGTACTACATAATTTTATAGATTAGTATGTAATAATGAGGCTAGTTTAGATCAGTGGATCTTATGTATCACATGGTAAATTAGCTTCATTCCTTAATCGATATATGAATATAATTTCAAGTCGTTAAGATTTAAATATGTTAAAAACTAAAAGAAAATCAAGTTTTACTTTAACATAAGCTTTTAACTTTATAACAAGTTCCTCATATACTTCGAGGACAAACAAAAAATTCTCAAAATCTTTATTTATATGTGTAACACATTAAAAGACCAACTTGGCAAAAAAGAAATATAATAATAAGAAAATAATAAAAGTCTTCAAATGTTTTTTTTTTTTTTTTTTGCAAAATACCACTAAATATTAACCAACAATTAAGACACTACCACAAATTTGCTGCGAAGGCAGTAAAGGCAATAAAAATATTCAACAAAAAAAAAAAAAGTTTCATATATTAACCATTTAATGTTCACAAATATGAAAATTATTGAAATATAATTATGGCTAAATTAAATATAAAAGCAAACTGTATATTCCGCATTTATACATACCTATGTACATATGTATGTATGTATCTATGTATGTATGTATGTATGTATGTATGTATGCATGTGGTCATAAAAGTTTAATAACTTCATAATAAGAATAACTTTAAAATAACATCAAAAGATCCACTTAATAAAAGAAAAATATAAATTCAAAAAACAATAACCAAAAAGACCTTCTTTTTTTGACCAACACTACACAAATACACACACACTTGTCCCAAAAAAGGAAGGATTAGCACGCGTCCAGCAAACATAAAAATACTCTTCTTGTATATAAAACTTCAGAAAGTAGAACAAGCAAATAAATATTTATGGCCAGTTTTCATATACGACTGTTAGGAAACAAGCAAAAAAAAAAAAAAAAAGCAGCAGAATAAAATAAATGGGAGGTTATAAAGTGCTAAAGATAAATAGTTTTTATGGACCCTTCAACAACTTAAAAAGTACTTAAATTTTTTTCCATGAACAATATTTCCTCCATACACATCCAATAGCACTCACTTACTTGTGCATCTTTGGCAAAAGTTGTGCTGTTAAAAAAAATGTTTAAATCTTTTATGTATTCAAGGATAGACAACAACATATGGGGAAGACCTTTAAATAGAGATGGGCCGCTTGGTAAATCTTTACTAAAGCCATTTCACCTCTTCTATAATACTCGTTAAATCAATTAAAAAAGTGATTGTGAAAATTATTTAAAATATCTAATCGTGGTATTGCAAAGTTATGAGTACTTTCATTTAAAATGCTTAATAAAAATAATTTTCCAAAACCATCATAATACCTGATGTATAATTAATTTTTAGAGATTTAAACGTATCGTCATATTCAAGTGAGCGTATGAGTAACGTAAAATTAAAATAGTATAATACTTATACGCTCACTTATACCAACCAAATTTTATAAAATTCACCGAACTTATATGATACATATATTAATTCGGGTCGACCTGCATACAAAAACAAAGTTATACCGAACCCACCCTTTAGAATGAAAGATATGTCAATGAAGTTTCTAAAACAGGATTTTTTTTGCCACGCCCCAAAATACAAAACTTTTTCCCTTTAAAAAAATTATCATTAATTTTTAAGTAAAAGTTTCTGTTTTTTTTTTTGGAATTTTCCAGAGATGTATCATCATTCTTGAGACATTTTAGAACTACACAAAAAATATTTAAAATAAATGCAGCTACTGAATTTGTGATAATGAGAAAATAGTTCTTAGAGCTTAAATTAGACGTGCCATAGCCATAACCAAACCAAAATTCAATTGGTTTCTATGGTAGTGGTTATGGCGTTATGGCGAGTCACTTATAATCAAACTCAGTGTTGCCCATAAGTTTGGTTCGAACAGCTGTTTTCAATGGTTATGGTTATGGCTCGTCTGATTAAACCTTAAGTCATATTTTAGTGTTTTGCAGGAGAGCGCTTTTTTAAACTTTCATGCATTAAACATATTCACCACAGAAGTCTACACGTACACACGACTTTAAATGCCGCTAGCAGCATTTGTTGCCCCGTAGCTAACTACTTAATTATTTTGGAGACGGCAGCAGCACCATTCAGTATTGCCACCTTCAAATATTTCGTATTTATAAAAATTAAGTTACTCCTTCGAAATGTACTTATATGACGTAAAAGTATATTAAATGCAGTAAAGTGCGACTCTGCCTCGCGCACGAAGGGTTCCGTACGAACACTAGATATGTAATTTAATACAAACTTCATCCTATATAATATATAGTTTTGGCATTTTTTTCGTTTTTGGGGTCTTTTCGGTTTTTTTGTTTTGGCGTTTTTTTTTGCGTTTTTTCGGTTTTGGCGATTTTTTTAAGTTTTGGATCTTTTTTTAGTTTTGACACTTTATTTTCTTGTTTTGGAGATTTTTTTCGGTTTTTGGCGTTTTTTCATTTTAGCGATTTTTTTTATTTTTGGGGACTTATTTCATTTTTGCGATTTTTTTTATATAAAAAATGTTTTTAGTTCTGGCGACATTTTCGCGTTTTGGCGATTTTTTTCGATTTTTTGCGTTTTTTCATTTGAGCGGTTTTTTTATTTTTTGCGATTTTTTCATATTTGCGATTTTTTATTTAATTTTTTTTTGTAGTTTTGGCGACATTTTCGCGTTTTGGCGATTTTTTTCGATTTTTGGCGTTTTTTTCATTTTGGCGATTTTTTCGAATTTGGCGATTTATTTTAGTGTTAGAATTTTTTTAATTTTCGCGATTTTATTTCGTTTTGGCGATTTTTTTAAATTTTTTTTTAATTTTTGGCGATTTTTTTTTTTTGGTTTGGCGATTTTATAATTTTCGTTTTTTCTTTAGTTTTACCGTTTTTGAAAATTTCAAGTGTTTGCCTTTTACGGTTTCCAAGATATAGCAAATTGTCAAAATTAATTGCATTAACTGATGGACCACCCTTTAATTTTAATTTTTTTAAATTTTAGTGTTAATTGTTGTAGTCTGTATAAAAATACACTAATTTTACAAATTTCAAGTTTCAATATACATATACAATATGCATATTACATGGGATTTTAACATTTTTCGTTGGTCGTTTTGGAACACCCTTTAATTTTTAATTCTCATGTATTTGTTGTAGCGGCCAAGGTTCTACATACTGTGTCCAAATTTCAGGTCCGTAGCTCTTACGGTTCCTGAGAAAATACCGTGTGACGGACAGACGGACAGCGTAGCGAAAACAAAGGCCTTTTCACCTTTGGTGTACGGAACCCTAAAAATGAATCAATTTATGTTGTACATCAATTTTTGTATATTGTTTCTGTTAAATAATTGTACGATATCTTTCATTCAACATTTTATATTATACTGGCAACACTGAATTGTAGCCAAAGAAATAGAAACCAGTCTAGAGTCTAAACACAATATTTGCGGTTCGGTGCGGTTTCTCGTTGCGGGAGAGAAAAATAAACATCATACAACGGAAGACGGCGACGGCAATACTTGTCATTTTTTGTTTAAATTTTTATTAATTTTTTTTGTTCATACATGTTTATAAAAAAATTGATCTTTGTGTTAAATATTTTATAATGGTAGTAACTAAAAACAAAAAAACGATTAACATTTTATACATTTATACATTTTTAAACTTTTATATATTATGACAAAAAATTTTGAACTTCAAAATCATGTTTTTTTTTTATAATAATGTTGTAAACACCGCCAATAATTCAAAAACTATGGAAACATCAGAAAGAGAAAGTGTCAAAAATTGAGAGAATAAGAAAGTCTGCAATGAAAATAAAATAGATTTTAATTTTATGCCGTTCCGCACTGCGGTTTTTTTACTTCAAAATAAATTGTCATTACATTGTGTTTAGACTCTTAATTGGACTACAACGACAAAATCAGCATAGACAACAAACAACCTGCCGCCATGTTGCTTTGCTGTCTTCCAAAGAATTAGACTTGGGTCGAACTCGTTCACTAGTTCATTTTTGCCACAAACCACTCATCAAACCCATGTAATTTAAATGGGTTTGATCACTGGTTTGTGGAAAAAATGAACTAGTGAACGAGTTCGACCCAAGTCTACAAAGAATCACTCTCATATAAAAATGTGTATTCCATCCTTGAAGTTTTGTAGTCGGTAGCCTGCTGTGGTGAGTGTGTTTAATGCATCAAGCCGATTTCCAGAGACTTATTTCGTTTGCAGTTAAATTGGCAAAATCGTTGTACATTTATATATATTATTTAAGAAAACATTGCTTTATTATTTCATTAAATTTAAAACATACCAAAGTATAAGTTAATTAAGCTATTATTCCATATTCGAAAAAAGATACTCAGCAAGTCACTATAACTTCCTAAAAAATCGCACAAAATAATTCGGGAGTTTGCCCTGGAATAATTTCGAATATGAAGATTATAGTGCCATTAACTCAAAATCAGCTTATCTCGATTTAAGCACTTTCCCCTTTTTGCCACAGAAATAATAGCAACATTAAAAATAAGTCTAACTGGCAACACAACTCGTACAGATCCTAGTAAAAATACGACAGAAAGAAATATGTAAAAGAGTAATGTTAAAATTGTAGCTTCAATTATAATTACGTGCGAGTTTTACTACACCGCAAGCTTCTTCTCTTCACAAGCTAGATATGCTTATACCCAGGCTATGGATATTTATTTAAAAAATATACGCATTATACTCGGGATATTTATTCATCATTCGCTACCGTATTCATACATTTGTGTATATAAAATTTAATGGAAAATGTGAGAGTGTGTGTGTGTGGCTGTTTGTTTTGCTTGATGTGTGTTTGTAAATGAAATAGCTCTGTATGTACACATGCGTAGCCGATTAATAGTCAGTGTATTTTTATACTCATGCGTATTTTTAGCGCATAGAGTCTATGAATTTTAGTTATAGTTGTTTGTGCTGCGTAATTTACGTATCCGGTTTAAAATTAATGCGTGTGTTTGTATACGAGTGTTTTTTTTTTATTTTTAGCTGTACACGCATTCATAGTTGTTTGACGGCCAATACTCAAAGAGTACTTAAAACGATACGTTTGTCATTATCTGCGTTAGAAGCCCCATTTGGAAAGTAAATTTTCTTTATTTAAATTTACAGTTCACGAGTGGCTGAAATTTCGCCACACACACACATTATTTCTACTAAATTTCAACGGTTGCAGATCCAACTTGCAACTTTTAACAATTAACTTCATGACCTTAAATTTGCCCACCGTGTCTGATAAAATATTCTTTCGACTCAATCACGTTATTATGATTGAATAGTAATCACGCGTGATTAGAGTTGCCCATCTCTAATTTAAAATACAAAAATTTTTTAACACTCTTTGTTTGAGATCGTCTTTGCGTCAAGCTCAGCTTTAGATTTAGTTTTTAAAGGCGTAGCTGTAAAGTAATAAATATATCTTGTTATTGGCTTAAATAATTAAATTGCAGTTTTGTATGTAATGCATTTTAACTTTTATGCTGGCCATATTTTATGATGCATTTCTTTAAGACATTCTGACAATTTGTGGCTTTGGAAAAAAACGAACTTATCATCTCATAAAATATGAGTTAAGTTGTATATTTTTAGTTACCTTTACTGCTGCATAAAATCCTGACACGTTCTTTAATATGTTTGTAGAAAAAGGAAACTTCAGTTCTTGTAAATTGAATTTGCTGGAACGATACTCAACACTTGGTTAAAAGACATGATGGCGCTCGAGTTATTTTTTATGAAATAAAAAAGGCCTGTAGCTTAGGCCTAAACGAGAAAAGAAAATAAGGCGCAGAAGCATGGCATATACATTGGTGGAGCCTAACAAATTTGGGTGGGTCAATAGCTATTCCTTGGGGCAATGCCCCTCCAGAATGGCGTTTCTGAGCCTATGGGCTTAATTCCTTATTTCCTTTGTGGAATTCCTTAAGAGGTGCTTCCATGGAGATTTCTCCAATAGAACTATTACTATATAAACTCTGTCTCTCTTTTTCTCTTTATTCAAAAATTTCATACTTTAAATCAATGCTTTGCATTATTTATTATTAATTTCCCCTACAAATAAATCTAGCGTCATACAGCAATAATTTAAGTTAATTTTTCTTTCAACTCTCTATTAAATAACAATTTATATGATTTCATATTCCAACTAAACAAAACATCCGAACACAATTTACACGTCATTTGAAAAATTTACGACACTTAATGATGACACTAAATCCGATTTAAACATTTGTCAAACTGCAATACAATGAAGAGCAAAAGAAAAAAGACAAATAAACTTCCTGGTCAGCAGATGGACGGCGTTAAAACCAATAACCAACTAAACATAATAATATACTACAATGTAAATCCAATACAAAACGCAAAAGCACTCATTGAAATACTCGTAAGAAAGAAAGAAAAAAAACAAGGAGAATGCAGAAAAGTAAAAGTAGTAAAAGAAAAATAATACTATTAGAAATCTTTTCTATTGCAATGAACACAAACGGATTTGAAATAAACTTTGCAATAAAACAGAAAAAAAAAATATCCAACTAAAATTATGGAATGAAAGGAATTGAACGTTAACCTTAAATAAATTCAGTAAAGTGCGACTCTGACTCGCGCACGAAGGGTTCCGTACGAACACTAGATATGTAATATATGAGATATGTAATACAAACTTCATCCTATATAATATATAGTTTTGACATTTTTTCGTTTTTGGGGTCTTTTCGGGTTTTTGTTTTGGCATTTTTTGCGTTTTTTCGGTTTTGGCGATTTTTTTAAGTTTTGGCTCTTTTTTTAGTTTTGACACTTTATTTTCTTGTTTTGGCGATTTTTTTCGGTTTTTGGCGTTTTTTCATTTTGGCGATTTTTTTTTTATTTTTGGCGATTTTTTTTAATTTTAGCGATTTTTTTTTATTTAAATTTTTTTTAGTTTCGGCGACATTTTCGCGTTTTGGGGATTTTTTTTGATTTTTGGCCTTTTTTTCATTTTGGCGTTTTTTTTTCATTTTGGCAATTTTTTGAATTTGGCGATTTATTTTAGTGTTAGATTTTTTTTTTAATTATGGCGATTTTTTTCGTTTTGGCGATTTTTTTTAATTTTTGACGATTTTTTTTTTTGGTTTGGCGATTTTATAATTTTCGGTTTTTTTAGTTTTACCGTTTTTGAAAATTTCAAGTGTTTGCCTCTTACGGTTTCCAAGATATAGCAAATTGTCAAAATTACATAGTCAAAATTGCATTAAATGATGCCCCCCCCCCCCTTTAATTTTAATTTTTTTAAATTTTAGTGTTAATTGTTGTAGTCTGTATAAAAATACACTAATTTTACAAATTTCAAGTTTCAATATACAATTGTATGTATATTACATGGGATTTTAACATTTTTCGTTGCTCGTTTTGGAACACCCCTTAATTTTTAATTCTCATGTATTTGTTGTTGTAGCGGCCAAGGTTCACATACTGTGTCCAAATTTCAGGTCCGTAGCTCTTACGGTTCCTTAGAAAATACCGTGTGACGGACAGACGGACAGCGTAGCGAAAACAATAGGGTTCCTTTTCACCTTTGGTGTACGGAACCCTTAAAAGTAAATAAATGAAGAATTAAACACAACCACACGACGACGACATTCCATTAAAAAGAAATTGTGTGGCTCAACGTTGACTGGTTTCTTTCGTCACTGTCCGTCCATTGATCTTGCAGTAGTCATGTAACGAACAAGTTTGCATGGTGTTTGCTTAAGTAGTTTATAACGAAGAGCCATTAAAGATGCGATGTACTGATGATATGGTGATAAAAATATTTTACAGATGCTTGGATATTTTTAAAACGCTGTGCTAATTGAGTTGTTTATTTAAAGGACCCCATGATATGACTACTTGAGTACGTATTAGAGAACGACAATGAGCACACTCCAAAAAAAAATATACATAACTAAGTAAATATGAAGTCTTAATTTTAGTAGCAGCGTATAATCATAAATGTAGCGCAAACAATTCGTACGCTCACATATTTACTCTCTCTCCCTCTCATACCTTTACTGTCTCCTACTTACAGTCTGATTATGTTTATACTCGGGCTATGGATATTTAATCGGACATAAAAAATATACACATTGTACTCGGGATATTTATTCATCATTCGCCACCATCTAAATACATTTGTGTATTTAAAATGGAATTTAAAATGTCTGTTTGACTATTTGAAAATATGTTTTGTGTGTAAATAAAATTGCCTTGTATGTACGCACGTGTAGCCGATTAATAGTCAGAGTATTTTTATACTCTCATGCGTATGATACAACCGTATAGTCTATAGACTTTAGTTATAGTTGTTTGTGCTGCGTATTTTAAAAAGTGTGTACACACACAGTTTTCTCAGCAAGATATTATTGCATTCGTTATCAAATAATGTAATAATATTGATCGATATCGAATGCCACATATTTTGAAGTCTACTAATGATTTGGCAAAGCACCAATGAAATGCATATAGACAGTGCTTAACCACCAGCAAATAAATTTCAATTAAAATAAACTCATGACAATATGTTGAATAATCAATATCTTAGATATCGAATGCCATAATCTCAAACTGAAAAAAAAACGTGATCTAATCAGCTCGTTTTCGAAAGCGACAATTAAACCCTAGCATGTTTGCTTTTATTCGATCAGAATTTCAGAATTTATAATAAAAAATAGAACTTTTTTTCAGATTCATGACATATTGGACAGGATTCCAATTGTGTAGAGAATAGCATTTCTAGTTTTTGGCTGGAACAGGGTGGCCGATGACATTTTTCAAAAAGTGGCACCAAAGAGGGGATTTAAAAAAAGGGGCAAAATTAAAAAAATTGCGAAAACTACACTAAACTTTTTATTTTTAATGTATTTTCACATAACTCACAGGGTGACAAAAAGTGGCAAGGCAGTTGAAAAAGGAGAAAGGCAGTTGAAAAAGTGGCAATTTGCCACTTTAGTCGGTCAAACGGGCACACTGGGCTGGAAAGTTCAAAAAAAAAAGATCAAAATAATTTTATTAAAAATAAATGTTGACTGTAGTATAACAATAATTTTTTGACCTTCTAACTTGCTAGAATAATAAATTAACATACATATGTACATATGTATGTACATATGTACGAGTATATGCAACTAGATACAAATAATATTTTGCCATTTGGGACAAAGTACTAAACTAAAAAATTTTACTACATATTTACATATGTTTTTATTTAAAGTAAAATGTCACTCAAATTAACATTTTACTATACTCGTATAATAAGATTTAACTGACTGCAAGTGATATAAATAAATAATTCCATTAATTAAAACACCAACAACAACAAATTTGATTCATGATAAAATTATATTAATTAGTGTACTGTCAATGAAAATTATAAAAAATTTATTAAATTATTTTAGAATTGTAAATTAAATATTCAACAGAAATGCACATGATTGATTAACGTGCACCAATGCAAACTCATTGGTGGTCGTATTAAAAAAAAATGTGTTATCAAACAGGGAATTAAAAAAAATCAATTCATTGGAATAATACTAATAATTATACTATATATATCGTTACATTAGGGTGGCCGTTCTTTTGATTTCTTCTACTCTCACCCTACTCAAATCGGTTCAGTTTTATGTAAAAAAAAAACAACAAAAATTTCATACCGATAAGTTGTGTTTTAGAGGGTGCGCCCGGCCCTGCTGAATTTGCCTTGTAAGTAAGGCCGAGTTTACATCTGGCATTTCCTGTGTGTCATTTGCCCAAAAAAGCGTAACCAACTAATTAATAACGAAAAGCTGTTTGATTCAGACTTATATTTATTGATTTAAACAGTTTCCAATCATGTTGGATTCTATAAAATTGTCTATTAGTTATTTATGAAACTGTTTAACTTAATAAATACGTGTCTGAATCAAACTATTTTTCATTAGTAATTAGTGGTTACGCTTTTTTTATGCTTCTGTGGCACATGGCACACAGATGGAAACCCGGCCTAACCTTTTTATAGAAGAGCTACCAAGTTTTTATACATTTACATTGCCGTATAAACAGTGAGTTAATTTATTTGCAAATAGTGCGCGTATAAACGTAGTATATAACAGCTGTTTTTTTTCTCGTCGTTATTATGTTTAATTAGCGAGTCTAAACCGTGAATTTTTACTGCAGCGAATTTGGTCGTTAGTCTCAGTTGTATTCCTGACACTAACGGCCTGTCCCACGATGTCGACAGAAAACGTTCGAACTCGAACGACAACTTTTATTTAAAAAGAACAATCAATTAAGAAATTTTTTTGTTTGTTTTCAATGTAAGTGGACATTGCAGGACCTGCCGCGTTAAGCCTGGTACGGAGTTCATACCGAATTTCAGGTTCTCATACAAAATGTATGTAAAAAAATTACTGAAATTCAGGTTGGTAAATTTAATAAAGGAATTTCCATTTGCTAGTACGGAGTTTCAAAAGAAAAATACACGGAATTTTTGAAACTTATTGCCTATCTTAGGGATATAATAAATATAAGTGGAGACTTTTTTCAGTCAACTGAAACAAAAATTAATGGACAAACAATTGTTTGGTCACGGAATTTTGACATTTCTAATTTTCATCAAATTGTAATTAATATTTAGTGTTTTTGTGTGTGTTTTAAATTAAAAAGTAAATGAGTATGTGTGTATGCAAACATATTTCTCCACAAAAGCCTATACGAATATTTTTCCGTGTAGAAATCAATATAAATTTACAAACGTAAAATTCCGTAAGAACTCCGTACCGGGATTTAGTAATTATTTCATTTTGTCAAATTATAGAAGCAAATATGTATAAATATATTAATAAAGGAAGTTTTAACAGAATATTCTCTGCATACTTTTAGGAGCGTACAATAAATGATATTTACTTCTACAAGATTGTTTAAAGAAACGATTTTAAACTAAGGCCTGCTTTAGAAGCGGGCTTTATATTGCAGAATTTTTTTTTTGTGAAACCATAGGAGCTATGAATCTTACGAATAGAAAAATGTGGAGATTTTTTTTAAAACTATTTTGTAGTGACTCACCTTGAACAGAATATTCTCTGCATAATTTTAGGAGTGAGCAAGAAATATTTACTTCTACAAAATTGTTTCATAAAATGTTCTTAAATTAAGACTCTAAAGCAGGTGGGCTTTTTATGGTAGAACCTTTTTTATAAAACCATAGAAACTACGAATCTTACGAATAGAAATATGTTGTGATATTTTTTCGCAAACATATTCTAGTGACACACCTAAATATATAATTTTCCAGCAACTGCAATTGATAATTTCCAGTTTTTCTCCTTTAAACTTGCAATTTATGCGACATTTGTGATAGTATAAAAGACAAAACAAAAAATATGATGTAACATTTGCTATTTTTAATGCATTCTCAGTAAACATATTATTTATATACATATCCATACATACGCAAGCATTTTTTATACATACAATTTGTTTTTTGTTTTTTGTTTTTAAATATGTTGCATTATGTCCGCTGATAACCATCTCAATGGACATTGAACTTCTGCCAACAACTATAAATATTTATTAAGGAATTTCTATGTATAAAAATGAATACATTTTATTAATAAGCAGATTTCCTTCTGCTTTGAAAAACCAGCAAGAAAGAAACTTTAAACGGAAACGTATTTCTATAATTTTGAAAATGTCGAAGTTTTTTTTTTTGTTGCTTCTCACCATTTGTAACTGACAATTTCCTCATATGAAATCAAAGAGAAAAAAAAAGAATAGCAGAACTAAACATTGACCAGTAACAGAAATTTCATTTAAAAAAAACCACATAAAATATAGATTTTGTGTAATAAGTGTCATATTTTGTCTACCAACAGTCTGAATTTAATGAGCAAAATACAAAATACAACAGCAAAAAAAGGAAATTTTCTTTAGCACAAAACAAACTTAAAACCACAAGTTTGTATTTATAAAACAGCAAAAATTGTCGATAAATATGTAATAAGCGACAGACAAAAATATAAGTTTTCAAACTTATGACATGGCAATGACAAGGACAATGACATACAAAAATTTTTGCTGAACACAAATGCGAGCAGCAGGCAAGCAATACTACATGTTTGCTAAATTATATAAAAAAAACTTGTATAAGTAGAAGATTATACAAAAATAAATTGTTATAAAAAAACTGGAATCGGTTAATGAAATGAATGCACACGATTGAAACATTTTTCTATATGTACGAAGAAAACTAGAGTCAAGTTCAGCAATTTAGGAAGTTTTTAAAAAAATGGTTGGTTAGTGAAGTTAGTCTAAATGACTGAAGGCGAGACTAATTTTATGTGAAATCATTTGTATTAAGCAATTTGTTACTTTGGCAAAAAAGTAAAAAAATAAATTATGCAAGAATCGTTTGGTTTTTAAATAAACCAAATAATTGAAGCATCAGTTGAAACTATAAAAAATCTTGCAATTTAAACCCAAACATACATATGTATGTAATTATTATACACTCCTGATATTGAATAACAATTCCCCGGGAGTTTTTTCCGCCCTAATTAAAAAAAATATATTTAAAAATTTTCAGCTAAAATAAAACATTTGCAAACAAAACAGCTGACTTCGGAAATTCGAAATTCTCTCTCACCATATGTTTAGGAATAGAACAGTGTTGCCGTAATGCAAATTCAGTTTTACACAGACAAAACTTCAAATTATCCAAATTTTTATAAATTTCACAAAACAAATACTACGCATAAGACTTGATGATTTTTTCTACACAGAGAAAACATATTGGTTGAGACAACCGAATTTGTTGCCAATTGAATTTTGGCGGTTGCAGCAACTATCATAGAATTCTGGTATAACGACTGCAATTTTCTTGTAGTACAACTATATATTTAATTATTACCACTAACCCAATAGTTGCAACAGCAGATAAAATTGGTTAACAGAGAAAACAAATTGGTTGAGAAGCCTGAACTAGTTGCCAATCGAGTTAATAGAATTCTGGCATGACTGCAATTTTCTTGTGGTACAACTGTATTTTTAATTTAATTTAATTTCTTCATTTATCTTAAATTCATGCCAGTTTTTCGTTATACATAATGCTTATAGTATTTCGTTTTTTACTTATTTAAAAAAAATATTTAACAATGATAGACAATTGTTAATACGAACCGATTAATCGGTTGGGAATATCAATCAAACCTTAATATTTAATTTTAATTTGCTGCTATAAACTACGATGGTTACGTTAACCTCTAGTTAGTTGCAACAACTGATAGAAAATCTTTATTTTAACGTAAATGTAGACGGACAATTTTTTTAGTTGCCAATACCGAAAATTGGTACTAAAATCCAATTCCTAATATTTTATTTTGTTGTGCTATTCAATCAGTTAATTAGTCATGACAAAAACATACGCTCGGTTGACGCAATCAATTCAAGTATTGTCACAATCATATCTTTGTTACAATTATGCCCTTATGGCAGTGAACATGGATTGTTTTTTGGATTAACAGAAAATTGATAGCGTGAACTGAAATATAGTTAATGCAAATGGTATTTTATTGGACTAACCGTTTTCCAACCAATCTATTTTATTTATTTAAACACATTATACAAAGTAAATTTGTATAATATGGTGTTGCACAAATATGGGCAGAGCAACTATACCATGGCACAATTATACTAGGTACATGCAAGACTGCAGCAAACTTACAACACCAAAAAACACATGCATTTTGTTGGTATAAACAAACGTATAATTGTCAGAAACAGATGCCTTTTGTTTATAAAAATCAGTGTTGCCAATAGGTTTGTAATTACACAGAGTGTGCAATTACTCTCATGTGTAGGCCATGTAATTAGATTCATCTACAATCTGTGTGTAATTCTGTTTTATCTTCTATTTTTATTTATTTTTGTTTTCATTTTAACCTACAAAAACAATTCTCTTCAATGTGTAATTGGAAACACATCCATGTGTAAACTCAATGGCAACACTGTAATAATTTTATTCACAACACATACACTAACATTTTTGCAGCTTGTAAAAATTTGACAACTAATTGTATTGTATACAATAGCAGGCTGGGTTTGTGATTGTACTCGTTATAATTGTGTCATGAACTAGACCATAAAACCAAGATGGTATTAACAGAATTTTAAAAGGTTTTGTGACTGACTGTACACGACCTATGCCTTCACATAGGAAGTAGCAACGTGGTTGTTAAAGAAATTCCACAAAAAACCGCAAGATTATACGGTCAGTCAACCAGTGCGAGCGAGAGGAAAAACTCCCGAAGGCTAAACAACACACACAAGCCTGACCGCACTTAAGAAATAATAACGATGACTCGAGAGATGTTCTTCAACCCAGAGCTGCTTAACGACTGATTTTTTTTTTAATTTTTCTAAACGATAAGAATTTTTATGTGATCACTGTTGAATTTTTACAAAATCTATTAAAATATAAATTAACAAGTCGCCTGTTTCGACGCCGATGCTGCGCCGTTGCTTTTGGTATTTTTCTTTGTCTTAAAGCGGCTCTAAATTTTTAACAGGTTTATTGTATTGAAATATATTTTGGTGTAAGCCATGTCTAAAAGTTAAGAAAACTTTCTTTTCTTTCTGTTATATAAATCGGTTACCCGGCACATCCACAGCCGGCATGAATGAAACTTCTCTGTCGCCGCAATTCAACGATTATTGTAGGCATGTTTCTTCGGAACAGCTGTTTGGTTTCTACTTGTTTTTAATTTTATTTGATTTGCTGTGATGGTGTGAACGCAAAACGTCATTTTAGGTTAAATCTATTTTTTTTGTAAAATGTAATGACAAGGTTTATAATTACTTGTATAATAGTTTGAGTAGCAGTCATGTCAGTTTTCATTTGATATTTTTTTTGCCCTCTGGCAGCCGAGAATATTTTGTTGCTGATGGGCAATCGAATTGTAGTGTGGTTGCTATTCATAATATAACCCTTAGCTTTGGTTGCAAATTGTATTTGGCTTATTTCAAATTTAAGTTAAATTCGAATGGAAAACCCACAAAGAATGAAATTAACAGTGGAGCTAACATATGAGAAGGAGATATGCATTGTTACGGCTTGTCCCACGATCCGCGTTACCATATGTGAAGATTTATCTTATTTTCGAAGTTTTTCGGGATGTTAACAAGACTAAAATATTTCTTTCTTAAAAATAAGATTTTAAGAATAGGATATTTCGTATTTATAGTATATATAACGCTGCCCACGATATCGGCAGTTAACCATTGATCGAAAACTTATACTGAAAACAACAATAAAATAAGAACATTTGTTTTCGAGCGAACATTTTCTATCGACATTGCGGCACAGGTTTTTAGTTCCGGTCCACCCTTGAAATTTTTGCTGCAGCAACTTTTACTTTTTAATGAGAAAGAACGAGAGAGGAATACAAAATGTTTTTATTTAAATTTAAATACTCTCACTCGACATATTCAAGAATTGCTGCAACAAAAATTGCAAGTCTGCTCCGGGACTTAAACTCTCGAAGGAAAAAAATAAAACCACAATCCGCTTGCGCATTCGTCCCAGTTATTGTGAATGGCGTCGTCGACGTCACATCAAGACGACAGCAAATATTGTCACTTTTCTAAGCGTTATCGGCAACAATTGGCTCTTATTGACAATCTCTTACTAATCTCTAAAGCTTTGTAAATTAATGGAGCAAATATTTTCGAAATGTCTTAATTAAAAATACCGAACTTTAATTTGAGATACTTTTTACTCACCTTAGAATTTTCGCATATTTTGTGCAAAGATGTTAGACTGTTATTTGCCGCCAACGATGAATTGAGGGATTTGTGTAATCTGTAACACGTTTTAAAGTTCTTAGACATGCTGTATCACAAATAAAAAAAAAAAAAAAAAGACACACAAATAAAAAATTTATTTCCAGTACACAAAATAAAAAGACAAATAAATTTTGTATAAAAGATTTCATAACATAAAACCAGTGGGTATGTACATATTTATATACGAATATGTATGTTTAGTACAGTAATTGCCGAGCACCTGGTTCACACTTATCAAAACAAAGTATTTGCAAAAAGAGGGCAACACTACTGCTGCTTATTACTCGTATTTACTGCTTTACCCCAAAAAGGCACATTCAACAGGTAGTAGCGAAGACGCAGCTGAGCTATTTTTTTTTTCAAATTAAAGTTCATCGGAAACTTCAAAAATTGTTTACGGAAAATGAAATTAAAAACAAAATTAAAAAAACAATTTCAGCATGTAAAATAGACAAATGTGCCTTGACTTTACCCATGTTCAATTAAATATTTATTACCCTACGTCTCCACTAGCCATCGACTTGGACATGTCATGGGCATGACCCCGGCAGAGCAACTGTGAAAAATTCATCAACTTCCTTGTTGTGGTGAAAAAGTGTTATGTCCATGTTCAGGCATATCAAAATATTTTGCGGTAGTGCAACAGAGATGGAATATTTAACAATTTTGTTCTGCCTCTTTTCTTTCTATTGCAAATGGTTGCGGACGTCAAATCTCATGGCGAACATTTTTGCTCAGACATATGCTCGGGCATTGATGTCAGAGCATGGACGAAAGTTGGACATGAGTCGTCTCCATTAGCCATTTGCGATGTCCGACATGATGCCCATACCAAGTTCATGGCGAGTGGAGACCGCTAGTTATGTTTAAAAAAATGGCTTTTGTTTACATAAATAATATTGCTTATTTTCTTTGGAATTTTTTTTTTATTTGTTTATTTTCTGTGGCCTGAGTTATATAAAATTCGAATAAGCTTGTATTTGTTATTGAACTCCTTCCAAGCGGGTGGGCCGATTGTTGTGATTTTTTTTAAATGTATTTAAGTAGCTTAATAAATGGTTTGTGTTTTTAAGCGGTCCCTGTAGGGGACGCAAAAAAATCATCCTACAAGATGTGGAACCAATTATTTTATAATGCGACTCAATGATAAGCGTATTAAGTGAACGAGTTTATTGGGAAAAGATTTCGAAAAAAGGTAGTTCACTCTGTTATGAAATCCAATAGGGCAGATGCCGAAAGATAGCTGTCCAATTAATTATTAATTGATAATTGAGAACAACATCTGCCTTGCCCACTGGTTTTTATTAAATAGTATTAATAAATGAAAATAAATATATTTAATACATAAAATACTTTAAAATGCCTAAGTGCATAATATAATATGCATGTGGCACATGAATTTCAATTCTTATCGAGTTTCCCCAGAGATCACACTATAAGAGTTGTTATAGATGGGATCTCATCAAATGAGCTCAAGTTAAATTCAGGTGTACCGCAAGGTTCCGTTCTTCCAACAACTCTATTCCTTATCTTTCTAAATGACCTTCTATGTAAAACTTTCAACAGTATCTATTCTTTCCCGGACGACAGCAGCATCTGCCATTCTTTCACATTCAGGAATAGACCTAGCCTGCCGCAGGTTGAGGCTAAGGGAAAAACATTGAAGGAGACTTTAAACTATGATTTAGCAAAAATTTGTGAATGGGGTCATGCGAATAGGGTCGATTTTAACGCCCGTAAGACCCAATCTTGTATGTATAGATGCGTGACCGAAAATACTGCTGCCTCTGTAACAAGGGGGGAGGGCGTGTATAAATATTAAGGAATCAGAAGCTCTTGATGTTCTTCGCATGAAAATCCAGTGTGATGTTCGATAGACTGAACACATTTTTTAAGTTGCAAAAGAAGCATTCAAGTGCCTCGTATTTTTGAAACGGTTCATAATGATATTTCACCCCATCTGATCTTCTTACTATTTATAGCACTTATATCCGACCGAAAATGGTATACAACTCTCATGTATGGGGGCCGGTGATTCAAAGATTTTTTTTGGGGCTGCTCGACCGGGTACAAAAGAGGGCGGCGGAGAAGCTCATCGATGACAGTAGGGTATTCAACTCTACTGATTCATTGGAGCAGTGACGCAATGTGGGGTGCATTTCCTTGTTCTATCGTTACTACAACGGAATGTGTTCGAATGAAACCCGCACATTTATACGCATAACACGTGTCTCACTCAGAGCACATCGCTTTGTGGTCGATTGGGCAATGAATCGCACTACGCAATACAGAGAGAATTCCTTTTTTTAGCCGCACTGTTCGTAGTTGGAACCAACTACCAGCGGAAGTCTTTCCTCTCACTACCAGCTCGAGAAAATTTAAACCGAATGTCCACAGACGCTTAACTACTCCCTCTATCCTCCTTCCCTATAACCTATTTTCCTGGTTTTAGGATAATGCATTGCATAAGGGGTTATCCCCTGAGTGCTGGTCCTATTAAAAAATTAATAAAATGTTTCAATATACATTAGACAAAAAAGGTATATTTTATAATGTGTCGACAACATTCTACACGTATAGTATTTCACCCAAGGTGTATCTAACTAGGTGGCAGCGCTACTTTAGCTGATAATTTTTTGCTCTATGTGCTTTGTAGCTGAAGAATGTCAAAAAATTCGATTTTATTTTGGTTTAAGTACAATTATTTTTGTGCTTTTGACATTCTTCGGTCCTTTACACAGCTATGGTTGCCGTATTTTTGTATAACAAATCGTAATGCAGTCACCTGTATAATTACAACATGATTTCACCTCTCTGGAAACTAAACATTCCCTCTTATCGTGGTTGGCGTATTTCGACTCCGAAAATATTCCAGACTATTCTCATTTAAGTACTGTCTTAAAATAATAGATTTGCAACAATGGTTCTGTTAAGAAATGTCCTAAACTGCTTCGCTGAAATAGATAACGTACAAATAAATGTCAGATTTGAAGTACAGACATGGATTCTACTAAAAAAGGATTACCAGCGAACTTGTATTGCATTTTAAATTAAAGTTTGCTCGAATGCTGCAGAGTAGTGATGCATTTTCGAACAACACCGATAATTTTGAAATATTGAAATGGTAATGCAGTACTAGGGTAATACGGTACAAATTCAATGCAAAATCATCGTTTTTATCTGTCATTTCAAAACGACACTCAAACGAGAGTAGCACCGAATTAATTTCAAATTATTTATTTTTTTAATGCCCATTTTTTCAGTTGCTAATCAAATTATAATTATTTTTAAGTTCTAATTAAATACGAAATTGTGTTTTTGAGTGCCCAATCATGTGTAATTAAGTATTATTTAAGTTTTATATGCGCAGCATATGTGTTTCTGCGTGTGTTTGTTTATTGGAAACATACACATGACCATATGTGGTCGTATTGAAAAAATCATGTGGTCGTACTAGAAAGAATTTCGTTTAATTTTCATAAATATATAACAAATACAATTCATAGCTTCATATCATGGAATAAATAAATAGAAAAATGAATTCTGATGTTCCTTTTAGAGATGTGCACGTGAATGTTTTCTGACTCACGACACGCACGCTCACGCAGAAAAATTTGACGATCACGCACACTAACGAATAAAATATTTTTAATCACGTACGAGTGGTTTAAAACTTATCACGATCACGCACGCTCACGAAAAAGTATATTTATAATATAATTTGCATGTAAATATACATATGTACATTAGAGCGAATCAAAAAAAAGTGATTTTGTTACCCCTCTGAAAATAAAGTTTGATATGTTTTATGATGATTCCCAAAATATTTTGGTTCTAGCGTTGACCATTCGTGAGCTGGACCATATGACAAATATCGCGTTCTTAGTTATCATATACCAATACATCACTCTATATACAAAAATTCGACGTTAGTTTCTCAATGCCCCGTTTACAATAATTCTATACCGCTACAACACCATATATACAAACATTTGACTTTAGTCTCCGGGTACAATTAACATCAGTACAACATTCGTTTACCAAGATTTTAATATACTCATAACATTAAAATTTAAAATTTCTTTGCTGGTGGTTCAGCGTTGTCTATATATTTCATTGTTGCTGTAAGAAATCAGTAGACTTCAACCACACATTTTGAATAGTCACAAACCTCTTATCTTATGCACAGACTTTCAAGAACTATTTGAGAATTCACAAATAATAATATTTTTGAAAATCATAAAAGAAAAATAAGCGTAGTAGGCTTAGAAACTAATACAAAAAACCCAGCAAATAATTTATATTCAATTTGAATCTATTTTATTTTTCTACACCTTTATACAATTAGAAATCCATTGGATAACAATAAAAGTAATTATAAGGCAAAATGAAAAATAAAATCTAAATTTAACATTCAAGAAATTTATTATTCGACATATTATCAGAAGTTTATTTTAATTTGAAATTTATTTGCTGGTGGTTCAGCAAAAAATATATACCACAAGTCTGACTTCAGAAAAATTCGAAACATTTTGTTTGGGGGTATTCATTATGTTTGTAAGCTCATACTACCATACATATTACTATACATATATGCATTTATTATTATAAAATAATAATAAATGCAGCAATGTTATCTCGTGAGAGCGTGAGAATTCGTGCGTGATTATTAAAAAAAGCTCACGCACGAGCAAATTTTTTTCAGTCACGCTTACGCACTCACGCGTGATTAGTTATAATATTTGATCACGAATCACGTGAATCACGCGTGACTCACGGGTGACACGATAAAATCACGACACTTGCACATCTCTAGTTCCTTTGGTTTCATAAAATGTGTGTTTTATGCAATTTTAATTTTCTGCATTTTGATAACCTAACTTTCTTATTTATGTTAAACAGCTGTTGTTTAAAAAGCCTACCATAATACTGAGAAATTTTGCAGTGCTACCGTACTTTCAACATAAATTAATAAGAACTTTCATTAACCACTGAAAAAATTAAATCGTATTTAAGTACAAATTAATTTTAAATAAAAATTAGCTAATTACGTACTTAATTTTTAAGTTAAAAACTAGTTGTAAGTCTTTATACATATGTACATATGTATGTATGAACCAGATCGGCCCGAAAGTTAACCGCGAACTAAATTCTAGCTGCGGAAGTGGTTTTCAAAAAAGAGCACTACTCTGCTCCTTCATTTACGACTATAAAATATTGGGTGGCAGAGTCGAAACGAGGCCATACGAGCTGCCAAAACGGACAACGTAGTAGTCGACCCATTAAGGCGTGGGCTAGCTTAAATGAGAGCCACACCGCTAGACACCGCATATTGACAGAAAATTTCAAGATGAGAAAGTTGTGTGAAAGATGGGAGACGCGTTTGTGCACGATAGAACCAAAACCACGACGTGAAGATGTTTCAATAGAGTGTTTGGCAATGTTCCACAGAATTAAAGCGGAGTTTTCGCGTCAACTCGTAGCCATGGATGATATATGGATGGACTGTTATAGGAGAATTGTATTCAAGGAAGACGAAGACAGTTCCATATGCAGGCAAGGTCATGGATTCTGGGATAATTTTTAGGGTTCCGTACACCAATGGTGAGAAGGAATCAAAATCCTAAAAAATCGCCAAAATGAAAAAAATCGTCACAATAAAAAAAAAATCGCAAAAATTAAAAAAAAATCACCAAAATTAAAAAAACGCAAAAACCGAAAAAAATTGCCACGACGAGAAAAATAACGCCAAAACTGAAAAAAAAAACGCTAAAACTAAAAAATTCTATATAAACAAAATGCTCAAAGCCGAAAAAATCCCAAAATAAAAAAAGACAAAACTATATGTTATATAGGCTAAAGTTCGTATAGTATTACATATCTAGTGTCCATACGGAGGAACCCTTCGTGCGCCAGTCGAAGTCACACTTTACTGAATTTATTATTGATTATCGTCAAAAAGGAAAAAAAGCCAACGACGAGTATTGTGATATCTTATTGCAGCGTTGAAGTGATAAAAAATAAGGAATTAAAGTCAGTAAAATGCGACGTAGACTCGCGTACTTAAAGGCCCAATCCGACGTGACATAACCATAGCCATAGAAAACAGCCGTTCGAACCAAATGGGCAACACTGTATTTGATTATAGGTGACTCGCCATAACTCTCACCATAGAAACCAATTGAATTTTGGTTTGGTTATGGCTATGGCATTACGGCTATGTCACGTCTAATTTAAGCTTTAAGACTCTCATAAATAAAAAAAATTGTTTTTTTTTGAGTTAATGATGCAGAATTAATCCTCATATCGTTCTTCTCATATTGTGTAAAAAAATTTCATACAAATATCTTGTTTACTCAACTCTTGAGAAAAAAATAAAATTTTCTTTTTCCATTACGTTGTGTGTAAAATGATCATGAAAACTTCAAACTCGTTTTCTAGCAAACTGGTTTTTTTTCGAGTTTTTGATGTTGTTTGAGTAAATTAGCAATATGAAATACGATACGAACTTTGTAGTTTTGGCGCCTGTTTCTTTTTGGCGATTTTTTTCGGTTTTTGACAATTTTTTAGTATTGACGTTTTATTTTAGTGGTTGCGTTTTTTTTTCGTTTTTGGCGATTCTTCGGTTTTTGGCAATTTTTTTTAATTTTTAAAATATATATTTTTAGTTTTAGCAATTTTTTTTTTAAGTTTAAAATTTCCCATAAAAAAATCACTAATTACTAAATTGACTGCACCAGGTAAAAAAAATACTTGTGTGGCAACACTCTATTCTTGAATAGCTGTTGTTGTTATTTACATTTATTTTCTTTTTACATACTTTTACAACTACAATTTGAAGCTGAAAAAAAGTCAGCCAATGTAGTAATGGTAAAAAAAATAAAAAACAATTTGATTATTGAGTTCTTGTTTCAACTTTGTAATTTGTTTTAAGCTTCTCATTTGTTTAAATGAAAGTTTATAACATAATAACTCTAGTTGTTCTAAGAAACTTTGGGTAAAGGGAACCTGATGATCTGCATTAGCAACAGTGAAATGCGCATAGGATCCAGCTAAACCCCTCAATAATCAATTTCAATGTATTTTAAAGCAAAGTAAAATATTAATTTGGGATTATTAGTGCGTTTAAAAAATTTTAAACTTAAATTTTAACAATTCCCATAAAAAAAATCACTAATTTTTAATTTTGGTGGTTTTTTAGTTTTGACAGTTTTTTCGGTTTTTGAAGATTTTTTAGATTTGGGATTTTTAGCGATTATTTTTATTTTTGGTGATATTTTTCATTTAAGCGCTTTTTTCATTTTGGCCATTTTTTGTTTCGGCTTCTTTTTTAATTTTCAAGAGTTTGCCTCTTACGGTTTCCGACATACAGCAAGTCGTCAAAATTACATTAATTGATTGAATACGCTTTTGTTTTGATATTTTAAATATCAGTGTTAATTGGTGTAGTCTGAATAAAAATACACTAAGGGCCAAACCTACGATGTCGACAACGTTCGATTTGTCGCGCACCTACATTCAAAACAAAAACAAATTTTAATATTTTGTTTTTGTTTAAAATGTAAGTGTGCGACAAGTCTAACGTTGTCGATATCGTGGGTCGGCCTGACTAACTTTGAACATTTAAAGTGTTTCTAAATATCATTGTCTGTATAGTACAATAGTTTTTCAACATGTTTCCTAGCTCGATTTAGAATACCCTTTAATTATTAACTGTCATATATTTGTTGTTGTAGCGGTGAACATTTCCGGTCCGTAGCTTTTACACATCTGGAGAAAACAGCCTGTGATAGGCAGACAGACAGACGGACGGACGAACATCGCAGCGAAAACAATGCAATTCCTTTTCACCTTTGGTGTAAGCAACCCTAAAAACGATTTCAAATTATTGACAATCGCATTCGTTGAAAAACTAAGCTCGAAATGCTCGCTTAAGCATGATATCAGCGTTGCCAACTCGGTGCTTTTCGCACCGTTTTTAGTGCTTTTTGAAAATTTTGACGCGAAAAATTTTGAAGTTAGTGCTCTCGGTGCTTTTTTAAACTAATTTTTGGTGCTTTTCATTTCTTGGCGGTGGCACCAAACCTAAAATTCAAAAAGGATTTTCCTTATATTTAAATATATATATTTTTTTTTGAAGAAGTCTTAACATTTAAAGAACATAAGCACTGAAGTTAAATGGAACATTTCAAAATATTCTAATAAGATTGTACAAAACTGCTGTTATTAATATTGCGTTTGCTGTGAAAGAATGTTTCCACAGCATTATTTAATAAAAATCAAATTTTTAAAGTCTTGATTTTAAAAAATTAACTACTACTCCCATCGAGTTCAAAATCTAATCAGCAAGTCAAAAAGACTTGCCAATTGCTGCTAATTTGACCAATTTCAGGGGATTCGTTTCTGCGTGGACGAAAAAAATTAAATTTTTTATAATAACTTAAAAAGGTTTCGTCAAATTGATTTTGGAATTCACTGATTCTCATAGAATCAAAATGTGTATCGGATGCTTCAAATTTGAAGTTTTTTTTTTATAAAACAAAAAATTTTAATTTAGTGCTTTCTTACTTAAATTACGCGTTTTTTCCTCGTTTCAGTGCTTTTTGAAATTTAAAAGTTGACAACGCTACATGATATATTCGATACACCTCTCTCTATCTCTCTCTCTCTCTCAATTTAACTACTCTTTCTGTACTATTTCCGTTTCTTCTATAGCAAATGAGTGTGAGTGCTTTTACATGCAGACACTCTTAGCTTTTATTGTAAAAACTTTTAACTTCTAGTTTAATCATGTAATAACATAATTGGGAGGCGCCAACCAGTCTTTGAACTATTTAACGCATTAATCGCCAACAGTCCAAAAAATAGCAACAGTCTTAAATATATATATATATATATATATATATATATATATATATATATATATATATATATATATATATATATATATATATATTTTTTTTTTTGCAAAGGAAGCTGTAAACTGAAGAACTTTTTGCTAGATTACGTTTATGAAATAAAAGGAGAAGAAAAAACTTGTATATAGATATTTTCTTTCTATTTTTACAAAGTGATAACGTCACTTTCATTAATCCCCAATACTTTACGCAGTACTTTATCATTTTAGATTTTTGTTCATAAATTATAAGCGTACTCGTTTGTGCTTTTCCCCAATATATCTCACACATATTTCATAGTTTTCGCAAGTATTTATCTGTTTTGTCTCCATTTGCTGCTTAACAATTGTTTTTCAAAGTTTTGCGCCTTCTTTTTTTTAGCTGGTCTTTATGAACTATTTCGTTGCTTTTCTTTCTAATATTGAATAATTTGATATTGCAAAAGTTTCTTTTTTGATAGGAAAAAGAAAAACTTTTTACCAGTAAAATGTAAAATATTATAAAAAAATAAACTTTTGCAATTTCAATATTATCGCCTCATCATTAACATTATGGACTTATTTTATTTTCTATTTTATTGATTCATATAAAAAGGAGTGATATAGGGAAATAAAGTATGTATATTTTCAAGTTGGATATACATATGTATTTAATCATAAATACTATTAATATAACTTGGGAGAATTTAAATACGTTCAGAGAAAATTGCTTTATGCCCTAATGTTGTTCGACAATTGTGTGAAATTACAAAAAGTTGTAAATGTAATTGTTCAATAGGACATTTATACACCCAGAGAAACAACAGCTTAAAATCAATAAAAACCATATTGATTTAATAAAAAAAATATTAACGAAAGTCTAGTCATGTTGAAATTTCTTAGTTCAGTATCAATTTATTAATTTTATTTATTTTTAAATATCTCTTCTTATTTCTTATTTTAAAGTTGCAGTTTTTCCCTGAGTGTACCTGCTCGAAATTTCAGTAGATTTCATTTGAAATCTTTATCGAAATCTTTAACGTTTACACCAAGTTTTTTTACATTTATGAAGATTTCGTATTCATAACCACAACCATGGACGGAAATTTCTCTTTAACTACAACCAAACAATTGCAATTTAGTTAATTCACAAACCTTTTTAATAAGAGAGGTTTACTTTTGTGCACCATTTTGAAAAACAAAAACAACAGAGTGCATTACTAAAAGTACGGTCCCAATTGGCAAACATTTGGCCAAAAAAAGTGTAACCAATAAATACACAGAATGCATTTTTCAACGCGACTAATTGAGGCAAGTCTATCTTACGCTGCAACTACACGTTCAATAAATGGCTTTCAATTTCATCACACATACCGTGTGTCAAAATTCCTTGATGTTGATAGCTGGGACATAAATTGATAATCAATTTCATTTTTTAAATGCCACCGACATAGAAACAACTCAAATTTATAGCTTCAATCAATGTGTATTGTGACCCATGATATAAATATATATTTATATCATGCTGTGATCAGCTGCTCAAATTGAAAATTAAATTGCCATATAAATGCATAGGTGGATTTGAAAGCAATCTAGTTTTCAATGTAAAAAGTTTGATTGTGTTAGGGCCAAATTTACAGTCATCAAAAAATGGTAACCCTATCAAACAATTAAGTTTCACTATTGGCAGCTCTGCTGTAGCATATGGTTTTTGTTTACATTTACTGTATCATTTCTTAAAAATGGATAAAGCAGTGCTCGATCGTCTAACTTTAACGTGCAAGGTATTGAATTAGTGCTGAAGTTGGTTCGGAAAAACCAAAATATAATAGAAAATAAAATAAAAAGAATGTCTTACAGCTAAATAAAATATGTATAAAATTTTTCATAAAACAACAATAATAATAAAGTTTACAACGAATCAGCTGTTGTCTAACTATTTGTTAGCCAATGGCATTTGGAGGTAAAGAATTAGCTCTGAATGAATTTATTGGTTAAACTATTGATATTAGTTAACTAATGACTGTGAATTTGGGCCTTAGTCAAAAAAAGTGCAAATTGAATGGAATTGAAAGGCAAACATTGAAATTGTGGCCCCCAAGTTATATGAATATGCAATGAATATTGCATTTTGTGATCCCACCCTCCGCCGCCTCTCCTTGTCAAAATATATTCATCGTTTACTTTAATTTTATATTTAATTTAATATAATTTAAGGCAATCTTTAAAAGGTATTTTTTATTAATTTAAAAAGCAAATAATTTCATAGTTAGTTATTCTGCACAGGCTTTGTTGCCAAATGAAGCCAAAGGTGTTGTCATACATATTTTTTTACTACTAAAAATTTAGCAAACAAAAGCCCTTAAATTTATACTGTAGTAAAAAAAATACATCAACATGTTATATTAGAAAAAACAGCTGCAAATATTCCCAACATCAACCAACCAACATTGGTGACAAAAGGTGCAATTAAATGCATAAAAAATAATAATAAAAAAATTTCTATTCCATGCGATTTGTAGTAAATGCATAAGCAAGCACACTATACAAATCACATTTTAGAGATAATAAACTTAGATAAAACTTTTTTGTAGTTGAGTTTTTTTTGCTCTATCGAAAACCAGCAAAAATTGCTGACCATGGCCACCAAAGTTGGCTTAATTTTACACTAAAAAAAATTGCTCCGAACTTGGGACTAACGATAGCTAAGAAAAGTTTCAAGATAATGGGGCATTAAATGTGGCTTAGTTTGCCATTTTAACAACTTTCAATTATATATATCCGAAAATTTTTTTTGATTACTCACCCTTATCGGGAATAAAAGGTGAACATTTTGTTCCCTTGAAATATTTCTTATGGACAAAAATAGCGAACAAAATTAGAAAATAGTACACTGATACAACAACAACGCAAAAATTGGCGCTTGCACATTTCATGTGAACTTTTATTTCCGATTAGGGTGACAGACTATTTTCAATTACAAGTATGATTTATTCGTCAAGTTTATATTATAATTTTAATTAAAGCTATTGAATTTTGTATAAGTGCAAGACCAAATAACTTGTTCATTCATACAATAAAATTTAACTTTTTATTTTCCTGAACTTATAGAATCTTTTACAATATGTGGATGGCGTTGTCTGAAGTAGTTAGCACGTTGACTACAAAAGCGAAGGTCCTGGGTTCGAGCCCGGTCTACGACATTCATTAAATAACCACACTACGAATTTTTCTGACGTACATTAGTGTTCCCTTTGTATCAGTTGTTGTAGGAAAGTTCAAGTGATGAAGGCATAAACGCTGCTAACTGAACTATACCGACTCCAGCAGATACTAATTCTAATTTAACATCAGTGCGCCCTCGATCGTTGTTATTGTGTAGCAGAATCAAATAAAATAAAATGGCTACTTAACACAGCTCCCAAAAATTCAATACGCCTCATTTTGACACCAGAGGCGCTGCAACACTGCATTATTAAATAAAAAAACGTGCAAAAAGCAGATTTCTAAAAGAATAAAGCTTTCCTCTATCTCTTCCTTCACCACTTGTATTCTCTATCACTATCCCTTTCCTAAAGAAGGTAGTATAGTAGTAGTAGGCATAAGAGAGCTGCGTAAACAGTCTTGAAGTGTAAATACGTCTTGTTTCTTAAATCTATTGTCGTAGCATGTATTATACTAAACCAATAATAAATTATGTCATTTAATATTATTGTTAACAAGCGATGTCGCGAAGACTCCTTCCTTGTTCATAAGAAACACTCAAAAGAAGTAGTGTTGATGCGTGTATGCTTGTTATTTTGCATTTGGTACGTGAGAGTGTGTGTAGGATTGTAAGCTATTATGTGTTTAAGGGTGGTTTTTTATATGTAGCAAGTGCACACAACTAATGTCAGTGCATGTGTGCGTTTGCATGTGCGCATAAAAATAAAATATCATACCCGCTTGTCCGCGGATACATTCCATAAGTCATTATACCATTATGCACAAAGCAATGACCTATACTTGCTCGGCAATACCTACGCAGTGCGTTTGAGTGACGAATTTAACATGGGGATGTCATTGGAAGTATACAATCGCCACCCTCTCGCTTACATTCGGTTGACGAAAACAGTGACGAATATTCATCATAGTTTTCATTCACAAAAATACTATGATGAAAAGAACACTGAAGCCGGAGTTAAATAATGAACGGTCATTGAGACCGCTTCTGAAATGATTAAAAATTTATTGTCAATTTACATTCAGTCAAAATATTAAGTGTTTTTTACCTGACAGTACTGAAATTTTTTTTTTTTTTTGTGTTCTTTAAAGCTCTTCTTCCCTTGAACACCATCATGCTTATGCTAGATAACTATTGTACACATTTTTCTTTTCAACGTAAACACTAGAATATGACAGAAAAATAATTTTGGTCGCTTGCTTATATACATACGATCAACGAATTCATATAATATATTGGTACACCAAGTAGGTACTGCTTTGGTACTGCCAATTGTGAGTGACGAACAAGCGGGTACATACAACATGTGTGCGAATGTACATGCATGACGTTTGTATACGCGCCCATGCTTTTGAAGAAGCAAGCATCAAAAATTTTTCCGTCACGAAGTATTTTTTTTACTCCTATACCTGCAATAATTGAAACAAATTACTTGCAAATAATGTTGTTTATTAAACGTTTGTTTTAGAAGACTTCGCTGTAGTAAAGCATTTGAAAAATCCCTCATGCCTTAAAAGTTCTTGTAAGTGGTCTTGTGCAGGGGTTTAATGTACAAACGTCTATACAGTCGACTCCGCTTTACTGGAAATAACAAAAACCCATTTTTTTCAATTATCCGATTTTTTCTCTAAAACGTACGGATTTATGAAATTTGTTACAAATTTGTTAAAATGTCTGGCCACTTGCATTGACAATATAATAGAAAAATGTAATAAAGTACGTAAGAGCGAAAAGGACAAATACATTGTGCCATTTAATTTTTTAACGGACAAAACATGCACAATTTTTTCAGCCTTAAGCTATGCAATCGATTTCTAACAAATAAATTTGTCATTATTTATTTTTTCACTAAAGCGAAGTAAGTTTCATACAAAACGTAGTTGTGGGCTCGCTTTTGGTTTTCAGTAATACGATATTTTCAATAAAGCGAAGTGAATAATACTAGCTGCGTTTCAAAAATCCGATTTTTTTCAGTAAAGCGTTTTACGCTAAAGCGGATTCGACTGTAGTTATATCTGCTTGCCTCAAAAAATGGGTGGGGGAAAAATTTAAATTTCTTTCAAATGTGATTAAGAAAATTATATAACCCTGCAAGCATTTTATGAAAAAATTTATCATATTCGAGTCATTTACGATTCCTCTGCGCGATTAAAATAGGCATATTAGAGCTCATTTTCTGAGCATAAATGATTGTTTTCTCGGGAGAAAATGGTACCCTACCCGCGACTCTTCTTGAGGAGTCTTTTATTACCCGCTTTTCTGATCAGTTTCGACTCATTTATGACTCATATATTTTAATGATTTGTGAGTCTTTTTCGAGTAATTTTTTTAGCTGTATTTCGAATCGTTCGCGAATCATTTATGAGTCGTTTTTTAGTCATATTTCTGATCGTTTGCGAGTCTTTTTTTGACTCTTTTTTCAGTCATATTTGTAATCGATTGTTTGGCTGACATTACTTTTTTTTTATTAAAAAAAGGAAAAAGAAAAAATTAGATATCATAAGAACCAAAAAATATATATATCCTGAAGAAGTTAATCGAAGGTTAACGAAATATTGAAATAATAAACTCAAAATATAAACTGACCAAAAGCTCAAGAAAATAGATTAATTTAACATATAAAAAAGGGTCGAAAAATTAGATAAAAAATTGTATTTATATTTTTATATATATACTTTTAGAGATTTTAATATAATATATATAATTCAAACTTCAAAACAGTCATATTTCAAACACCTGTATGGTATATTTTCGATTGCTGTATCTTTTGTTATTGTATTTTCAATAAATTACTTTTAAAGCATAAGCACGAATCATTTTCGAGTCTTTTTTCAAGCGCGCAAGTGATTAATCAGTTTTTAATCATCAAATGTACTCGAGGAAGACTTAGTTAGGTGATTTTTGATAAAACAATCTTCCAAATGCTAGTAGGGAAACTACTTATACGAGTATGTGTAAAGAATCTATACAATTAATGGTTTTTATGTCTACTAATCCAAATACGTATAAGATTTTTATTGCCAGTAACCTATTTGAATGAATATTCATTTTTTCTATATTTTATTCTACTCATTTAATATGAAAAACTTATAAATTATAACTGTCACTATAAATTCTTAAAACATGTTTGCGAGAAATCATCCATAAATTGTTAGCAATTCCTACTTCTTGTTTTTATTTATTTTTATTTTTGTATGTTTATCCCAAATTAGGTCATATTTCCAGTAACTAATACAATTTTCCTATTTTACGATTTCTAAATGAGCACTTATTTGCTACATTTAGTTGCATGAATTATTGTAACCATGGCTATGTGCTTAATTCTGGGGATAACAGATGATTTACATGACTACATGCTATTTTCTCCATTATTCTATTTTGGATATTCTATTTTAACTACTTCAGCTTATTAAAGAAATTTTCTTTTTTACTTAATAATTATCAAAAAAAAAAAAAAAAAAAAAAACAAAAAAAAAATAATAATAATAATTTTGTACATTTTCTTCTCAGCCGAATCGAAGTTAAATAAATGATAAAAGGAAAATTACTTTAAGTGAAATGCTTGTTCACTAAAAAAAAAAGCTTTAAAGTGCTTAGAAGTAAATTTAATCTTGCTTAAGGAAATAATGATAACTCACTGTACCGCTCGCTCAGTTATCATTGTTTCCTTAAGCTATTTATTTAAGCTTGTTATTTGTGCAACCTAAACTTGCGTAAACAAAAATTTCAATTCTTAAATTAACACTGTTAAAATTGCATAACAAAATACATAAAAAGTTTATTAATAAATTAAAGAAAAGAAAAAGACATTTTGCATTTCACGATTAGCAAATGACTCATGTGTGTACTTTTTGTTTAAATTTTAGTTTATTTATACATTTTAATACAAATTAATAGTCTGTTCCCAGAATATGTAAAATTATGCACGAAGACTCTTATTTAAATTATCACAGCGAACTTTATACTCACTCTTCATGTAATTTTGTATTGTAAATATAATGTAGCTGTGTCCGTCAGCGAGCGGGCACTGCAAAATTTATTTTGTATCTCTGCCATTTGCTTATCGCTCGCTACTCGCATTATACGAGCATGTGAAAGTTTTGCTTGGTTTTCACTGAGCCTCTTTTATGCAGACGTATTGAGACTAGAGTTTTTCTTTTCCCGGACTTTTTCATTTCCCGGGAAAGCGGGAACGACTTTTCGGTTTCCCGGGAATTCCCGCCCAGTGCAAAACAATGCAAAATATTTTTAAATTTAATTTATTTCAACAAAAAACAAATTACAATTCATGAGATCGATTAAATAATAACGTTTTATAAACACATTAGTCAAAAAATAATACCGTTTTCGTTCTTTATATAATATGTAGTAATACATAAATATCAATATTATAAAAAACTAATTTTACGAGTATTATTAAAAAAATATTACAAAATATTTCTTTGGAAATAGGACTGTAGTACAGGATACGCATTAAAAGAATCGTTCGTTTTACCCAAGAGAGACTGTAATTATTTTGTAACTTTTCTTTTATTGCTTTGCGCGTTTCTGTTTTTACATTTATGAATTGATGTAGAATTAAATTTTTAACATCGCATTCCGATTTTGGCAAATAAGGACCTCTAAGTGTCGGAGCACATTTGTGCCAGTTGTAAAATCGGCTTTACTTGTTGTAAAATTTTAGCTACTTTTCTGGTAGAGCTGCAAAACTATCGATAGTCGCTCCACTCGATAGTTTCGATAGTTTTTTGTAAAACTATCGATACTATCGATAGTATCGAATAGTTTTATAAAAGTTGCCACATAACCTACATTTGACTCGAAAAAAAAATCCAGAGTCCTCAACATTTTCATTAGTATATAAAAAGATATCAAGCCTTTTTTTCGATTTTATCGTAAGCGGCATATTATCGAAAATATACTTTTTTATTGAACTTAAAATTTTATGGGCCTACCCATGGTTTACAATTATCAAAATGCGAAAATTGTTGATAACTTTTAAGACACTAACTGTAAAGTTTTATCGTAAGAGACGATTGGCGGCCGTCGCGATATCAGTACCACCAAAATTTATCTTTGTGTCGACGATGTTGAATTTATTAAGATACTTGTGACTACTATTTGTCGAATAACACTTGGATTTATAAATAAATTCATATACATACATATGTATTTAAGTACTTATGTATACAGAAGCAGGGATGCGATGTCATATTTACAAATTGTACTAACTTTCAAAAAAAATTTATTAAATTTTTTCATTCAGTACGATTGTACCTAATTCTTTATTTATATTTTTTTAATACTTGTACTTTTTAATTAACTAAAAATCAATTAACAAAACGTCAGAAGGTGCACAAAGAATATTAGTTGCTGGCATCTGAATATAAAAGTAACATTTACGATATACTACGTTTATAACCTTTTTTTATTCGATTGTTCACAGTCGATGCAAATAGTCGGCTTCTCTCCTTGGTAGGAAAATATAATTTCCACATTTGCAGATGAATTTGGAATAAATAACATTCCTCCAGCAATTCTTTAAGTATCGGAAAACATCGTTTGATTTACTTAATTTTCTAATACCTTCGAGCTAAAGATTAACCCCATTCATAAAAAATAAGTGAACGTTAAAACCGGTTTTTCTATGGAAATTTTTTTTAATGTACACTTCAAGCACGCATTATTTTTTCCATAAGGGGGTTAATATATTTTAATGCTATTTTTGGCATGTAATATAATATAAAGAGATTCCAGTAGTGCTAAATGGGTCATTGCGGTGCTACGGTACTTTCGGCATTCAAATAGCGCTAAAATTATACAATTGTACCAACTTTTCCATCGCTGTACAAAAGCTTAAATCAACTACGGATAATTTGCTTCAAAGCTGCCGGCTACTATTTACTGACTTCGATTATTTTTACTCTTTTAATTACTTGTTTTTTTGTCGATAGTATCGATAGTGGAAAAAACTATCGATATTTCATTTACAACAAAACTATCGATACTATCGATAGTACTATCGATAGTTTTGCAGCTCTATTTTCTAGTGCCATCACTTTATTATTGCACCATTGCATTCATAACAGTGAGATTACACGGGACATAAGATTGGACATTTTTGTGTTGGCAATTGTCAAAATCTGTTGCTAACACAAAAAATTATTGTATAAACCGTAAATGTTGGTGTTTGAACACATGTTTGGAAATAATTGCTTGAACAAAAGTCTGAGCAATTATGTTAGAACACAAGCTGTAAAATTTACCTTTTTTCTGATAAAGTAATGGCGGGAAAGTAGAAATGTAATTTTATTACAAAAAAATCAAGAAGTATTAAAAAATCAAAACTTAAAACTCGCGCTTTGTGTGCATGCGACAACTTAAATGTGGATTTTTAACATTATACGTCTAGCCACTCCTAAGAATAGTTTTAACACAAATATTTTTATGACATCATTCTGCCGACGTTATTGCTTATGTTCAGAAATAAAAATTGCACCATTATTCGTACTATAAAGTGAATAACGACACTCATAAAGAAATGTCTACATACAAACTAAAGTTGCCATAATAAAATTAAAAAATTCTGGGAATTCCCGCACAAATTTCCCGGGATTTCTTGCCCGGAAAATTTTCCCGGGAAATCCCGTATGAAAAACACTAATTGAGACGTATGAATATGAATGTCTCGGCCAGGGTTTGGAAAATGCAATTTGCCGGCCGGAAATTCCCTGGAAGAGGCATACTAAACTCAAGCAAAATTTCCCGGCAAACGGTGAATATTAAATTATCTTTGGTGATGATAATAAAAGGAAGTTCAAAATGTGACATCTATTAGACGGCTCTCAAGCGACGATGCAAGTTCTTTAGAATTACCGTCTCTACTGTGAGAAAAGGTTTTTGCTTAAAATAATTTGTAACGAACAATTTCTTTTTTTTTAGCCTTAAAACATATTTTTGACTTCCCAAAGAAGTATTAGTTTATATAAATATTTTAATATATTAAAAATTATGCTATGTGCATTTAATTTCTTTTTCATGTCTTCTTCGTCAGTAGACTTTTTTAACCCAACAGATTTGGAAATTAGCTAAAAAACTTTGTACATACATACATATATAATTCTTAATACATTATTGAGAATCACAATATACAAACATAAGAAGTTCAAAAGTATCAAGCAAAAATCTTTACAAAACAAGCATCTAGTTATATTCGATTTTGTACAACCGCATTGGACAAAAATAAAAGTATAATACCAAAGTTTTTAAGGCAAAAAGTTGGTAAATTAAAAAAAAAAATATATAATATTAAAATATAAGAAATAGCGAAGTATATTTATTTGACATAACAAAGTCTTTACTTAGTTTGGAAATTCTGCTTGTTTTTTTTTTTGGTTATACAAAATTTTTAAATAAAGACTTTATGTTAAATAAATATACTTGGGTATTTCTTATATATTTTAATATTTTATCTAATTTAATTTTCTTCATCTTTTTGGCTTAAAAATTATGCAGTAACGAAAATTTTGTATTTGCCAATATTATTGCAATTAACAGCTGTTAGTTGTCAGTTGGCAACGCAACTAATATTCGTCTTTGGAACTATAACATGATGTCTGCTCCCTTCCTTCCATCTTATCTTGCAAATTTAAAGAATTTCGCCCTACGCTTTAGAAAAAAGTCGAAATGCCAAACAATCAATTTGCACACTGGGACTTATAAGAAAAAATTCGAATATTTTGTTTGCATGAAACTTCTGTTTTTTGTTTGAACAAAAAAAAAAAAAAAAAAAAAACCGAAATTTCACGTGAATAAATTGTTCGAATTTTTTCTCACAATAAGCGGATTATTTTGTAGCATTTAAAATATATAAACAAATTTTATTGCTTCTGTATTATTTATCCAGCTACAATTTTCAATCCTAGAAGAAACGTCCGCTTTCACTGTGTTATAACGGCTAGACGGTTAAACTGTTTTATGTTGAAACAATCTAGGACGATCGATTGATTGATTGATGAGTATTCTACGATTTGCCAAAAAAGGGATCAAGGAAGAGTCTTGAAACAATCGCCTAGAACATCTTCAACTGATCATAAAATGCTTAAAATTGAACTAACAAAATAAAAAGTGTTATATTTTGTGTTTAATATATTTTGGGTGTTCAAACGGTAGTCATAAAGATCATAGTGTCCTACTGCCGTATTAAAAAAATAATAATTTTGGTTTATAAAAGGTCTGCAAAACAAACTTTATATGGAATTTTTTTTTTATTAAACTTTTTTTGTAAATCAAAATTATTTTTTTCTGATGGTAGCTACAGACTTAGCAACGTGTTTATGCAACCAGGCAGGTTGCATTGTCGGTTGCATAGTGTGTAGTCTTGTTTATGGTTGCATTCGAAGTTGCTTTCGAAGTTTCGAAAATATCAAAATGTTTTGATGTTTATGGGTTGCATTAACGGTTGCATTGTAGGTTGCAGTGTCTGTATCAAAATATTCGAAAACGTGTTGCGTAAGCAAGTTGCAAAGTCTGTACCTACCATGAAAAAGGCTCTTATGCCCGTTTTTTTCAGTTAGTAGTCAAACTGTAATTATTTTTAAGTTATAGTTAAATACGAAATTGTGTTTTTAAGTGAATATTTAAATAATAATTAAATGCCCAACCTTGCGTAATTAAATACTACTTAAGTTTTATGAGCGTACCATATGTTTTTAAGCGTGTGTGTGTTTATTGAAAACATACACATGAACATCATGTGGTCGTATTGAAAACATCATGCGGTCGTACTAGAAAGAATTTCGTTTAATTTTCATAAATATATAACAAATACAATTCATAGTTTCATATCATGGAATAAATAAATAGAAAAATGCATTCTGATGTTCCTTTGGTTTCATAAAATGTGTTTTAATGCAATTTTAATGCATTTTTTGTATTTTGATAACCTAACTTTCTTATTTATGTTAAACAGCTGTTGTTTGAAAAGCCTTCCATAATACTGAGAAATTTTGCAGTGCTACCGTACTTTCAACATAAATTAATAAGAACTTTAATTAATCACTGAAAAAATTAAATCGTATTTAATTACAACTTAATTTTAATTAAAAATTAGCTAATTACGTGCTTAATTTTTGAGTTGAAAACTGGGGGTAAATGTTTAAAAATTTTTGTTTCAAATAAAAAAAAAACAATTACTATATTAAAATAATTTAAAACATTATGACACTATTACTACGTTTATACGCAGGGCTTATTTGCAAATAGAACTGTAAATTGTTGCCATATTATTGCTTTTATTGCGACTTACTAATTCAGAAAATTATTCAAGATTAACGCACTATTTACAAATAAAATGCTTGAGGTTGCCACCCTTACAAATGTTTGATAACAAAAAACAATAAATGGATTAATATTGCACAAAAAACATTAATAGAAGCAAATAATCACAATTAAAACAAATGATAATTTGATATTTTGCACATTTACACTATTTTTTTTGTCAACATAAGTAACTTTTCTGTAGAAGTGCTACCAAGTTTGTTTATTTTTGGTATACCGTATAAACAGTGAATTAATTTATTTGCGAATATATTTATTTGCAAATAGTGCGTGTATAAACGTAGTATATGACACTTAAAAAAATTAATTACGTGACCCTTCCTGAGTCGGCCATTCGCACGCAAAAAATGTTGTTGCCAGACTTTATTCATCTCTGCATTGTCAGCTTTAGGGGAATTTCAAATTTCAATTAAAATTGACGTGTGTGTGAACCCAGTAAATTGCATTTTGTAAAATGTTCGTTCACCCCTTTTTTTAAGTTTAATTAATTTACATCTGCCTGGTATTAAATACAAGAAAAATAAGTACGAGTAAATACAATTTCGATAATAATTTAAATAAAAATTAAACTATTGCACGCTTTAAACTATTTTTTTTTGTCTATAAGAAATTAGTTCTGTTTAAGTACTTCCAACTCCACATATGTTTCTAAGACATTTCCTTTAAATTTAATAGCCCTAATAAAACTATTTATATATTGATTTTATTTTATTTAAATTTTATTACAACCATATGAAATGCGGTGGCCTTAAAAGAAAAGAAAAAAAAAACTACTAACAACTACTTTTATATTTAAATTTATATGCTCGTAACATCCTTTAATAACCTTTAGTGAAGAAGAAGAAGAAGAACAAGAAGAAGGGGATAATTCTAAAACTGCCAAAGTAAAAGAGACACAGTAAAGGTTTACAGGATAATGTAACAAAAGTACTAAATGATGTCTGTGTCTCGCAAAAGTGACGCCAAAGAAAAACTTTTTTCCCTACAACTCTTTTCTTTTTTCAAAAAAAAAAAAAAAAAAAAAAAAAAAAAAAAAAAAAAAAAAAATTCTTCCTCTAGCCTCACCAAAAGCGACTGAAAGTTATGATTTTATTCCTTTTATTTTTGCTAAAGAAGCAACAACACCCTCACTTCACTTCACTCACACACATGCACATGGTAACGAAAAAAAAAATCATTTTTTTTCTAAGGATTTTATTTGGGAGTTGGTAAAACAGTTCACAGAGGAGCACTAATAGAGGAAGGGGTAAAACACACGTTGATAAATGGCGCCAATAAGGCGTAATCATTAGAAGATGTAGCAAAAAAAAAGTCATCAGCGTGGTAACATTTTTGGGAAATAAATTTTTGCTATTGTTGTTGTTTTTTGCAAAGAAAAAACTTTTGCTGAAATTGACTGTTCAACGGGTTTTCCACACGTTTGTATCAGTTTCCATGTATTTTATTTTGGCCATTTTTTTCTAACTTAGTTTTATTTAATTTTTTTTTTTTGCATATTTTTAAAAGACACTCGCAAAATTTAAATGCATTTACTTTTGCATAAGCAAAATTTTTGGCCTGAATTAGTTTAATTAATAACGAGTAAATGATAAGAAATTATTGAACTCAACGAAGAATATGTTCTAAGTGAATAAAGAAAAGTTTTATAAATATTAAAGTAAAAGGATCTCATGTCTATGGAGCAAAGTGGTTCCTCAGCCAAAAAAGTGGCTTTTATTCCGAAGTACTGTGTGCAAGTAGCTGAAGTCTCTGGATGGATAAACGTTCTACCTTTTTGAATATTGACACGGTGGAGTGAACGAGAAAAGTATCTGGTCGAATATTTTTGTGGTTTTATGTAAATACGAGGGTGGATCATTAACTCAGTGTCTTTTTGAATTTCCCGCCTCTTGATTGAAATGGCAACACTGTCAGCTGAATCCTGTCTAAATTTAAATTTTTTTTTGGCAGCCGTTGATAACAAACTACTTCGCCTTTTGAGAAGAAAATGAACAAAAGTGAATTTCGTGTGCTCATTAAACATTATTTTTTGCGAAAAAAAATCCGTCAATCAAACCAAAGAAAAGCTCGTTAAATACTATGTAGACTCTGCAACATCGATTTCAATGGTAAAAAAAATGAACGCTGAACGTTCTGGACGTCCAATTGAGGTCAGTACAGTCGAAAATGTTAAAAAAAATCCACGATATGATGCTGTAGGCCGATCGAAGAGTAAAACTGCGTGAGATTGCTGATGCCTTAGGCATTATCATATGACAGTGTGATTTCGATTTTAAATGATCAGCTGTGTTTAAGAAAGTTGTCTTCAAGATGGATGGGTACCGCGTTTGCTCTCAATTGACCATAAACGTTAGCGTGTGACAACTTCAAAGGATTGTTTGAAGTTGTTTAACCGCAATCGGAATGAGTTTTTGCGGCGTTTTGTAACTGTGGATGAATCGTGGATCCATTACTTTACTCCGGAGACCAGGCAGCAGTCTAAACCTGCTCCGAAGAAGGCCAATGTGAGTTTGTCGCCCAATAAGGAGATGTCAACAGTTTTTTTTGGGATGCACGCGTGATAATCCACACGATTACCTTCAAAAAGGAAAAACAATAAACGGCGAATACTAGACCGATTTAATGTGGATTTAAAAAGAAAACGACCCCATATGGCCAAAAAAGAGTTATTTTTCATCAAGATAATGCACGAGTGCACACGTGTGCAGTCTCAATGGCAAAACTCTATGAATTAGGCAACGAATTGGTACCCAATCCGCTATATTCTCCGGATTTATCCCCTAGTGACTATTTGCTATTTCTCAACCTAAAGAAATGGCTCGGTGGAAAGTGATTTAGCTCCAACAATGAAATTATTGCCTATTTTAAGGGCCTCGAAAAATCCTATTATTTTGGAAGGGATATAAAAACTGGAGAAACGTTGGACTAAGTGTATTGAGTTAAAAGGAGATTATGTTGAAAAATAAATTTTTGTTTTGCAAAACAAAAAAACTTTCATTAAAAAAGTCACGGGCTTATTGATCCACCCTCTTATTTAATAGAATACAATTTTATCCCCTTGTAGTGATTGCAACGTCTATAAGGAACCAATTTGAGCTTTGCTTACAGTAAATTTTTAAACGATAAATCAATATAATTCACGTATTCTATTTCAAATGAAAACTTTGTACATAAAGGTTGTGGCGTGTATAACATTATGCTGGTTGTTATAATAATTAAACAGATCAATTATGAATAAAATTCCGCGTGAAATTTCTCCCTTTTCCAATTAGAATTCGTTTCTTTTTTCCTATTACTTCCTATTAGTTGGAATTGTTCCGCGGGAAAAATTTCTCTCGGAATTTTATTCATAATTGCCCTCAAAAATTTCCTTTAAAAAATTATCACATATAAAATAAAGACATCACATCAAGGTGTTGGCCTTATTTTTAGTAACCCTGTGTAAAGGTGTCTGAAATTGGTCTACTACAAGGTGGAACACATAAATTATAACATACACGTTCGCACATTCGCACACTCTCACACTAACTGAAACATTTTGTATCTGTTTACTTTTATGAATGTTATAGTTTTTTCTTAAATAGATTTTCCATTGATATCATCAATAGTGTTTGCAGAAAAGAATGTGTGAGAATATCAACTCCAACTATGGCTGGTTGGATGAGTGGCTGGCATTTGTGGAAATGCTGCTTTTGCAACATATTTATAACTCCAAGTTATAAAATATGAATTGACAGTTTAAGTGATGATGGTTTTGTGTCTGAAGCAGTCTTTGTGCTGAACTGAGAACTGAGTTAAATGTTGCAAGATATATTTAAAAGATATTGTACAAAAACGAAGCCTGCTGATGCAGCGTCTTACGCGTTTTTTTTTTGTCTTAAACACAAACCAGCCAACCAACATCCAATTAGTTTCATCTTTTTTTTTTACTTTACTTCTTACTTGCTGCCTTTCTTTTGAGTGAATGTAAAAAGGAATAGAGAAACTATAAAACTGTCGTCAGACAATTGAATGGCATTTAAGTTGTATATAAGTTGTATGTAAGCATAATTTCGGGTAGGAAGTCTTGTGTTCTATATATTATTGTCTTTTTTTTCTTTCTTGTAACTATAACTTATTAAACGAGAATTATTATAGTTCTCCTTTATTTTTTTTCGTCTACAAATTTATTGAATTTAGCGTACGATGAACAGCAACATTGTTACAACAACATTGATCTTATAGGAATAGAAAAATATATAGCAAATCTATGGGAATGGGGTTAATTTTTTGTTTTTTTTTTCTTAATAAAATGTACAAAAAAAAAAATAAAAGGGGATGTGCAAAATTTGCAAAATTGAAATTGTATTGCAAAAAGGAAAGGAAGGAAAAAAAATATTGGCATTGTCAAGCATAATAATGGTAAACGCCGACAACAAGTGATTTGTGTTTGATTTTTATTATTGTTATCGATTTCATAATTTAAATGGAAATTGAAAAAAAAGAAAAAGAAAAAAATATATTTTTTAAAATTTTTATTATTTTCTTATTTATCTCTTTGCAGAACTCAATTAGACATAATCTTTCTTTGCATAATCGTTTCATGCGTGTTCAAAATGAGGGCACTGGCAAATCATCCTGGTGGATGTTAAATCCTGACGCCAAGCAGGGTAAAGTGCGAAGACGTGCCGCCTCAATGGAAACGTCACGCTATGAGAAACGTCGGGGGCGTGCCAAAAAACGCGTGGAAGCCTTGCGTCAAGCTGGCGTTACAGTTCTCAATGATAATACTCCCTCCCCCAGCAGTAGCATCAGTGAGGGTTTGGATCACTTTCCCGAAAGCCCCTTGCACAGGTAACTATTTAATGCTAAACTTATTTTTAGATTTCAATTTTTTCATTTTGTTAATTTAAAACATTTAATTCTAGTAGTAGTTGCTTCAATTTTAAATTTAAATTGTTTTTTTTTTGTTCCTTAAACTACCAAAACCTTAAACTTTACGAATTGTAGTTTAGAATTTACTTTAGCTGTAGAAAGTAGTAAACGATAATATATTTTTGCTTGAAATATTAAAAAAAATCTATGCTCCTTTAAATGCTTATAAACTTTTGTTTCATTTTTCAATTAAACATTAAAATATTTTGCAAATCCTTCAAGTCGGTAGATATCTTAAAAATAAATTTTACTATATCTTGAGCTTTTTTGTTATTTAATAATTATTTCATTAACATAATAAAAAAAAGTCGAATCCGCTTTAGCGCAACACGCTTTACTGAAAAAAATCGGATTACTGAAAGCGATAAAAATCCTCGCACTGATTTTAAACGCAGCTAGTCTTATTCACTGCGCTTTAGTGAAACATCGCTTTACTGAAAATATCGTATTACTGAAAACCAAAATCAAGCCCACAACTACGTTTTGTATGAAACTTACTTCGCTTTAGTGAAAAAATAAACAAGGACAAATTTATTTATTAGAAATCGCTTGCATAACTTAAAAGGCTGAAAAATTTTGCATGTTTTGTCCGTTAAAAAATTAAATGGCAAAATGTATTTGTCTTTTTCTCTCTTACGTACTTTATTGTATTTTTCTATTATATTGTCAATGCTTAACTGTAACAAATTTCAGTAATCCGAACTATTTTTTGGAGAAAAATCGGATAACTGGAAAAAACTTGGTTTTGGTTATTTCCAGTAAAGCGGAGTCGACTGTATCTTGAAAAAAATAACCGCTTTAACGATCCCAACTTGACTTTTAAAATAACTTAATTTTTTTTCTAAACTGGTAACTCCACATAGAGATTGGAATTTATAATCAACTAAACTAAAAAAAAAAATGAACAACGGTTAATGTTGCAGGCCAACTCTGTAACTCCATTTTTTGGATAGAAAAAAAAAATTTCATCCAGCGAAAGAAAATCGAGTTGACTGGAATTTTTAAAGTTGTTCACTCAGCCCTATTGTGAATAACATGAGTGTAAATATACTCTGACTATTAATCGGCTACACCTGCGTATATACAGTTCTATTTTATTTACACACACATACATAAAGCATGTTTTCGAGCAGACACACACACACACACACACACACATTTTTCATTACATTTTATATACACAAGCGAATGATGTACAGCTATACAGCGTATGATACTCGTATTGCCTGTTCAACGGTATCGAAATTTCAATTCAGAGTTGTAAAATTATGTTTTTTTTTAATCAGAAATAATTTTTAGTCAGGCTCAAGTTCAGTACTTTCAATTCTTTATTGAATGAAATATTTTTATTAATTAATGTTAGTTTCTAAAGAAGAGAAAAAAAATTTAACTTAGACTTTATAGCTGGGGGAAATACCGATATTTTTCTGTGCAGCCACGCTCTTCATCAAAACCCACGTCTATCTGCTGGGGTAGAGTTTCGTTATTAACATCAGCTATTTAACGCAAATTTAGTATGAAATGGAATATGAGAAATGCTTATTGTGTATACAATTATTGATTTACCACTGGTAAATACATTTATAAGTATCGCCATTCATTTTCTGTTTTTCCATTTTTTTTACTTACTATTTGGTTAGCACGAAGTTATATCACTCTACCTAAGTATGTTGAACTATTCTTGCTTATCTTTTACGATCATCACATTAATTACTATTACTTATTCGATGTGCCGTCGGTACATACATGTAATTATTATTGTAGTGGCCTTATGTTACTTTGTTTTTGCTTTCTACCGTTGATTTGGCTTGAAACTGTGATTGCCAAGTGAACAGTGATTGCCAAGTGAACATATTTTTGTCACGTACTCATGATGAATTAAGTGAGACATTTTTAGACTTTAATTGAACTATAGTGAATTTTTAATCAGAAATAATTTTTAGTCAGGCTCAAGTTCAGTACTTTCAATTGTTTATTGAATGAAATTTTTTTTTATAGCAAATAATCCTTTTGTAGCAACGCCTCGTTTCGCTTAAATAATTAACAATAATCTGCGAAATAAAATTGTTTTAAGTAAAAGTAAAGAGTTAAATTTTATTTATAGTTTATGATAGTTTTCTAAAGAATTCGCTTCAAGTTATATCTAAGCATGCCAATTTTTTTAAAATAAAAATAAAATCTATTAAAAACTGATACATATTTAACGATTATTTTTAAATTAAACTTTAAAATAACACAATTTATTTTATTTATTTTTCTGTTAATTTTTCGTTTTAATTTAACCTAAATTTTGTTTAATTTTCTTTTTGCTTTTTTCTCAAAAAAAAAAAAAAAAAAAAAAATTACCGTTTTCATTTAAATATCAAAAAAAAAAAAAACCAAAAATACAATCACAGCGGTTTTCCCATATCGCCGGATTTTCGCCAACGTGCTTCATCAAATGCAAGTTCCTGTGGCCGTTTAAGTCCCAGACAAAATGTTGTTGGTCTGGAATTTGAATGGAGCTTTTCCTCTGACTATCAAAACTCTGCACCAGCTGCAACCGTGGATAAATTGGCCGGTTCAATGGCTGAAGATTTGACACTACAAAAGGATCTAATGCAACAGCAGCAGCAACAACAACAAGGGTCAGTTTTAATTTTATAATTTGTGTTCATTTAACATTTTATTTTGTTTCACATTTAAAAATTATTTAATTTTGATTTTCATTAAAAATATTTTATTGAAAAATAAAACTTAATTTGCATGTGTTTTAGTGGCATGTTGAATTAATGTTACATGTAGTTTAAAATATAATTTATAAATACATACATAAGTAAATAATAATAAAAAAAAATACAAGAAGACTTTTGCTGAAGTCTCAGATAAATAAAGTCAAGTTTTGTTTGTTGTTTTTTCAATCTTTTTGAAACCAAACGATCCTCGTACGGCTGGCACAGATTTAGTGCAGGATCGGGGATGCCTACTCAACCACCACCACCATATCCCAACAATGCACAACAAACAACCTACAATTTAAATGGAGCCTTGTCACAGGGCTACAGCAATTTAACAAATCAACAGTGTATGTTGCATCGTTCACTATCCTGCGCCTGTTTGCACTCAACACGTGAGGTGAGTTTTGAGTTGGAAATGTCTACTCTGGCGCAGAAAATTTAAGAACTTTTCTTTGCCTTTTTGCTTATTGCAGGGACTCTCGCCAAAATCTGTAACAACTATGTCACCCGCCTATCAAAATAGTGAACCCTCATCGGATTCCCTGAATACCTACGCAAATGTTGTCATCGATAGCCAATCGGGGATAACGTCCGATAACAGTGGCTCTAATGCCTTAATGGTACAACAGCAACAGCAGCAGCAGCAGTTGCAGCAGCAAACGCAACAACTTAGCTCAAATTTAGAAGGTAACTAATGCAAATCATTGAAAATTAAGTCAATAATATTAATTCTTCATTCTCTTTGTTGTACTTGTATGTCTTATTTGTTGCTTTTTTATATTCGAATTTATAATTTTGTTTTCCTTGTCTAGGCACTTGTTTATTATCGCTTGCCTTTGACACACCCAAACAAGTTCGTCTTTTCCTCTCTATCTCTACCCCAAACATCCATATGTGCATATTCATTAATTTGAATTTTTGCATATTAATTATTATTTTCTTTTATTTGTTTACAGATAATTGCGCATCAACTCTAATGGGACAATATTTGGGTGCACTAAATAATGAGACGGCACCAATTGAGGAGTTTAATATTGAAAACTTTCAAGGTGGCTTGGAATGCAATATTGAAGAGGTGGGTGCATGACTTAATAAACAAAATAAAATAGGGGTGTTTTTTTTAATCCGAAAGGGTTTTTAATACGAAGGGGTTAGTTAACTGTCATTTTAAAAAAAATCGTTTATAAAACCTCACAATTCAAAGTAGTAATGAGCGATAACGTGATTTTTTGATAATGTTGCTCCTTGTGAACGTGATTCTTTTATACTGTGACTGTGATCACAGTTCACAGTTCAGCAGTTATATTATTTTAAGAAAAACTAATAAAAAGAGCAGCAGTGAAATTAAACAGTGACCGTGATTACGGTTTAACACATTTAAGTTCTTCTGCGTTATAAGTACTTATTAGTATTGGTATTTTGATGAATACCCTGCAGGAAATGCGAATAGTGAAATTGTAGTGATTTACTAGTGACATTGCCAGTAGTACTACTGACCAGCTGTACCCCAGCGAATGTAATCATCTATTGACATCTAGACTGTAGCACTATTGATTAAGTATATCTTTTGGGACCACATGAAGATATTGGCACCAAAGATTCACTAGTACATTTTAATGGCTCTAATCTACAATATCAATATTTCGTCGCTCGATGTCAACAGTAAAATTGTAGTGTTTTGCTAGTGACATTGTCAATAGTAATATTGACTGGGTATACCCCTGCCAATCTAATCGTCTATTGACACATAACATCGGAGACATTTGAACCAAATATTCACTAGTACATTTTAGTAACCCTGGTCAACAATTTTATAAGGTTTGGGGGAACAAACTTAATTACATACATACATATGTATTATTTTTATCATAATTGCACAGCATAATAAAAAAGAATAAATTCAGTGAAGTGCGACTTTGACCCCCGCACGAAGGGTTCCGTACGGACAATAGATATGTAATTCATTACGCACTTTAGCCTATAAAATAAATAGTTTTGGCTTTTTTTCGTTTTTGGGTTTTTTTTCGGTTTTAAACGTTTTTTAGTTTTGTCGTTTTTTGTGTTTTTTTTTCGGTTTTTGGCGCTTTGTTTTAGTTTTGGCACTTTTTTTAACCCATTTTTGTCGATTTTTTCTGTTTTTGGCGATTTTTTTAATTTTGACGTTTTTTTCATATAGGCGATTTCTTGGTTTTGACGTTTTTTTCGCGTTTAGGTGATTTTTTTCGGTTTTTGGCGTTTTGTTCAATTTGGCGATTTTTTTCATTTTGGCGATTTTTTTCATTTTGTCGATTTTTTTTTAATTCAGGAGATTATTTAGTTTTAGCGCCTTTTTCGCGTTTTGGCGATTTTTTTCGGTTTTCTGCGTTTTTTTTTCATTTTGGCTATTTTTTTTCATTGTGGAGATTTTTTTATTTGGGCGATTTTTTTAGTTTTGGTGCCTTTTTCGCGTTTTGGCGATTTTTTCGGTTTTTGGCGTTTTTTTTCATTTTGGCGATTTTTTCATTTTGCCTATTTATTTTAAAATGACTAAATGATTTTTTTTTATTAAAAAAATATTTTTAAGAATATGATATTTGGTACTTTTAGCATATTATTTAAGGTCCTTTTGACTAAAGTACTAACATATTATATATATATATATATATATATATATATATATATATATATATTACGTGTCCTGCACAAGATATCTTATAAGAACTTGTAAGACATGAGGGATTTTTCAAATGCTTTACTACAGCGAAATCTTATAAAACAAACGTTAACAACACACAGAAATTTGTTACAGTATTGTAGGTATAGGAGTAAAGAAGAAAACACTTCGTGACGGAAGAATTTGTGATGCTTGGTTCTTTCTATGCATGAGCGCGTGTACAAACGTCATGCATGTATGTGTGTATTATCTTTTATTTTTCTGCGCACATGGAAACGCACACACATGCATTAACATTAGTTGTGTGCGGTTAATCACATAATAGCTTACCACCCTGTCGGAAATTTCGTTAACTTTAAACTTATTTTAAGCTAACTATTTCGCAACTAGTACTGACTGACACTTGGATTACTTTTAATGTAATCAACTGACTATTTTAACATTGCGATGTCCTAGGCGCTAGTCAATAGTATCACTCTGCATTACTTTCAGCTAACTTAAAGTTGATTATTTTAAATCACCTGGTAGTCAGTAAATTAAAAAATATTTCTGGGGTTCGAACATGTATCATCGCACGTTGTGTACGCAACACGCTACCACTCAGCTAAGGTATCATCTAAAATAACAACAGAAAAATGTTAATATAAAACTGAATTGAGTTTCAAAGTAGCTGAGAATAAATTTGTTGGCTCTCATTAAATTCGATTACGTACTCAACTTGAGAATTAATTTTGGGTTTGTTTTGAGTGACATTGCAGTTAGCTTTAAGTCAGTCTAAGAAAAGTTAACTATAAGTTAACTATTTTTGTAGTCAACCACACATTCTCCGACAGGGCATCTACATCTTACACACACACTCAAACGTACAGTATACAAAATAAGAAGCATACAAAAATCAACACTACTTCTTTTGAGTGTTTGTTACAAACAGGCAGTCTTGGCGACATGGCTTGTTAACACTGATATACACGTACACCAATACATCCATCGTGCTTCGCTTATAGTACGACAGCATTTATTATTGGTTTAGTATAATACATGCGACGTGAATATACATTTAAAAAATATGACGTATTTACATTTCAAGACTGCTTACGCAGGTCTCTAATATATATATATATATATATATATATGTATATAAAGCACTAAAAAAAAGATTTTTAATGAGAAAAAAAGATTTTTTTGTTCGTATTGAAGGTTTTCGAAAAAAAATATGGCAACGCTGAAGGAGGTCTCTTATTTGTTATATTTTTTATAAAACATTTTAACCCGTTATGTGCCTAAGTTTAGGCAGGGTTAGACAGGGTTGAAATGCTACATAAAAATTTTCACCAAACACATTTTCAGTACCTGACATGTAATGATTTTACGATGTCCTATGCCGATTCGGCATAAGAATGTGCAAATATTTTTCTATATGTATGTATATATCGTTACCTTGATATAGAAAGGCCTTAACTCATTATTTATTTTTTGGGATCCAGTTTTTTGTATATTTCGATAAAAATAACATCTAATGTATTGAAAAATTCAAAAACCTCGATTTCAAAAAAATAATTAGTTAGGGACTTTCTATATGTACACATATTGTTTTCAAAATTAATTTTAATTTAATATTTATTTCCATCATATCCTTCTCTCTCTCTCTCTCTCTCTCTCTTTATCTCGCTCTTAAAACAACAGTTAATGCAACAAGAAATTAATATTGATGGCCTGCTGGATATAAACATACCACTGACAGCCGTCAGCACCAGCACAGTGAGTAATAGTGTTTGCAACAGCGGACTGATGGGCGGGGGAAATGCCTCGAATACGGCTGCATCAGCTTTGACTACACAGCAACAGCTTAACCAATTGCAGTCACAACTGCAACAGCAACAACACCAACAACAACACCAACAACAACATCAACACCAACAACATTTGCCATCAATGCTAAACAACAATAATGCAATGACAACCGGTCTAGAATTGCCAACACAAGCAACCACAGCCAACTTAAATGCCAGAGTACAATATTCCCAGCAGAATGTGGTGACACCGCCCTCATGGGTTCATTGATACCATCGGGTCGGCTATTATTCCCTACAATAGAAAAAACTCAAATAGAACGTAAAATCGTTTACACATACATCCACACAAACTTAAAGGCAAAATATGTCAAGATTTCTTTTGAAAAGTTTTGAAACCAATTTAAAAAAAAAAAAAACAAATCTAAATACAAAAATATCGTACAATTTAGTCCTGCAACGAGAGGATGTTAATTGATATGGATGAGAATTTCATTTTAACTGAAAACCACACATGTAAACAATTGTAATATAAAATATAATTAAATTAAATTTTATATTACCAACAAACATTTTTAAAACTATTTTCCCTCACGCCTCATGGACATTAAAAACTTAAAAGGATTTTAAAAAAATTTATGCATCAACTACAACAACAATCAATCATCAGTTATTCTTTTTTGTTAAATTCAAGAAAAAAAAGGAGAGACAATAGTGTAAATAATAAAACAACAACAAAACTCAGCCCAACAACTTTAAACTATTTGCATCATCGCTTAGAAAAGAAATTATTATTACAAAACAAAGTAAGTATTAAATTTTTTATTATTAAAATTTTTCAAATATAATGGATTAAAATTTAGGATTCTTTAATTCGTAACAATGACGCTGTGTGTTAGTTACACTAAATTGAAACTGACAGTCATCCATAAATTATGTTAATAATACAATTTTCCGTCAGATGAATTATGAATATGAATGATTTGCTTGCTGTGCTTGCTAGTGGCGGCTTTTCTCTTATCTTGCTCGTATATCTAAAAGATTCATAAGATGTAGATGAATAAATTAAATCTATTCTTAATTTTATTTCTTTGGGTAGACATGTTAAACTACTCGAATTCATTTTTATTAAGATTTTTATTTTTTTGGTTTGGTTTGGGAGGAAGCTCTTACCCCACACCACCCACTCAATTTGTTAAATTATTGTAAAGTTAGTGAAAGGCAGAAGCGTGGTAACAATAAGTTGTGGGAGTATGACGGCGGGCTGTAGGTGGGGGTTGTGTGTGTGTTAAAAAGGACAACATGTTTTTAAGATGTCTAAAAGTAAATTACAAATGAAATTAAAAAATTTTCGGGAAATTTTTCACTTTTGCGGCTACCTAAGTCCTAGGAATAATACTTACACCGTTTAGGTAGCGCTTGAATGCCGCAAAAGTAAAAAATTTCCCAAAAAAATTTTTAATTTCATTTGTTTGGAAATTTTTTACTTTTTCGGGTACCTGAGCGCTACCTAAACGGTGTTAAGAATCATTCCTAGGAAGTTCATATATTCTGGAAAGTTGGTTATTGAGATTTTAAGCAAATTTTTGTAGTTGATTGTTTCCTTGAATTTTGAACGGTTTGCTACCTATGGACCTGAACAGGGAAAAAAGGTAAACAAAAATCTAATTTTTTGAAATATTTTGCGATTTTGGTCTTGAAGATGAAGTTTTTTTGATTTTACTTGTTTACAATTTTTGTTCGGTATGACAAGAGCTACAACTTTGCCTCATAGAGTAAATCAAAAGTCCGCACGGTTTGAAAGATATGAGCCTGAAAAAAAAAATGCAAAAATGACAACGACGAGGCCCAAAATCTTTGGGAGCCCGTAAAAAAAGTACATGACTTGGGGCGAAACTGGGAGACACGGGTCTTTTTTTCTTTGGTCTTTTATCACGTAGCACAAAGGGATCATCATATTGGACCCAAGTGAGCTGGATTCTGATTTTCCAATTTCCTACCAGCAGCCTGCTAACCTAACCTAACCTTTATCACGTAGTGGTGTCCTTATATGGTTATAGTTCTTCGTGTTGCACTGTGATATCAAACAAGTCATTTTCAAAGAATGTCTGTAATTCGAAACGAAAGAAAATGCTTTCGAATTGACATATTATAAGCGTACAAAATCGAAAACATTTTCTTTTGTTTCGAATTACACAGTACAACCCCAGAAATCATGATGCATGTATTTCCATCCGTGTTTATGATAAAAATAAAATTTACTTGAAAATATTTTTCCAGTAAAGGCCTTATTAGTTTTTTTTTCTTTTATGTAGAAAATATTTTGCAATTACTTTTTCTGTGCAAGAAACCAGCTGCCAACTTGTAGGACTATTAAAATTGTTCCAAAAAAATACAATTTTCATCCACTATTTTTTCATGCCACAACAAGCTAATACATGCGAGGGCGGATCAATAAGTCCATGACTTTTTGAATGAAACACAGTTTGTTTTTTTGCAAAACAAAAATTTAGTTTTCAACATAATCGCCTTTTAACTCAATACACTTAGGCTAACGCTTCTCCAGTTTTTGTATTCCTTCCAAAAAATAGGATTTTTCGAGGTAATTAAAATAAGCAATAATTTCATTGTTGGAGCTAAATCTATTATCTCCACCGAGCCATTTCTTTAAGTTTGGAAATAGGAAGTAGTCACTAGAAGCTAAATCCGGAGAATAAAGTGGATGAGGTACCAATTCGTAGCTCAATTTATAGAGTTTTGCCATTGAGACTGCACACGTGTATACTCGTGCATTATCTTGATAAAAAAGAACTTTTTTCTTGGCCATATGGGGTCGTTTTCTTTTTAAATCCATATTAAATCGGTCTAATAAGTTGGCATAATATTCGCCGCTTATTGTTTTTCCCTTTTGAAGATAATCTTAATCCCAAAAAAACTATTGCCGTCACCTTATTGGCCGACAAACTCAACTTGGCCTTCTTCGGAGCAGGCTTAGACTGCTGCTTGGTCTCCGTAGTACAGTAATGGATCCATGTTTCATCCATAGTTACAAAACGCCGCAAAAACCCATTAGGATTGCGGTTAAACAACTCCAAACAATCCTTTGAAGTTGTCACACTTTTACAATCCTTTGAAGTTGTCGCACGTTTACGTTTATAGTCAATTGAGAGGAAATGCGGCACAAATCTTGCAGACAACTTTCTTAAACCCAGCTGATCATTTAAAATCGAAACCACACTGCCATATGAAATGTCTATAGCAGCAACAATCTCACGCACTTTTACTCTTCGATCGGCCAACAACATATCGTGGATTTTTCAACATTTTCGGGTCTACAGACCTCAATTGGCCGTCCAGAACGTTCAGCGTCATTTGTACTCGTGCGACCACAGCGAAAATCAGTAAGCCACTATTTTACCATTAAAATCGATGGTGCAGAGTCCCCATAGTATTTATCGAGCTTTTCTTTTCCTTGGTTTGACTGACGCTTTTTTTTTACAAAAAATAATGTTTAATGAGCACTTTTTTCCATTTTCTGCTCAAAAGGCGAGGTAGTCTGTTATTAACGGCTGCCAAACACAAACTGAATGACACAGCTTGTTCAAAATTAGACAGGAGTCAAGTGACAGTTGCCTCTTCACATCAGCATTGTTGCTATTTCAATCAAGAGGCGGGAAATTAAAAAAGACACTGATGCCCCTATCAAGGTTTTCAACTTTTAAAATAGTTTGGTTGGGATTGACAAATTTGCATTGCCATTCTCCACTAAATTCACAGTTGACTTTTCAGTTGTGTTTTGGTACTTCCATTTACAACTGTGCGTAAGTTTGGTTGAGAAAAACGTTGAGTATACACAACTGCTTCTTAGTTGTTGGATATGTGGTTGGGGTTTTTTAGTTGCAGGTTGTTGCGATATAAAAAGCAGAAAAAGTGGAAGAATCGTAACTAGATATATTTCTTATGCTTAATAACAAAATATTTTAACAGTTTCAGTATCGGCGGCATACCGGGCACATACAAATATTTCTTTAAAAATAACAAAACGTTTCTTTGTTCTGCAGGAAATAACTAAAAAAACCTTAAAAAATTATTTTTTAAAGAATTCGTTCCCTATTTTTATTATTCCTTACCTTGCATTGGGTAGTTCAAGAGGGTTGGAATCAGCACGAATTTTTCTTTTGATACATAGCATATCTATAATTGCGACTTCGTTTTCGTCGTCATAAAATAAATACATATTTGTATCCATTTGGTATGATTTCTTTGAACTAAAACACTTAAAACAATACTTTTTCTAAAACTTTGTGCTTTTTTCGTGTCAAACTATATATTTGAAGTTGGCAACGCGATGATAATTTGAACTAAAAAACAGTTGTGGTTCATAATAGTAAAACACAGTTTGGTCGTGTGTAAGTTTGCTCTACTCTTAGACGACCAAACTGAATTTAGTTGAGAACCGTGATAGGAGCATGAATTAATGATCCACCCTCGTACTAAAGGTTCTGACTCACTATCCTACAAAATCGTTAGACTTTTGAAAAAAATACAACCCTGAACTAACGAAATCTTGCTCCATCATACCAGGGTTGTATTTCCTCAAAAGTCGCACGGCTGTGTAGAATAGTGAGTCCTAACTAACCTCTAAGCGCTTTTGGCTGTCACTTAACATTGAATTCTTTATTCTACATTTTTGTCCGCAACTAAACGGAAAGAAAAATGAAAAGCAAGTGTCACACATATATTTTCAATTGAACAGAAACAGAACAGAAATAGTTTTGTAAATTTCTATTTGATTCTCTCATTGGTAATTTCTGCTAAGAAAGTTAATAAAGAGACCTAATATCATCGTGAATCATTAGCAAATTTTTATGCTATGTATCGTTAACTCAGAGACTCATGGCCGACAATATCATTTTGAGTCGCCTGGGCCGTATAACAAGATTTAGCTGGTTATTGATTCATAACAGAGGGTGGCGTTGGCTGAAGTTGTTATCACGTTGACTACAAAACTGAAGATCCTGGGTTCAATCCCTGTATCCGACAGTCCCCCCCAGGGGAGTCTATTTTTGACTACGGGTGTGGCAACCCCGGGGCCCCAGGTGGGGTGATGTGGCTTTTTCCATTGACGTACCTTTAGTACATTACCCATAGAACTTATGTGTTACTATCCAATCTCTGAACACAAACAGAGCAAAGGATGTGCACATATTTATAAAAGGAAGACAGGTCAGTTAGGTGCAGCGTCACCTAGAACTGCCCCTGAGTTCAAAAGACGATAGAGGTGAAGCCCTTGTGGGGGAACTTCGAGGTCTGACCAGAGGCTACTTCTGGTGCCACGGGTGCCGGTTGCTCGACAGTCGAGCTGCTTTGAAGTTTTGAGTGCATGTAGCGGTCGTCAGTATCCTTTGCTAAAATGCCAAGTTCGTCCTACCCCTTGGGGTTAAAGGGATGATTTTGGTATGTGTGGAGTAGGCACTGGTTATTTGGCGACACAGGCATGGGTTCATCTCGGATGAGTGGTTGAGCTGTGCCGGCAATGGTTGAGGAATTCTCTTGGGGACCTCGCTATGGGTGTATACACAACACCTTAGCATGGAAGCCGGAGAATTATCGTGGTGGCTGTGGTTGCTACCAAAAATCGCTGGGAGAATAGTCTTGGCTTACCAGTGTGAAATCAATGCTAGTGATTGGTCTGACGCGGTCAGTCAGACACTATTCTAGGTGCTGTTGCCATTCAACAGAAGCTGCTATGGGCACGGACATAGCAGCAGAGTTTAGATAGCTCAAATTACCTCAGCAAGGTAATTGAATATAGTACAGGGATAACTATATTCAAAGATTGCAACCTATGTGTCTTATGGAGTGGGCCATAGGTTCATTCTAAAAGGGTGCATGGGGGCGTTGGTCTGGCGTCTAACCCACACCCAGTGCTTTGGCACACGTGAGATTAGGCCGTAATGGCAGGTACTCACGTAAAGCAATCGCACATCTGTATCCGACAGTCATCAAAATAACAACACCTCGCATTTTTCTGATGTGCATTAGTGTCCTTTGTATCAGTTATTGTGGGAAAAGTTCAAGTGATGAAGGCATAGTCACTGGTCACTGAACTATACCGACTTCAGCAGATGCTAATCCTAATGTAACATCAGAGCGCCCTCCGTCGTCGGTATTGTGTAGCAAAAATCATCGGCGAAGTAAAATAACCAATAAAATGGCTACTAAACACAGCTGCAAAATTAATACGCTTCAATTAACACCAGAAGGCGCTGCAACACTGCATTATTAAAAAGCGTGCAAAAAGCAGAGTTGTAAAAGAATGAAGCTTTCTTCTATCTCTTATTTCACCACCTGTCTTCTATCACTATCCCTTTCCTAAAGAAGGTAACACCTAGTAATAGTAGTAGGCATTAATTGCCTGAGTGTTACTTCTCTTTTTATAAAAAAAATAAAAAAAAAAATAAAAAAAAACACAGACCTTAATATTGTTAAGTTTAAGTTCTGTGACACTTAGGGCGACTTTTTGGGTTCCAGATCAAGATTAGTTTATTTCTCTAATTAGCTAATCCGAAAATTAACTTAATCTGAAAATAATTTAGTTTGATATTTTTTAGTGGTAGTTTAAACTTCTTATTATGTGTAGCATTACCATACTGAGGAACAAAATAGTGGCAACATTTTCTGTGTAAAAGTAATACATGTTATCAACACACTTTGATTTTTTGTGGGAAGAAGAAGAAACTGCCATGTTTTATTATTTACAAGTAAAATATTGCCCGTGTTAAAGGAAATCGATAAATAATATAAAATATATATATTTATTTATGTGTTTTTAAATTATTTTATCATATAAGTTTTACAAAAAGTTATATATTTCACAAGTATATGTTGTCAATATTAATGCATGGTTAAACCACCACGATTGCCTGCTTAAACTAGCAAATAAAACCATATAATCGACTACCCAAAAATCACAAATGAAGATTAAGGTTAATTTAATCTCTAATCTTGAACTCAAAAAGTCGCCCTTAAACACAAACATTTAACTTCTCCAATATAATAATAATTGTACGCCCCTGTTTCCTCTCGCTAATATTTATTTCCGCTTGTTTCCAATTCATAACATTAAATATCTTCTACTATGCTGGAAACCAAACCAAAAAAAAACCGCTGTGAATGTTTGACTTGTTAAACAAAAAAAAAAATCTAATGAAAATTGAGAAAAATCTTATATTTATATACAAAAGTATTAAACAAAGTAAAGGAAAAAAATGTCTGAAACAAATACCACCAACAACAGTTTTACTACTTAAGTCCTTGTTGTAGTCATTATATTTTCTCTCACTCCATCCACATTTTGTATACAAGTTGTTCTAATTTCTAAACATTTGAAATCGTTAGCTTTTTTTTTTGCTTTTCCGCTTGATGAAATTATTATTGTTTGGCGTTATAAAAGACATAGAAAAGAAAATTTTTAAGAAATCTATAAAAGAAAAATTCTATATTTTTCAAGTAATAAATACAAAAAAAAAACGAGTATTCATTTGCAAATGCTATTGAAAGAAAGATTAGATCAAAATAAACGAACAAATCTCTCAATGTGGCAACAGGAACAAAAAGAAAAAAAGGAAGATGTATTTTCTTACTTCTGTGCTGCTGTACGTTTACAACAATTATGTGTAATAAAAAAATAATAATGTGACTAATAAAATAAAATAAAAAAAAAAGAAATTGTAATTGCCCTGGAAATAAAACTAAACAAAAAAAGGAACCTTGCGGGCAATTAAACGAGTAGAATTATTTCAACAAATTGTTATGAGTGTCCTTTATATCCTTGTCCATTATTAAGATGCACAAATGTGAACAATTTAGCATTTTAATTTGTGTTTCTTAACTTAAGCGTTTTTTGTTTGTTTTTTGTTTAATTTTAAAGTGTTCAAAAAATTGTAAATCAATATAATTAGAATATTGCAAATAATTATACCTCATGGGCTAGCAAACATTTCTTTGACTTAAATGAAGACTCTTAAGGAGAATCCATTGGCTCGGGAATAGAGAAACCAGCCGAGACAAAATTATCGGAAGTGGCAACGCAGTAGTTTTGTTACCAGCGGAGGCGCGTCGAGCGAATTTTCGGCGACTCAAATAAGCATATGAAACTTTAAAGATAAAATTAAAAATTTAAATTAAAAATCAATTTTCATATTTTTTTTCTCCGAAATTGTACGATTTTTTCTGTTTGAACAGATATAATTCGCCTGATTTTGAGTAGATATGAGCCGTTGCAATTGGCGACGGCGAGATAAATAGAAAAATTACCGTCGGTGGCGCTTGGTGGGCTTCGAGCCGATCGACGTGTTGCTTTTTTCGGGAGTTGTACTTCTGCCAGTGAAGTAGTCCTGCCTCGGCTAATTCATTTCCGACATTTCATTTTTCAACTGGACTCCCTAAACTACCCCCTATAAGGTTCACTTGTTTTTGAGTTTGCAGCTTCCTCTAACGGGCTAAAATTGAACGCCAAAAAAACTCACTGAAGCCATTAGGAAATTTTATTTTTATAATTTAATATTCATGCCTATTATTTATTTATCATTAGATATAAATGTTCTAATTGTATCGGCGGAACAAGAGAATTCAATAATACTCCAACTTCATCCCATTGTTCTTTAAAATGACTAGAAAAAAAAACAGTGCATGCACAAAGTCCCACTGTGCGAGAGAAATTCTTTTGCAACTCATCCACTAATTTCTCAATTTTTTTTTTAATTTTTTGCTACTATTTGTTTACTTGAAGTCAACTTAAGACGTTATTAAAAATGGCGACGACAAATCGTCGGTTGGTTATTGGTTCGCTGCAGACATAATGTATTTTGAATATACTGTGCCGCAAACCAATAACCAACCGACGAAATGCATAGCCGTTTCAACACAATATCGCCTTCAAATTTTCTTGTAGAATGCAAAATATATAACCGCCAAAAAACTTAACCGACATGTTTTTGGAACTCGTTTTATTTTAGACGATAATCGATTATTTATGATCGCTAATAATCGATTTTTGGAAAAAAAATTAAGCTTGATAATTATGTCGCTTAAGCTATTTTTTTTTTTTTTTTTGGCAATATTAACTAATTTACATTAATCATTTTTTCATGAAATTTCATGAATTTTGTTGCACGAAACCTTTTCTATTTGCTAATTGAAGCGCTATAGAAGATAATTTTTTATAAAAAGGGACGTAGAATAAATCTCTGATGCATTTTAGGCATTTTTTTTTTTGATATGAGTTGCTCGTCCAAGCCTTCTATTGACAAATAAAAAATTTTCATGCAACTAATTTCATGAAAAAAATGCTTAATGTTAATCAGATATATGTTGACAGTCATCGATAATATTCGATAACAACAACTGGAATAACAATTTGAAGTAAGCAACACAAAACAATCACCCTTATTTCAGTTGTCGACATCGACATCACTTTAACACATTAGGTTTGTTCATTTACTAAACATTTGTACGAATTTGTAACAATTATTACTGGAAAATGTTCATTAACTCAAAAAGTTTGCAAGCAGGGAGCGTCGAAGGCGAGAAAAAAAATTGAAAGACAAAAAATTCCTACAAATTATTACTAGTAAAATTTTTACTTGCAAGAATTATCATTATCTGTTGTGTGTTTTGTATTGAAATTAATTATTTAACAAATATCTGAAAAAGGAAAACTGAAAAATGGAAAATTTGCATTTCTTTATTAACAAAAAAAAAACAAGTATACGTATGTGAAAAGAAAGCATATTTTCTTAATTTATTGTTTTTCTTTCATTAAGGTTCAAATTCACAGTCTATAGTTAACTAATGCCCGTGGTTTAACTAACGATTTATTTTATAAATTTCATTGGCTAAACCACCTTCATTAGTTAACTAAAGACTGTGCATTTGAGCCTAAGCCGCATAAATTCAATTATATTGTCAAGGAATTTTGTTTGTTTATCATATCTGATCAGAGATGGAAAATGGGTTTTTTTGTATATGAATAGAATTAAAAAAATTAGAATAGAAAAAAATAAAAAATACATACAAATAGTAAATAATACATGAAACTGCCCTACAAGAACACTACCAGCCAATTGACTGCTCATTTGATCGGAAGTCATGCAGGATATATCCATCAATGCGTAGAACAAAGTTTCTATCACATTGTTAAAGGCAAAATGAAAAATGTGATGGAAACTTTTGTGTACGTGTGATGTTGCATCTCTCTCTAACCAATGAATATAACATATATTTGAACTGCTCACTCCAGTGCCTTTTACTAATCAATGATAGCATAAATATTACTCAAGTTTGACAGTTCATAATTGAATAATATATCCCCCCACAATTGAGTATTCATTTATGATTGATATATTAACAGCAAATATAGTTTTTATTTTATTTGCTTTTTATTATAAAAAATAACTAAATTACACAAGTAAATAACATGCATATTTAAAACAAAAAATACAAATAAAAACACAAAATAACTTCAGTGGTATCTAGCCCTCTTCACACCTTTTCGTCTCCAACGCTAGGTGCGTTCTTGAGAAATATCTGAAATATTGAAAATAAATATACATATTAAAATTAATGTGAATTCTTTTATTCGCTATTTTACTTATCTTTTTAACACTTTTGTAAACTTTTCACAGGCAGAATGAATTGTATTACCGCCTTCTTCAACTCCCAACGCATCTTGATATTTCCAAATATCTAAAAATTGAAAATGAAACGAAACATACATACATATGTATATTTTCAATTAAATTGTATAAAATTTCTTTTGTTCATTATTGTTTTTATCTTATCTTTTTCACAAACACCATAATTTTTTTTAGCAATTTTATATTTACATTGTAATTTTACAAAAACCGAACTATGAATTATTTTCAATAAAATTCAATATTTTAAAAATACTGACATATGTACATTAGTCGTTCCACTCTAGCATATATGTTAGAGTAGAGCAACTATAATAACTGTTGAATTGAATGTAAAATTGTTGCAAATGTGTTAGTAAAAAATGTTGTTTGTGTTAGTTTCAGTCATTCATTTCTTGTAGGGTGTGTAAAGTATTTCATATTAAATGTCGATTTTTAAAAATTTTGTGATATCAAACATTAGGTCTGTTCAATTACTTTCCCAGCAGAAACTAGCAACGAGAGAGTAAAGCAGAAATTTACAAAATTACTCTCCTAAATAAGAAAAAGTAGATGAACGCTTTACTTGTAAAAACTTGCAAGAAAATTTTATTCATATCAGAACCATGGATGGAAATCATGATACAATTGTACTTTTTCTGATGTATTTTGTTTACACTGTTTCATATATTTTTACTATTTTCATGCATTTTTCATAATATTTTAATTTTTATTCATTAACAAATACAAAAATGCCACTTTCCATCTCTGATCATATATGAGAAAAAAACAAAATTATTTGCCATTAAAATTTAATTTATGTGGCTTATTGAAAGAAAAACAATACATTAATTACTGCACGTCTCCACGCGCAATATTTATTTCTGAACATAAGAAATAACGTCGGCAGCATGACGCCACAAATATGTTCATGGCCCAGCTTATGTTCTGGGCCATAGAACACGCATTGTGGTATTGGGCATAAATTTAAAAAATTCACTGTGTATAGATCGATGTTTTTTATATTTATTTTATTTTGTTTTATTTTATTTAAAACTAATTTATTTATATTTGTTTTATTCAAAATAAAAATTTTTTACAACAGTCACAAGTTTATTATATTTAATTCTCATTAACAACAAATGTCTATGAAATTTGACAGCTTATGTTCAACATTATTTCTTCGAAATAAGTTTGAACAACTATTTCGCAATATATTTGCAAATAAATTTCTATTCGGTCCACACGTGGACATATGGTGTTGGAAATAGAATTTGACAGTTGAGAACATAATTATTTCCAAGTTTATTGCGCGTGGAGACCCCCAGTTAAGAAAACATGCTTTCTTTTTACATACGTATGCATGTTTTTTTTTTAACAAAGAAAATATGCATTTTTTTCAGTTTTCCTTTTCAATATATTTTTGTTTCGTTATTGTGAAACTAAGTACTAGTAATAATTTGTTGGCAGCGTTGTCAACTCGGTGCTTTTCGCACTATTTTTAGTGCTTTTTGAAATTTTCGACGCGAAAAATTTTGAAGTTAGTGCTCGGTGCTTTTTTAAACTAATTTTTGGTGCTTCTTATTTCTTGGCGATGGCACTAAACCCAAAATTCAAAAAGAATTTTCCTTATATAATATATATATATATATATATGTATATATATATATTTTTTTTTTGAAGAAGTCTAACATTTAAAAAACATAAGCAATGAAGTTAAGTGGAACATTTCAAAATATTCTAATAAGATTGTACAAAACTTGGTTAATGAAATACGTGCATTTTATTCTCAAACTTTCACATTTTAAGCATAATTAATGGAAACAAAGTATAGTCTAATAGCGAAATATTTTCTAGTATATACTGTAAATAGAGAATAATTCACTTAATGCAATGGATAAACTTTGAGTTCGCTATCGATTTTTAAGCAGAAATAAAGTCTTATAACGATTCATTCGATATAAACTCGTTTGGGGCATTATCGAAATTGCATTCCTATCAAACTTCAATGTTTAAATGCAGAAGTTGATCAAGTTTTTACCTTTATTACTTTATTTAAGTCTCAAATACGTAAAAAATTGTCTTTACACTTGGCTTTATATAAAAGCGGTCTGAAACGAGAAAATTGTGTTGCTAATAGAGCTGCCGTTTTAGGTTACATATTTATAAGCTACTTCGTTCCTATTTTCTAAAAAAATAGTACATATAATTTAAGTTTATATAACTTGGTTAACTTGCAAATTACTTTTTTTTAATTTTGTAACTTTGTTATTAATATTGTGTTTGCTGTGAAAGAATGTTTCCACATCATTGTTTAATAAAAATCAAATTTTGAAAGTCTTGACTTTAAAAAAATTAACTACTACTCCCATCGAGTTCAAAATCTAATCAGCAAGTCAAAAAGATTTGCCAATTTGACTAATTTCAGGAGATTTGTTTCTTTGTTGACGAAAAAAATTTAATTTTTTATAATAACTTAAAAAGGTTTCGTCAAATTGATTTTAGAATTCACTGATTCTCATAGAATCAAAATCTGTATCGGATGATTCAAATTTGAAGTTTTAGGGATAAAATGCAAGGTCAACCGATTTCTATATGTATTTTTATATACAAATTTTTTTTTATAAAACAAAAAATTTTAATTTAGTGCTTTTTAATTTAAATTACGCGTTTTTTTCCTGGTTTCAGTGCTTTTTGAAATTTAAAAGTTGACAACGCTGTTTGTAGGAATATTTTTGTCTCTCATTTTTTTTCTCTCTCTCTTTTGACGCTCTCTCCTTGCAAACTTTTTGAGTTAATTAACATTTCCAGTAACAATTGTTACAAATTCGTAGAAATTTTTAGTAAATGAACAAACCTATTATTATACATACATGATTTCCATCCAAGGTTCTGACATGAATAAAACTTTCTTTTGTATATTTGGGAGAGTAATTTTATAACTTTCTGCCTTACTCCCTCGTTACTAGCTTCTGCTAGGAAAATAAATGAACACACCTAATACCAAAAAAATTTGGACTTGTTTATTCGCTCTCGATAATAATTTTGTTCTGCTGACAATCTATTTCCGTTCCCTAAGGTCTAGAAAAATCATAAACCTGCCAACAGGAATCAGTTGTTTTCGAAAACGGATACACAAGCCCCATTTTTTGGTATTGTATTAAAAGTGACGTCGATTTTGACAGCTGGAATAAGGGTGAAGATCATTTTTTTTCGATGTCGACATGTAGAATAAGGGAAATTATTTTGGCCTCAGATTATTAGTTAGATCATTAGTTCAGGTTTTTTTTTAGTAATAATTTTGCGATCGGCCTCAAGCTGAAACAGCTGCGGCAGCATACATTTCCCTGCAATTTAAACTTTTTTTGTTCAAATATTTACCTTGAATTTTTTTAAAAATAATTTGCATTATGTATATCAAATTAACTGTCAGTCACTCAAGGCAAAAGTTTTAGTAACTTTTTTTTCTGTGCTCTGCTAATCAAATTGCCATATAAAATAGTCCCTTTAGTAAAACCGAAAGCGAACCAAAAACTTACGTCAAGAAAGTATTTAATTCACTCGAAGTGGAATTCGAATTAGAAACTTTTATAAAATTTGATTTTTATGAGATGCATGATTTACGTCAAACTTTTTTTTTTATCTTTTCAAACAAAAAAAAAATTCTTTTATTTGAACATTTCACTTAAAGTTTACGATGCCACTTACTTGTCTGTAGCAAAAGAGCTTACAGAAGAGAGAGAGAAAAAAAGTCAATTTATACAACTAATTGTTGGATTACAGAGACTTAGCGGAAAATTCAATTTGTTGGACATTATTTAAGGCAACAAATAAAAAAAAAAAACTTTTTTATATGACATAAAAAACTTTTTCCACAAAGACTATAAAAAAAAGAATGAGAATAAATGAATAGAAGTTGACAGGGGGAAAAAAAGAAAATGGAGAAAATGCGTACTGACAGCTTACAAAAGTTGCCAAGAGAATGAATGCAAGAAAGAATGAACCAAAAAAAATATAAAAAAAGTAGTAAGACAAATGAATTACTTAAACAAAGTGGCCCTAAACGAAGGTGGCATAGCATGGCATGGCATGGCAGGGCGTCATAACCACCAATGGTGGTAATGTTGGCAACAAAATTCACTGGCCGTTAAAATTGTTTGTCGTAAATTAATTTATCTGTAAAACTGACTTAAAAAGATTCTTTATCAAAGAATTTTGCTTTTTTTACATTTTGCCAAGCAAGGCAACATTTTTCTCTATCTAAGTTTTCCCAGAATTTAAATCATTTTTGAACAAAATATTACTACACAAGCAGTTAAGTAACTAATAGTGATGGATGTGTAAAGAAGCGGTCAAAGTAAAAAATTAACTTAAAAGAATTATTTATAAACATCATTTCAACTCTTCTTAGGTGCACAAGCTTTTACACATAATTTTTATTTTTTTTTTCATTATTAATTTAATATACACACAAATTAGTTGTACCTCGGGACATTATATTTTATTTAGCTTTTAAAAGGAAATTATGTTGCAAGCAGCCACTACGAGAGTATGACGTTTTTAACGCTTGATTTACTTTAAGTTGCTATTAAAAAGATGCAGAAAAAAAATAAAACATGCAAGCGACAGGTATGTTTTATCCATTACATACACCGCAGTGTATTCTCTTGACTGCCATCATCCCTTTAAATAAGTATTAACATTTGCTTTCTTTTACTGCTCTTAGTTGAGCTTCAAAGGCCCCAGGGTATAATTAATTTTTCATGAAATTTTTTAATTTAAAATTCTTGGTCAGTTACCTGGAAGTTTTATTTTTTTGTTGCTTATTGCCACTAAAGTGGGTAAGTTATCACTTAATTTATATGACAACTAAAAGGCAAATTAGGGAGAAGATTTGATTTAATTAATTTGTCGTTTTTAAATATTTTTATAGCGTTAATTTTTGATAAGCTACTTTAAAAGTTAGTTGCTTACTAATTAGTTAAACTTAGTTTAACCTACGTTTGAGTTAATCAATAAACAAATTTAAACGAGGTTTAACCGCCCATGCTGTTTTTCAGTGATGGATTAACAGTTGTCAATTTAGCTAGAAATGTCATACATACTTTGTTTTCAATCTAGACGTGGCTTTCTTGAAAATATTTTATAAGAATTGGGCAACATTTGAAAAGCGATTTGACATTTCTTTAAATTTATTAAAAAAAAAACTTAACAACTTAATTCTGAATCTTTTGAAAATAAAACAATTAATAATATGGACTTAAAAAATAGTGACGCTCTAAAAATAAAACCAAAATAGATCATAAAATTTTAAATCCAAGGAAATAGGCTTTCTTTCGAATTAATTTTAAAATCATCTTACACAGACCTCGTTGTTAAACGAAATCTTTGCAAGAACCCCAATTCATTATTGACATAAAAATGATTTGGACGTGTTTTTATCCTCTTATTTTTCTCAAAATTGTCCTATCCAAGTTATTTGGTTTCACAATCACTAAATTCTTCGACGTCATAACAAGCATCCATTTTATTTACTCGTATGTATGAATATGTTTATTTATTAAAATTTTTAGTAAAACTGTTTTTTTTTAATTGCATAATATTTATTTCATATACTTATCATTTGACAGTTCTAACTAAAGTTTAACTGAGCAATGTTGCTCGGTTAAACCTAGATTATTAACTACTCGTAGATAATCTTTATTTGAGAAACATAACTTTAAGTTTAAAGTACAGTTAAGCGACAAGTAGAGTTTATCTTTATGTTAAAAACTAGCTCCAAATGTAAAGTAATTTTTAATTCTAATAACATGCATATTGCTTGTAAAGGGTGCTTTTTATAGAGGTATAAAACTTTAAGTTGGTAACACTTTCTTAACTGGCTGGTGGCCATTTTGTCAGCTGTCAAAAGTGATTTATGTTTAGTTGGTTTGGCATTTCAACATGAGTAGAGTGACGCCTGATATTATGCAAATTTATTTTAAAAATTATGGTTCCATTCGTCCATTTTACGATCAACATAATTGAGAGACAGAGACTTAGTACAGTGCGTATAGAAGAAGTCATTGCTGCTGTAGAGCGTAGCGTAGAAGAAGACCACAATCAGTCTATCGGCCATCGTAGAGAGAAGTTACTCACTTCTTCGTTTATCAATTCAGCAACCATGATGTGTAGTAGCTGTGGTTTCAACAAAACGGCCCAACATCTCACACAGCTCGTGTCACAATTTGTTTATTGAAGAAAACGTTGGTAACCGGATAGTTTCACATTTTCGACACGTGAATTGGCCTCCAAGATCGGGCGATTTAACGCCACTGGACTATTTTCTGTTGGGATATGTGAAGTCTAGTCTAGTCTAGTCTAGCCGATAAATCCGAAACGATATATATTTTGTAGGACAGCATTCACTGCGTTATTGCCAATATACTGCCACAAATGTTGGAAAAGGCTATCGAAAATTTAACCTATAGATTAGACTACGCCTGACCCAGCCATGGCAGTCATACGCCAGAACTCATATTTAAATTATAATGCCAGAAGATTATCCTTTTGAATAAAGCAAATTTCATTTTAATTTAAAAAATTCATTTTTATTTTATTCGATTTCAAAGTTCTAGAACTCTATAAAAAACATATTTTAGATGTAACTATTCTATTCCCACAAACACCAGCGTATAGTAAAAAAATTAGGTTTTCGAAGGCCGCTAGAAAACTTCATCATGATCAGCATTCATTGGCACTGTGTGTGGTGTCATTAAATAAAAAATTTTATAAAAAAAAATTTTAATGAAATATAATACAAGAATTGTTTTATTTTTATTACACACATGATTTATATTCTAAATGAAAAATTTCCTTTTCAAAAATAAGTTTAAATTTTTTTTAATGATTTTATCAATGGGAATATATCCAGAAAAAAAAGCAATGGTAAAGTAATGAGTAACATTTTTTAATAAAGGGCTACTCATACTCGTACTATTTTACAAGTACACGGAATTTTAGTTATTTAGGAAAGTCACAATGCACACGAGTTAGCTAACTTTTACTTTTTGCAAGTCCGCCCTTGGTTCAGCTACAGACTTTACAACATATAACACTGAAAACGTGATATTTCCTCCATAATAATTTTCAGGCAAATCTATTTAGTAGCTTAGAAGTTGCATAATTATTACCAATTTTTTATTTGACAAAACTGTAAAATTTATAATTATATTATTCTCACACGATTATCATGAAACTTTGAACTCAACTTGGGTGCTCAAAATGACACAATCTCTTTGAAAAATGGGCGGTGCAACGCCCCTTAAAACTTATTACTAGATACGTACATATAAGGCGAATCTTCTAAATTTATTTTGACAAAATTTGCCACATACCTCGGGTGACTGTAAGGAGACGATCTGGCATTTATAAAACTGCCTACTAAAATTTCAAACTACTTAGAACAAGGATGTACTATTCCTTCTAATTAACCAATTCTGATGAAATCTTATATACATTTTGGGCTTTTGTCATGACTCTATCTCATATTTGGAAAAATGGGCGGAGTCACGCCCACTCCAATTACATCCTGCATTGAAATGACTAAAGGAAAAAAAAAACAAAAAATAAAATTTCGACAACTACAATTGATGCTATCAGCGCAGAAGTGGTGTAACCCGTACATTATTTACATCACCAACTTAAAAAAAAAAAAAAAAAAATAATTAGAGTAAACCACATTTTGATATTCTAACGAAAATGGAGCTGAATAATCGTTTTTGCACAGATCATAATATTGCAAAGTAATAAAGCAATTAAATAATTAATAATTAAAAAGAGCAATTGTTTAAATAAATTGATGTGGGTTACACCTAGGCTTGCCAGATCTAATTTGCCTAAAAGCTTGACATTGACCAAAAAAAAAAACTTGATTTTGAAAAAAAACTTGACAAATAAAAACACTCATACTATTGTTTTTTATTTAATTTTTTATTATTTTTTTCATAAAAATTATTAGAATAAGAACAAAAGTATCATAAAAGGTAAAAATAACAGAAACAATATAAAAGAAACAAAAAACAATATAACAATAAAAATTCAGTCTTTATATATTTTAAGGAAAACTTAGGTGTTATGTAAAAAAAATATAGGTACTATCTTAAGAAAAAAAAAAAAAAAAAATATACGTTCTATTTATTTTGCCACATATATTTCGTATTCTTAGATACAGAATTAATTAATTCTCTACCATCGGGTGTTGTTAAAAAATTTTTAAAGTTTTTTGCAATCCTCATTAAAATTTATTCTTATTAATAGTTCGGCTTTTATAAGATCGAAGGACATTCTATTCCTATCTTTGGTATATAAGTTATTTAGAGCACTAAATGCTTTTTCACATAAGGCGTTGCTTATTGGGATAGAAAGTACAAATGAGATCAACTTTAAATTTTGAAGATTGCTTTCTGCACACTTTTTTAAAAAATATGACCATATTTTATCATTTGTTATATCTTTTGGTAAAATTTCGTAAACTTCTCGAGGATGGTTCAGCATCTTCGTTACCTTCCAGCATTTTTGTTGTATTTTCACTAATCCAACGTATCACAATAGAACATTCAGCAAATAATATACTCGTTAAAACAAATTAACAAACAAAAATATAAACTCACTTTTTTTTCCAAAAACTTCAATGTACGTAACGCAACTCAGCTGTTCAATGTTGTCAATTTACTACTGTTGAGTAATAGGGTAAATATCAGTGTTCGTACTTTTATGATAATTGTACAGAAAGAGAACTATATTCTTTAAACTATAATTGCACAGAAAAAAAATATGTATCATATTAGTCCTTAGTTCTATTGATAGTAAAAATATGGGCTTTAGATTTCTTTTTTAGAAATATAAACTTACTTAAGTATTTTTACATAGCTAGAATAAATTTGAGAAAAAAATTAATGTAAGCTGAGTTTACATTTGGCATTTTCTTGTAACCAACTAATTGCTTAGAAAAAACTGTTTGATTCAGACACATTTTTATTGATTTAAACAGTTTCCAATCATTTTGGATTCCTTAAAATTGTCTATTTGTTATGTATGAAACTGTTTAACTTAATAAATACGTGTTTGAATCCAACTGTTTTTCATTAGTAATTAGTTGGTTACGCTTTTTTTACGCAGATGGAGACCCGGCCTTACAAAAAAGCTTGATAAATCACTTTTTCACTTGACACTTGACGCGCATTAAAAAGCTTGACAATCAGGCCAAATCAGGCCCATCTGGCAAGCCTAGTTACGCTACTCAATTACAATTCTTATGGCCGCAACGATTACCCAGACTAATTTAATAAATGTGTCCTTAATTACGAAAGTTGTCTAAGTCGTGTGCATTTTTACTTCAAAACTCTAAATAAATCTTCTAAAAAATATTTAATGAATATTAAATAAATTTAAATTAATTAAAATTTTTCATATTATAAAAATTATTCTTGATTTGTTCAAATGTAATCTAATATATATCTCGACCAAAGAAATATGTGACTTAGACCACTTTTATAATTAAGGGCACATATGTATGTATGCGTCTAATCGCATGATGAAAACGACGTTCCTAACTTAATAACAACTTTAAATAATATTTTCTATTTATTGCAAGACAAATAAAATTCAATTACATACAATTACATAAATATTAAATCCAACACCCACCATAAGACTCATACAAAAAAAAAAAAAAAAAAAACGTGCATAAAGAGTCAAAATTATTGGTGACAGGCCGTTAAAGTCTTGTCATAGCTCAACAAAAATCGAGCGAAAAAAACATTAATTTTTACCATAAAAATCAAATTTATGTGTAAAATCTGTTAAAATTTTATAACTCTACTAAAGGAAAAAAAAAAAATTGTGTAATAATGCCAAAAACTAGTTTAGAATTTATGATTATTGTAACACCCCTCTGGGTAGATAAATATACATTCAGTGCGAGTAAGTGAATGAGTGTGTTTGATAAATTTTTGGGAGATGTACTTAAATTTTATAGCATAATTTTTGGCGCTTATTTATGGTAAATATCAAAGCATAACATTTAGGCCGATTTCGTATGCAAATTACTTTCGTTTTTAACACTCTTTTTATCTTAATATTCATGAATATATTTGTCACATTTTCTTATCATCGACACCATTTTTTCTTCTTCTTGTTGTTATAGAGAGGGTAGTGCGTGGATAAGAAAAAATTGTTGTAGCTAAAAATTATATGAAATTTCTTGTCATGTATTTAAAGACCATGTACTGGCCACTTTTTCTCCATGTAATGGAATTTATACATACATACATTCATATATTTGGTGATACAATGTGTGATTTTATTGGAATTATGGTATGATAAGCTCAAAACGTTATTTTTATTTATTAAATTTTGTATTAAAATTAGTTGAAATATGAAGATCTATTTTTTTCTTTAATATTTTTTTTTACAATGTAGTTAATTTAGTATTTATTAATTGTACTTATTTCAGCTACATATTATGAATTCTTAATTTAAGAAATAATTTTCCTTATTCAGGCCTTCTGATAATATACATATATAAACGTATGGGAGAACTGCACAACCACATACAAAATAATTGATGTTATGTGGTGAAAGAGAAAAAACAAAAATAGTTGATTATAATCAGGTAGAGTGATGAATTTTTTTTGCCATCATGAAAGCAGAAATGATTTAGTGTACTTAAAATTGCATTTACCGACGATAAATTAATAATTGCGCATGCAATAAAAGAACCAAATGCTTCTCGTATTCCATTTCACGGAAGAGTTAAATACCTTATGTTATTAATTAGATAGATATGGGAGCTGATCATTTGTGTGGTGCTAAAGAAAACTTATTAATAGCAATGTCTATGTAAAAGTTAAGTTAACTCTTATATAACTAAATTTAGTTGAGTGAAGAATGATTATTGGGGCTTATGTTGTAATTGGACTTGAAATGTAGGCAAATGCAATATTCTTTATGACCAGACTTCAAATAACTTTCTTGTTATAAGTATATAATTGAGCAGGGTGATTCTAAGTTTTCTAATGCTTTTAAGCAAATATATCTTTTTAAGCTTCCGTACACCAAAGGTGAAAAGGAACCCTATATTTTTTGCTACGATGTCCGTCCGTCAGTCTCTCTATGCGTCGGTCTATATGCATTGCTGTTTGTCTTAGGTTCTTTTATCGGGAACTTTAAGAGCTACGAATCTGAAATTTTCACAGAACACGTAAAAGCTAGGCCGCTATATATATATGACAAATAAAAATTAAAGGGTATTCTAAAGCGAGCAAAGAAAAATGTTGAATTTTAACATTTGTTAACGCACTGATAATCCCAAATTATTATTTTAGTTATTCAGTAAAATGTTTTTTATTAAAAATATATTGAAATTGATTACTGAGGTGTTTAGGTGGATCCTATGCGCATTTCGCTATTGCTCTTGCAGATCATCAAGGAACCTTGACCCAAAAATTCTTAAAAGGACTAGAGTTATTATGTTATAAACTTTCATTTAAACAAATGAGAAGTTTAACTAATATCATAGTTGAAACAAGAACACAATAACCAACATGTTTCTTATTTTCCTATTTTACCATTTTATTTGACTGAATAAGTAAAATAATAATTTGGGATTATTAGTGGGCTAACAAATGTTAAACATAAATTGTAACAATTCATAAAAAAAAACAATAAAAATGTTGAAATCCTAATGTACCCAATAAGCACTCAAAAAATTAAAATTCAAGCACTTAAAATTGAACTGGAAACAAAGTTGAATTCAAGCATTTTATTCAAGCAATTTTCAAGTTTGAAAATATTTTTAAATAAAAAATCAAACAACATACATATATGCTCAAACCTTGTCAAATACGTAATTTATTTATTATTAAAACTGAAATTGTGGTGAATATATTAAAAACAAATAAATAAAAGCGAATTTGGGAAAAAAGGTGAGTAAAACGTGAAAACAATAGCGAAGGCAGATGTGCGGAAAATAATTATTAGAAAACAAAAGAATTGCATTTTGCTTTCCATTTTAAAAGCCTTGTTTTTGCAGCTTGAAATACACTTGAATTCAATTGTAATACAAGGTTGAATTACAGTATAATTCAAGGCTTGAATTGAACTGTAATTCAATTGAAATGTTCGAATTGAATTCAAGTTCCCATTTCACTGGAGAATGCTATTGAAATAAAGTGTAAATCAAGCATAATTCAACCCTTTACAATTGAATATGTGGCTTGAATAACACTTGTTTTACACTTGATTTCCAGCAAAATTGCTTATTGGGTAATATATAGACACTGAAAAGTTTAAAATTTAGACAACACCAATTAACACTAAAATTAAAAAAATAAAAACTTAAAGAGTATTCTATCAGTTAATGTAATTTTGACTATGTAATTTTGACAACCTGCTAAATCTTGCAAACTGTAAGAAGCAAGCTGTCGAAATTTTCAAAAACGCTACATATAAAAAATCGCAAAACTAAAAAATGTGAAAACAAAAATCGCCAAAATGAAAAGAGGGCTTAAATGAAAAATATCACTAAAAATAAAATAAATCGTTAAAATGCAAAAAATCGCCAAAAGTAAATAAGTCGCAAAAAACCTAAAAAAAAAATTGCAAAAACCCAAAAAACACCCAACGAAAAAGCGTAAAAAAACTAATTACCAAAAAATAAAATAAATATAATCCTGAAGAAGTTAACCAAGGATTAACGAAATATCTATATAAAAATAAAAATATATAAAATGTACTGACCTAAAGCTTAAAAAATAGTTTCATTGAACATATAAAAAAGGTCGAAAAATTAGATAAACAATTAAAAAAAAAAACGCTAAAACTAGAAAACTTCTGAAAAAAATCACTAAAACAAAAAAATATCAAAACTAATAAAAAATCGCCAAAAACCGAAAAAATAGGCGAAACGAATAAAGCGCTAAAACTAAAAACGTGTAAATCTAAAAAAATCTAAAAGAAATCGCCAAAAACCGATAAAAAATCACCAAAAAGAAACAAGAGCCAAAACTAAAAGTTATTTCCTGTAACTAAAATTATCCTCAAAATACAAAAAAAAAAAAAATGCCAAAATATTCGATTATATAGGCTAAAGTTTGTATATATTGAAATTTCCACAGGAATGTCAACTTTTTGTAGAGTGCGACACCAAACAAATATGCATGTCTTTTCAAAGAAAACGAATCATTTTTTCTACTTCTTTATATATTTGCTGAGGCCGTCAGCAAGTTCTACATTTGATAAAATTTTAAGAAAAATCGAGTCACATTGTTCTGAAATACAAACTTAATTGCTTGCTGTCGCACGCGACAAAAACAGAGTCTTTCTCGTGGAAATGCCCATATGTAGTGTCGGTTTCCGTAACCCTTCGTGTGCTAGTCTAAAGGCTTCATTAGTCTTTACTTTCTGTTGCTGTTCTGTGCCGTTCCTTTCTGTATAAAATATTTTGCAATTACTTTGTGAAAAAAATCACCTGGCAACCTATAGAATTGATCACACTTGTACACAAAATATCACAACACACTAATAAATACACACTTTTGGCTGTCACTTAACGTTGAATTCTATTTTCTACAGATTTTTCCGCAACAGAACAGAACGAAAAAAGTAAAAACTAACCACACATACAGATCTTCAACTCAACAGAAACAAAACAGCTGATTCAGAACAGAACAGCACGTACAAACTAATTCTGCCTTAAGTCACATTTTGTTGAATTTATTTGGATCAAAGTTAAATATTTTGTAATGGGATTGGGCTTGAAAAAACTCTTGCATTATTAAATATGTTTACTTTAATTATTAAATGTAAAATGACATTAAAAACAAAAAAAAAAAAAAACAAAAAAAAAATGTTGATTTTATATTTTGTATATTTGCAAGCACATATGTACGTATGTATTTTTTGTGCACATGTGTATTATTTTACATATATAAGTACCCTGTCGGAGAATGTGTGGTTGACTACAAAAATAGTTAACTTTTCCTAGACTGACTAAAACGTAACTGCAATGTCATTCAAAACAAACCCAAAATTAATTCTTAAGTTGAGTACGTAATAGAATTTGATGAGAGCCAACAAATTTATTCTCAGCTACTTTAAAACTCATTTCAGTTTTATATTAACAGTTTACTGTTGTTTTTTTAGATCGAATCTTAGCTGAGTGGTAGCGCGTTGAGTACACAACGTGTGGTGATACATGTTCAAACCCCAGAAAAAATTTTTTAATTTACTGACTACCACGTGATTAAAAAAAAATTAACTTTAAGTTAGCTGAAAGTAATGCAGAGTGAGACAATAGACTGCCGCCTAGGACATCGCAATGTTAAAATAGTGAGTTTATTACATTGAAAAGTAATCCAGGTGTCAGTCAGTAATAGTTAGCTTAAAGTTACTTTAAAGTTAGCGTAATTTCCGACAGGGTATATATGTCTGTATGTATGCATGTATATCATAATTTACATACTTACGTATTTAACTGCTCATGCAAGCAAAAATGTATAACAATTTATTGCCAAATCAAGTAAAAATTATTCGGTTGACAGCTTGGCAAATATTAAAATATTTAAGTGCTTTGATAATGCAAATACTGTATGACACCGCATTATCAAATCATTACATGGGGAAGGAATCCCCTGAGATAAAATATTAGACTAACAAAAAAAAAAAGAAAAAAAAATCAGTTGATTTAATATCTGGACAAAATTTCTTTTACATGCAGTCTTTCTTCTTTCGAGAGAGAGAGAGAGAGAGAGAAAATCAACCTTATTCCAGTTGTCAACATCGAAGTCGCGTCAATACAATACCAAAAAATTTGGTGTTGTCTACTTGTTGTCGAAAACAATAGACTACTTTTGACAGACTCATGCTATTTTTTTTTGGACCTTAGGGAACAGAAATAGCCTGTCAATAGCACAAAATTTTTCGCAAGGGCGAGTAGACAAGCCGCAATATTTCGGGTTATACAAACGTGACGTCGATATTGATAACTGAAATAAGGGGGATTACTTTTTATGAACAACTCTCAGTTTGAATAGATTTAATTTTATATTTTTTCCGGACAAACTTGAACCGAGTTGCCAATAGGTTAAATTTTTTCACTCACAATTGTATTGCAATGTAAAGGGCAACTCAATTCAATTCTGTGTGAAAAAAAATGTAATCTATTGGCAACTCGGTTCAAGTTTGTCCGCACAAAATATAAAATTAAATCAATTCAGGCTGCGAGCAGGGTTGTCAGATATTGCGATATCTCGCTCGCCTAACGATTTTTGAACTTGTTTGGCGTCTAAATTTTTGATTTAGCGACAAGGCGGGATTTCTGGCAATAAATAAATTTATTGGCGAGTTTTATGGATATTTTTTTTTAACAAAATAAAATTTTTCGAAATTTTAAAAATAGATTCTACTCGTCTGCAATAAATTAATGTCCTAATTCAGTAATAGGGCATTTACATTACCTCGAAATCTAGTACTTTCGAGACTTCGAGCTAAATCTTGCTACTTTTTACTAGATTTCCCATATAAAACAAAATCTATTTTGTTGGTAGATTTGTAGGAAATTTAATAAAAATCTAATATTTTTTATTAATTTTTTACCACCCTGTAAGACATATTTATAAAAAAGATGAGTAAACAATCTTGTTAAATGTCAAAAAAAAAGGAGGTCTAAAAGGTATAGATTTTCATAAAGATTTTGATTAAAATCTTCTAGATCTTGTGCCGGTGTAAATGGCCTATAAGAATATTTAAGACGTTGTTGTTTGAAAATACTTTTGAGTTCTTGTGTTTGAATTCTGTAAATAATTTTCTTCAAAAATGGTTGTTGTCTTTGCTAATGAAAATAAAAATATTGCCATGTTTTTAAAAATTAAATTAAATAGGGCATTTACATTACCTCAAAATCTAGTACTTACGAGATTTCGAGCTAGATCTAGCTGCTTTTTACTAGATTTCCCATACAAAACAAAATCAAGTTTGTGAGTAGATTTGTAGGCAATCTACTCAAAATCTAATATTTTTATTTATTTTTTAGTACCCTGTACAACATATTTATAAAAAAGATGAGTGAATTAGCTACGGCCTGCTTAAAAAGGTGTGTGACTTAGCTACATTGTAGTTATTTGGTTGTAGTTTTGGAAATTTTTTAGTTAATGGGTTTTGTTTTGGATAAAAAATCTTGATAAATGTCAAAATAAGTTGGTCTAAACGGTATAAATTTTCACAAAGATTTTCATTAAAATCTGCTAGATTTTGTGCTGGTGTAAATGGGCTAAAAGCATTATCCAATAGTTTGAAAAATATATGAAAATATATGTGTCCGAAATAATGTTTGCAACACAATCATAAAGCAAATACACGAACCTTCTAACATAGGCTGAGTTTACATCTGGCATTTATTGTGTGTTATTTGCCCAAAAAAAAAAAAAAAAAACGTAACCAATTAATTTCTAATGAAAAACTGTTTGATTCAGACATACATTTATTGATTTAAACAGTTTCCAATCATGTTGGATTCTATAAAATTGTCTATTCGTTACGTATGAAACTATTTAACTTAATAAATACATGTCTGAATCTAAAAGTTTTTCATTGGTAATTAGTGGTTACGCTTTTTTTACGCCTGCGTGGAACATGACACAAAGATGGAAACCCGGCCACAGACAATAAATAATAATTGTTTTAAAGAATCACAACTGCGGCTTTGTTCGTCCATTGAGAAGACGATACAATCGTCGAACAGAATTAGGGCATGAATCAATTTCACTTTGATGAAATTCGTTATAGTGATTATAAAAATTAAAGCGTTTTGAATTTGGTTGAGAAAAATTTACAAGAAATAATATGTGGTGTTTTTATTTCTACTTCTGGTAATTTTTTTTACTAAATTTTTATACGATTATTTTTTTTTTAATTCATATAAAAAAATTGTTACATAAAAAGAAATTTATCATAAAACTGGGGGCAAATTACGGCACTTGTTATCGAACGAAATTACGAAATATTTCAATAGAGTTTATGTAAAAATATTTTAAAATTTCGAATCGTATCGAATGCCGTAATTTGCCCCTTGAATCTGGCGGTTTTTGGCGATTTTTAAAATCAGTTTGGCGAAATTTGTCGAGCAAAATCGGACAAACTTGAGCAAAGTTGCCAATAAGTTAAATTATTTCAAACAAAATTGTGTTGAGTTGCCCCATCGTATAAGAAAGTTTGTGAAATTAAATTATGAGTGACATTTGGTTTGAGAAATAATTAATAAAAATAAGAAATACTATTAATATTAATATTAAAATATGTGAAATACGCCAAGAAAATAAAGTAAACTTTTTTTGTTTACATATGGCAGCTTTCCGGCAAAATTTTCTTCAAGGAATGAATTGAGCTGCAGAAAAAAATTTTATCCGGACAAAACTTCTGTTCCGAGAAAATGGGTAGACTCACTCTTTAGAAAACAACTGTTATGGGAAAGAATTAAATAATTACTCGTTCTATAAACACATTTACTGTTCATTAATAAGTTATTTAAACATTTTATTATTTGAAAGAAAGGAATACTTCCTTCCTTACAATTTATATATTGTACTCGTATGTACAAAAAACCCAATGTTACAAAACGACATCACCCAGTCAGTCAGTCATTCACATATTCATAAATGTAATTTTATGTGGAATTTTATATATTGTTTGCTTAGCACATTTTTATTTTCAGTTAATATTTTTCCTTAACAATGCTAAACAATGTAATTTACACGCAACAAATATTTGACGTTGCCGCACAATTGTGTTATAAGAACAATAGTAATAGAGAAAGGAAACAACTTTAGGGGTTTACTTAAGCCCTTACATGCATATATATAAATATACTTTAAACACCCTTTGGCTGTTGAACTTAAAGTAAACATTTCACCAGATACTCTCACCACCGACTTAAAACAAACACTTACTGCATAAATATACTCATACGAGTACATAAATACTTACATACATATGTATGTATGTACTTACATGTCTCTTTAAAGTGAAGGTGTAGATAAATATGTGTAAGTATCTTTTTATATTAAATATTTCCTTCCAGTTTGACTTTCTTCTTATCAATGGCAGCATCTTGTCTTCCGAAAAAAAAAGTACAAAAACAAACAAACAAACAAACACTGTTTCTTTGTATCGTTGAACTATTTTTGTCTTTTTGACATTTTAATACCTCAACTTTAACACAGTTACACTCTTGCAGACACACACACACATATATATGTATATATATATCCTTTTTTTATTGAATCCCAGTTACATATATTTGCAACCATCAGGCATGCAACAAGTGTTGAAGCATTTTTTTTTGGTTGTGTTTTCGTTAGCTCTTGTTTTTATGTCAAATTACACAATTTCACATGCACTGTATGTTTTGTATTTATATTGTATACGAACAAGAGAAGTCCTTAAGGACTTTAAGCAGCTTGTCATCAGTATTGTCTATGGGTTGGTTGTCTTTGGCTTGTATTTAAGTTGATTTAAAATTCTCAACCCTATGACTGGTAAGACAAACGTCTTAACTTGGCTAAGATTCGTTTAGTGTTCTATCATTGTAATCGCTTGGAGTTAAATATACCAACGTACATACGTACTTATGAATGGAGACGCAGCAAATATAAAGTGCAGTCTTTAAGGGGTTTTTTTCTTTTACACTGTGGAAATAATTTAAGTAATAAAATAAAATAAAAGTTTGCAATAATAACGTCTTGTTAACTCCATTTAGAACTTTAAAATATTCGACAAAAATGCTTCTCCATAAGCTTTTACTTAAACATATTGAACACATCCTTTACCTGCAATGCAAGTTTGAAGAGGTACGAAGTTAGCTCTCAAACGAATTTCAGGTAATACATATATGTAGCAATGTTTAACTGAATCTAAATTATTTTTAACTTTTTAGGGCTTACGAGTATTTTTGAAATCGGTTAAATTTTTTTTAAATTTTTTGTTTTTGAACTTTTGCTGTCAATTTTATATTTTCAGGGGCGGGGCTACGCCTAATTTGGCAAATATTAATGTCCGACCACTTTTCGTAATTCAACCTCGCGTTACTTTGAGATCTCACGGTGGTGTAGGCCAACTTTCATAAAAATCGGCCAAGCAGAAGCACATGAAATATAATATTAATCTTTAGTGGGCATGGCCCCGCCCACTTTTCTTAGCACAAAATTATGGCTTTCTAGTATCAAAACTGTTTGCCAAGTTTCATTGCAATCGGTTAAATAGAAGTACATATAATTTAATACTAACCTTTCATGGGCGTCGCCCCGCCCACTTTTTAAATGGAAGGTTAAGTATTCATCACAACTCAAGGTGTGTACCGAGTTTCTTAAAAATGTGCTTAGTAGTAGCCCGTGAAATATAATATTAAATTCTAGGGGGCGTGTGCCCGCCTACTTTTTTAAATGCAAGCTTAAGTCTTTCTCAAAGCTCAGCGTATGTGTTAAATTTCATAAAAATAGGTTAAATAGAAGTCCGTGAAGTGTAATATTAAATTCTAGGGGGCGTGTGCCCGCCTACTTTTTTTACATGCAAGCTTAAGTCTTTTTCAAAGCACAGGGTGTTACGTTTCGTAAAAATCGCTTAAGTAGAAATACTTTAAATATAATATCAAATTTTAAATGGGCGTGTCCCCGCCTACTTTTTTAAATGCAAGATTAAGCCTTTTTCAGAGCTCAGGGTGTGTGCCAAGTTTCATAAAAATTGTTAAAATAGAAGCCCGTGAAATATATTATTAAATTCTAATAGGCGTGTCCCGCCCACTTTTTTAAATGCAAGATTAAGTCCTTCGGTTAAGTAGGAACGCTTGCAATATAAAATTTCATTTTAATGGGAGTGGCTCCGTCCATTTTTTAAAACTTAAAATCGTGTCATAAGAAACCCAGGTATGTGCTAAGTTTCGCAGTAAGCGGTTAAGTAAAAGATCATAAAATCAAAGAAAAAATTAGTGGGCGTATTTCCGCCCACTTTTTTTCGCAATGTGATTAAGATGAAAAGAAAAAGAAGGCTTGTCCCACAGTTTCGAAAACGTTCGTCTTGTCGCACACTTAAATTCAAAACAAAAACAAATACAGCCCAATCATGAATATTCCCTCGGAATTTATTTCTCACGGAAAAAAATTTTCTCGAGAAAACATTCCTCGAATAATAAATTCCTTGGGAACAAAACAGAGTAATACGTGGCATCACCGCAAAAAACGATCGTTGTTTGCTTGTTTTTTGACATTTTGTTTCTCTTTTTTATTTTGAGTGAGAGAGTAAACAAAATTACTACATTTCACCAACTTGAAAAAATATGTAAAAAAGTTTATAAATGATTTATTTGGACATTCACCAACTTGAAAAAATATGTAAAAAAAAGTTTATAAATGATTTATTTGAGCATTATTTAAGTTTTTCCAAATACAAGAACTATAAAATAAAGCTTATGTATATAAATTTTATTTTAATGGAGTATTAACCATGTTTTTATATAAATTCCCTTCTGTTTTGCAAGGCAAAGATTTTTAGTGAAAAAAGCAAGTTCAACTGCGTTCATAACACCTACTTTTTCCCCGGGGAGTTTTTTTATTCCCGCATTTGGTAAAAATAGGGAAAAACAAATTCATAATAGGAGAAAAGGGAAAAGTGACAAAACTCGTGCGGAATGTTTGTTTATGATTGTGCTTAAAAAAAAAATACAGACGAACTGATAACCTTCTCCTGTTTTGAATTCGATTAAAAATCTTCTTAGTTGTTGAATTTTTATAGTCTTTTCCGTCAGCAAACTTAACTGCCAATGCACAAAATCGTCAAAGAAAAGGACAGCACTTTGGAATGTGGAAATCTGGCATTTTCAAATCGCGCGTTTTCCTGCAACACCCTCGATAAACTTTCCAAACGCCCACAGGCACAGTGTATGTTTTTTCTTCTTCTCTGACAGTGCAAATGTTCTCATTTAAACATCTTTTTGAAAAGTAATTAAATTAGAAAATTATTTCTCTGAGTGTTTTTTTTTTTAATAATTTGTTGCTTCAGTCATTGTGGACGACTTGGAATAGCAATTGTTTTCCTCAGCACAAGTCAAGAAGGAGTAGAAATTCCTCGCTGTGAGGAGTGAGCAGAAGGACGTTGAAAATGTTGCATGATGATGTTTTAATATTGTATTTAAAGTGGTTTTGTAAATCAAAAGATTATGTGGTAAATGATTTGTAATTGTTGACAATTTATAAACAATTACATATTAAAAAAGATTTTGAAACGGAAACAATAATTTAAGACATTGTTAAATGATTTAAAGAGTTTATATGAAACATTCTTGAAATAAATTTTATATACAAATGTACATATGTATTTATGTGTTAAAATGTTAAAAAAAAATAAATTGATATTCAAATGAAGTTTTTTTCTTTACTTCTTTTAACATTTTTTTTGGTTTCCACAATTTAAAATCAAATTAATTTTATAGATTGAAATGCTTCTGTTACAAAAAACTGCCATAAATGCTCCCTTGAGTATATACGCGTTAAAAAGGTCTTAAATCTAACTCAATTATCGCACAATTTATTGGCTTATTATGAACCAAATATGCGAGAGAAGTAGACGTACTAGTATAAACTAGTGATGTAAAGAATATTCGTATACGCTTCACGTAATTTATTATCAGCCAAATTCTAAATGTTCCCCGGGAAATAAATCCCATGGAATTATTTGTTTTCTTTAAAAATTTCTTAAATTGCTCTTCCAATATTTTGCTCATTGTTATGGCCCGTCAAGACAGCGTTATAAAAAAATTTATATATTTCAACGTTTTTTAAAGTAATCGGCAATCAATTAAATCTTGTAGTAACAAAAGATTTTAAATCTAAAATTCGCATTCATATTAGGCGCCTGCACAAGAACACTAGCAAGAACTTTTAAGACATGATAGATTTTTCAAATGCTTTACAACAGCAAAATCTAATCTTCTTTGTTTGTTTTAAACGCTAAACAACAATGTTTGCAAGAAATTTGTTTCAGTTATTGCAGTTATAGGAGTAAAGAAAAAAATACTTCGCTACGAAAGAATTTGTGATGCTTGCTTGCTTCTTCATACGCATGGGCGAGTTTACAAACGTCATGCATGTATGTACACACACACAGTGTGTGTATGATCTTTTATTTTTCTGCGCACATACAAAAGCTCACGTGCATTGACATTAGTTGTGTGCGCTTACTTTAAATAAATTCAGTGAAGTGCGACTTTGTCCCGCGCACGAAGGGTTCCGTACGGACACTAGATATTAATTCAATACGAACTTGAGCCTATATAAAATATAGTTTTGGCATTTTTTATCATATTTGGGTTTTTTTCGGTTTTGAGCGTTTTTTAGTTTTGGCGTTTTTTGCTTTTTTCGATTTTGGCGATTTTTTATTTATTTTGGCGATTTTTACATTTTGGCGATTTTTTTTCATATAAACATTTATTTTAGTCTTGGCACCTTTTTCGGTTTTTGGCGTTTTTTCATTTTGGCGACTTTTTTCATTTGGGCGATTTTTAAGAATTTGGCTATTTATTTTAATGTTAGAAATTTTCGTTTTTAATTTTGGCGATTTTTTTTTAAATTTTGCCGATTTTTTTCGGTTTAGCGATTTTATAATTTTGGAATTTTTTAGTTTTACCGTTTTTGAAAATTTCAAGAGTTTGCCTCTTACGTTTTCCAAGATACAGCAAGTTGTCAAAATTACATAGTCGAAATTGCATTAACTGATAGAACACCCTTTAATTTAAATTTTTTTAAAAATTTTAGTGTGTCTGTATAAAAATACACTCATTTTATAAATTATGTATATGTTAAAGAAAATTTATTATTTGACATATTGTCAGAAGTGTATATAAAATAATTGAAATTTATTTGCTGGTAGTTTAGCATGTCTATATACGTATTTCATTGGCGCTTGAACCAAATCATCAGTAGACTTAACCACAAATTTTAAACAGTCACAAACCTCTTACTTTATGCATAGACTTTCAAAAACTATATGAGAATTCATAAAATAATAATACTTTTGAAAATCACAAAAGAAAAAATAAGCTTAGTAGGCTGGGTTTTGTATCAGTTTCATGTAATATAATAGGCAAACTTTAAATAGTACTAAATTGTTCCATTGGGTGCTACGGTACTTTTGACATTCAAATAGTGCTGTAAAAAGTACAATTGTACCAACTTTTCCATCCCTGACATCAATTATCTCCATCGTGCCTCGCTTATTAAACGACATATTGCTTTGGTATAATACTCGTACATACTACGACAATACCATATAAAAAACAAGACGTATTTACATTTCAAGACTATTTACGCAGGCCTCTAATTAATATTCAGATTCTAACTCGCGCACATTGTCCCACATATTCGCAATTGTATTCGCGAATAACCAACTGTTGTCATCACTAAAAAGTACAACACTTGACTTTGAAGCCTATAAATGCCAAACATTAAAGACTTCCTCTATTTTTTGTGTGTTTGTTTTGTTATGTTTTCTTTTTATGGATACAATGTTGCCGTGGATCTGCCACATAAAACTCACGTAGCCGCTCACTTGACAAGGGAGCGTTTGATGTATGTTGAGAACTTTTTTTTTTTTTTTTTGTAATACATTGTTACAGATTTTACTTCTTTTTTTTATTCTATTTGCAACTTTTTAAAATGCCAAACAATATGGTGTGTTTCGTCCGTCCATCTACTTAATAAGAAATGCTACAAGCAAATTGAAAGCAAGAAAAAAATAAAGATTGGGCTTTGTTAATTTAACATCTTGTTGTAATAATTTCCTAAAAAACACACACACACACAGAGTGCCAAAGTATGAATGTACGCACAAGGTAAAGGTCCCCTCTTGTTGTTATAAATAAGAAGGAAAGCAAAAAGAAACCACAAAAGATAAAGTTGACATGATTTTTTTTATATCGCGCCTCCTTAAGCGCACAATTGCATTTCAAGAGTGTATTAAAAATTGTAAAACATAAAATTGGTGGAATAAAAGAAACGATTCGCGGTGTTGTCCTTATACATACAACCAGATATATGTACATACATTCATACATATGTACTTACTTTCAGGCTGTTCAAACTGGCACCAGAGTGCCGAACATCAAACGACTTTTTATACAAATGAAATGAAAACAAAATACACATACGCATATAAAGGGTGTCCCAACAAGAATGCAAGATTTAAATTTGGCGCCATTCGAAGTGTCATTGTTTGACATTTGAACAATTGTTATAGTTTGCTAGTAGAAGGTACAAAGCTAGTAAAAATGGAGTGCTACACGAATGAACAACGCATTCTCATTGTGAAATTGTTTTACCAAAATGGTGAAAGTCTTGCGGCTACAGTTCGCAAATTGCGATCAATTTGGGATCCCAATAATGCTCCAAAAGAGTCAACTGTAAAGAAATTAATGGATAAATTTGCCGAAACTGGGTCTGTTAGTGATGTAAAGACAACAACGCGCCTTCGACCAGGGCGATCGATCGAAAATGTCGCAGCTGTACGTGATGATTATATATAATTAGTGTCTCCAAATTCACTATGCAGAAGAAATGAATGTGGAGGGCATGTGGTTTCAACAAGACGGCGCCACATGTCATACAGCCAGAGAAACAATTCAATTGCTGCATCAGTCATTTCCACTGCATTAATAAAATACCGCAGCATTTATGCAAAACGCTCATTGAAAATTTCAATAAAAGTTCGCGTGTGTGCCAGCAAAGCCGCGGCGGCCATCTGCCCGATATGTTGTTCCACACATAACGTGATTCTGTCTACTTTACGATAAAATAAAGTTTCACGATTTTTTTTTTAAATTATTTGTGTTTTATTTAAAATTTAAATCTTGCGTTCTTGTTGGGACACCCTTTACATATCTCTCGGGTTTCTCTCTGTAGGCAGCTCTGACTTATACACATAAGTACATCATAAATCACTTCATCAAACATTATCTAGGCAGTTGGTACTTTTGAGAAGAAAATGGGCGCTGAAAATTATGTAGAATGCTATTGCTTCTCTCAAATCTCGGTTTTTTTTCTAGATTTCCTTTTATTTTAAAATTTTTTTTTAGTAAACAATTTATATTAGGTTTGTTCATTTACTAAAAATTGTTACGAATTTGCAACAATTTTAGACTTCTAATCTCAATTAGAATAATAGCTTAATTTCGGTAATACTTTGGTGTATTTCAATTTAAATTTATTACTTATAGTGTGTAGTACCATAGAATTTCCCAGTTAAAGTTTAAAATATGACTTAAGCACTTTTCCCTTATTGCCACAGAAATAATATTCATTTCTACATGTCGCCCAGCGTTGCCGTTGTGACACTAAAGTATCACTTTTGACCATTTTTCGTGCCAATGACACTTTTTATGACCCTTTTTTAATTTTAACAATATGTACGGCTAGGGCAATCATATGTTCAAAAATTGGACGAAACACAGTCTAGCATGTCAGGTATTGGAAAAAGTGCTGCTGGTCCAGTTGGCGATATTCGGCTCGATGGTGTCGATCATTTTACTGTTTTGGTCGATACAAAAGCCAATAAATGGTGAAAAATTGGAAAAAATCTGACACTCAAATCCAATAAGAAAATATGTATTTTAACTGACTTTCATCTTCAATCGTAATAAAACTTTTTATGAGTAAAATTTTGGCAAACCCAGCAATTTCGTCTACAGACGGTCTTCACTATTTTTTAACTGGCTTTCGTTTCTAACTTTTTTTTTCATCTGTAAATGGAAACTTAACTTTAAAAAATGATAATTTTTACGATCTGGCCAGTTAGAGGGTTAATATTGATTGATAGTGTATGTATTTTAATTAATTTGATTTAAGTCTAATGTATTTATGAAATGTTAAAATTCGTGTTTTTTTTTTAATATAAATAAATGTTATTTTTTTTGTTCACAAGAAACTTGACCCTATTTTACTGTAAAATACCCTTTTCATGACCCTTTTTTTCTCTTAAATACCCTTTTTATGACACCTTTTCGAAATTGTCAACGGCAACCCTGCATGTCACTAATCAGTTCAGTTCTCTCTGAGAATGATGGCATTGCCAGAATAAGGATATTAAAATCATACAAACTTTTATTAGTTAAAGTACTGTTTTTGCATACGATTTTTTAACAAAGCTTTGTTAGCCTTAAAATGTGTGTTAGTTAACGTATACTTCAAAGCTGAGTTAGAATTTTTTTTGCATACGAACCTTAATATTTTACTAAAAGCAAGACAATACGATTAATTAAAAACAATTTGAATTTTTGGATAGAATATTATTATTAAAATTTTTTTTATTAAAAATTTTTAATAATTTTTTTTTGCGTATGGTTTGTTTATTATATGGAATTAAGCCTTACTAAAATGAAATAAAAAACATTTACGGGGCTTGAGAATTATGAAAAGCAAATATGTATTATAAAAATAAAAATTATGCATTTTAAATTTTAGTACTATTTTGTAGCATCTTTCTAGCATTTCTTAGCATTTCTTTAAATGGGGGTCTACTGTATAATTCGAAACGAAAGAAAATGCTTTCGAATTAGTATGTTTATAACATATAAACTGTCGAATTACAGAGTAGACCGCAAGGGCGATTAGACCTCTGGTTACACTGGTGAGGTTATGCTTTGTAATTTTTAGAATTAAAATTTTACATTTTATTTCCACTTTACCAGAAGACAGTTGCAAAAAACTCGTTAAGAGCATTCTTATTAAAAATAAATGCAGCACACCAAATTCACAACGGACCTCTAATTTATATTGCAAAAAAAAAAAAAAAAAAACAGCGTATTCTGCTTTCTTTCACTTTTAATAATAAAAGCTGCTTTGGTAAACGTTTATTCCCCTCAGGAGTAGAAAAGGTAAAAATCATTTAATAAATGATGTCAACCTCAGAAATACTTGAAACATTTCGTTTGCTCTCCACAACATTACTTGACAACGAAGGACTTTTTCTTTTTGTGTGTGTGTGTAAGTGTGTGACAGAATATTTCATGAGTACGACGAGTTCAAGTGAAAAATACTTTGACAACTGTTTTTTTTTGTTCTACATCACTTGTATTGCATACAAAAGTATCTTTTGATACTGCGACGAATTGCCGTAAAATTAACGCCATTTCGCTACCTCAAATATGTTGAGTGTATGTCTAAGTTATATTTAATACTGCTTTTGTTATTAAAATTCTTATTTATTCTTTTTTTTTCTTCTTACACTCTGTGCTTTCCTCTAAATAATTCAATAAAAAAATTGATGAACAAGTTGTCATGGTTTAATATGGCATGGCATGGCAGTCTTAAAAAAAAATCTCATGAAAAAAAATATGTTTCAAACTTATTTCATTTTTTCTCTCTAAACATTTTTTTCTATGTAAGTAGTATGTAAAGCTGTTACCTTTTTCTTTTTTTGGTTGGTAGGTGACTGCTAAAAGTTTTGACTTAATTAATTTGGGTGGTGTAAACTTTTTATACAATTTTTTTTTCTACTTTCTTTTTATTGGCTTTTGTCTGTCCATGATAAAACGTCATTAATAAATTCTGCTCGAATTGAGCTGATAAATAAATGACGATAAACTTTCAGTTGGTAATAAAAAAGGATATTTTTAATCTCTGCTTTTTCATTCTACAAAGATAACAGGTACTTTGATGCAGGCAATTATTGGGTAACTTTAGTTTTGTTGTTTTTCTTTGAAAAAGTTTTATCCTTAAAAGGCAAATGGATTGACTTGTTTTATTTTTTTGTGATACCTGCTGTACTTTGAAAATTCATGTCAAATACTTTGGTGATTTATTGCAAAGTACTGTAACATTTTTAACTTAAAAAAAATATTATTTTTAACTTGTAAAAATGTTATTTTTGTTGGTTCGCAAATTTGCCATTAAATAAAAATTACCCAGAAATGTTGTCATATATGGGGATATCTAGCCAAACGTGGCGACGAAATTCCATAAAATTCTTATCAAATCAGACACTTTATTTAGTCAATACTTATATTAATAGCTTTTAAACACACAATGTCACATTAATTCACTAATAGAATAGCACGATGTTAACTTCGCTTTACTTGACTTTTCAATACTGCTTAGTGTTTAGTCGATGCATCGCCCTTTTTTGAACTCCACATAAAGATTCCAGAAGAATGATCGTAACGTTGAGAAGGTCTAAGCACTCTCTCAGTACCGGCTTCAGATCTCGTCATTAGTTCATGTTAGAATTCGGTCTGCTGATTTGTGTGTTTCTACAATATGGGACATTGAGCAACAACCCAAAAGCGCTTCTGAGATTTAACCTCTTTTTCTACCAATCTCCTATCACAAAATATGCCAACTACGATAAGTCCTATTGTTACGTTTTAAACTTTTAAAAATTTTAGTTTTTGCTCGCTCCAGTTTTCGCAATTAAATAAGAAGCTGGGGACTTCTTCTTATCCCATCAAAAACACTATTCGACTAAATACTGATATTAAGATTTTTTAAAACACACAATGTTAATCTAATTCACTGCTAGAATGCCATGATGTTAATTTCGCTGCTCTGTACATAATTAATACTATACTTGGGTCGAACTCGTTTAAGACACAAACCTATGATTTGTATCAACAATGAACTAGTGAACGAGTTACACCCAAGTCTACTGCACAATGGTGCTCTTTTAGCGGATTCACCGCCCTTTTTATAATTAGTATACAGTTCCCAGAAAAATGTTAGCAACGTCCAGAAAGTCACAGTGCATTCAACAGTCTCTCATACCAGCTTTCTTTCGATCACATCATGTAACAATTAATTCTTCTGTTGGCTTGTGTATTGTATCTCGCTTAATATAATTTTTTTTTAATATTCATAAAATATTTATTGAAATTTTCTTAAGATTTATTTAATATTTCGAAGCAAAAATGCAGGTGGCTTAGAGCAATTTTATAATTAAGGGCACACACATATGTATGTCTTTCAGCATGTTTTTGTGTTCTTGTATTATATGGATTATAATTTTTGTATACACATAAAATATATTATGGGAAACATTTACATATATTAGGTCAGTTCACCTAAATTTTCATAACAATATACAATGTATGACACTATAGTTAATAAAAAAAATTTAGTTCAATATAAACAAGTAAGAGTGCTATATTCGGCTGCGCCGAATCTTATATATCCTTTACCAAAGTGCGTTTATGTAGTATAGAGATACATACATAAGCACATAGTTACTTTTATGTACAAAGAAAAAAAAATAATTTTCAAGGCCTAGAATCATAATTTTAGATTTTTCTGATTACTTATACCAATCTAGTAGTTCTTAAAAAAATATAGAAAGTGTGTTAAGTGAAAAAAAAAGGAAATTAAAAAAATGTTTTATTTAGTTACTTTAATGTCCAGAAAAAATCATAGTTTCCAGCTCTGGACCTGTGGTTTTTATTTTTATAATTTTCTATACCAAACTTTTCTTTCCAAAACGTAAAATATATATAATTTATAAAGGAAAAGATAAAAATTAATTAGACTTAGTTACTTTTATATATCAAAAAAGTGTAAGTGTCCCAACTATTAACTCATCCTTTTTGATTTTCTGATTTCTTACACCAATCTCTTTCTTTTAAGAATTTAAGAAATGTTTAATTTATAAAAAAAAGGAAAAATTTGTTTTAGTAACTTACTTTTGTATAAAAAAAGTTAAAGTTTTCCAACCCTGGAATCGTCTTTTTAATTTTTTTAATTGTTTTTTTATTTGAAATACCAATTTTATTCGATATCAAGCATAAAATAAGTTCATTTAATAAAGAAAATAAAAATAAATTTTCGGTAGTTAATTTTTCATAAAAAGTTTCAGTTTCCCAACCCTGGAATCATCCTTTTTGATTTTTCTGATTTCTTACACCAATCTTTTTCTTTTAAGAATATAAGATATGTTTAATTTATAAAGAAAAGGAAAAAATTCTTTACTTTAAAGTTTAAAGTTTGTATAAGAAAAAAAGTTAAAGTTTTCCAACCCTGGAAACGTTTTATTAATTTTTCGAAGTTTAATTTTTTATTTGAAATACCAATTTTATTCGTGGTGAAGTATAAATTAAGTTTATTTAACAAAAATAAATAAAAAATTAGTTTACGGTAGTTAATTTTATATATCACAAAAATCGTAGTTTTTCCAACCCTGGAATCATCCTTTTTGTTTTTCTGATTTCTAACGTCAATTTCTTTCTTGTAAGAACATTAGATATGTTTAATTTATAGAAAAAAAAGGAAAAATTTGTTTTAGTAAGTTACTTTTGTATAAGAAAAAAAGTTAAAGTTTTCCAACCCTGGAAACATCTTATTAATTTTGAAGTTGAATTTTTTATTTGAAATACCAATTTTATTCGTGGTGAAGTATAAAATAAGTTTATTTAATAAAAGTATTTAAAAAATTAGTTTACGGTAGTTAATTGTATATATCACAAAAATCGTAGGTTTTCCAACCCTGGAATCATCCTTTTTATTTTTCTGATTTCTTAAATCAATCTCCTTCTTTTAAGTACATTACATATGTTTAGTTTATAAAAAAAGGAAAAATTTGTTTTAGTAAGTTACTTTTGCATAACAAAAAAAATTTCGGTTTTCCAACCCTGGAAACGTGTTTTTAATTTTTTTAAATTTTTTTTTAATTTTTTTTAGTTAGAAATACCAATTTTATTCATACTAAATAAAGTATAAAATAAGTTTATTTAAGGTACCAATACACTACATGTTTTTGCTTGTGTTTTTTCAAGTTTACAATTCACATGTTTTTTTTTATGTCTGTCAAACTTGATTAATTTACATACGGTTTTTAATTTTTGGTCACCAACTTGTATGTACAATTTCACGTGACATCGGCCATTATTGTTTACAACAGCTTTTATTATAACATTAAAGCCGGTGGAAATTTCTTTGGTAGCGTTGCTGAAGTGCCGGCGTCACTGAAAAGCCGGCGTCACAAATATTTATTTAAGTTTTTTTCTTTTTAATCTGCAAAATATGGAGCTTGTATCAACACTTTTTGTTATATACTTTATATCATTGTTATTAAAATTTTAAAATGAAATAAAAAATAATTAATTTATCACTAATGCAAATACTTTAAACGGACGGCTAATGATATCGGAGACATTCAACCGTCGATAAATGTTTTCACATGGCATAGACATTTGAAAACACATGTGTGAACATAAGAAAATAGAACATGCGCTAATTGAAAATTTGTCTTATGTTGTTGAGGTCACCAACTACATGTTTTTACCGAATTATCTAAAATTTGACAGGTGCAATGTAAAAAACATGTAGTGTGTAGGCACCTTTAATAAAAAATTATTAAAAACTAGTTTTCGGTTGTTATTTTGTATGGCAAAATGAAGTTTAAGTCTCCCAGCTCTGAAACCGTGTGCTCGATTTTGCTGATTTTCAATACCAATCTTATTTCGACCATTTCTGACCCACCAGTTCAAGAACGAAGTCTCTAGCTTTTCTGGGAGCTTCGGAAAACCGATTTCACGTGCAGACAGACGGACAGACGGACATCGCTTATTCGTCTTCCCTATGCATAGGGATCCAGAATATATATACTTTATGGCTCGCTTATTAATATTCTAGAAATTACAAACGGAATGACAAACCTATATATACTCTTTTACCATTTTTTGGTAAAGGGTATAAAAATATGCTATTAGCATATTAATAAAAAGAAGTGTTTATGCCTCAAATTTAATACAATTCTTTTTCTACTTTTTTCTTTTCTTTCAGGTTACATCTGGTCGCTTGATAATATTTACATAGAATAATTAAAAGAATAAATAGAAATAAATCAATCAATCATAAACAATAAACTTATTAGTTTTTAAGCGTATTAACAAGAAATAGTAAAAATTTATAAACAAAAGTATGTATCTAAAAAGAAATAGATAAATAACAGTGCAACCTTGATGGCATCAACAGTAATAAGGGTCATTAAATAGCTAAAATTAAACCAGTTTGTTTAAATGTATAATTTATAATAAAAAGTAATATTGGAAATTATTAAATAATTAACAATAAACATTTGAAATTAAGAAAGTGTAAACAAAACAAATAACAAAAAAAAAAAAAAGAAAAAAAAAACAACCTCCTTAAGGTATGCTAAGTAAAACATCTCTATTGAGCATTAAAATGTGTGCTACACTTTCCCTCGCTTATTTACAACATTGGAGAAAGAACCTAGAACTCTATTCTAGAACTCTATAACAATTTTTTCTATTACTAGAATAATATTTCTTATCTTTTCATTTTTCAATGTTTCTGTAAATATTATATTTTATTTAGTTTTTATTTTTGTCTTTCAAAAAACAAAACAATAAAAACACAAATACGTAAAACGTAAATGTTAATAAAATAAATAAATAATACGATAGAAACATGTTTAATTGTTAATAATACCTGCAACAACAACAACAACAACAAAAACAACAAAAATATGTGTTAAATAAAATTAAAAAAAAATATAAAAATTAGAACTTTAAATTCATTAAAAAAAATATTGTTTGAAATTGTAACTTAATGGATATATTTTTGCTATTATATTCACAAAATAAACCAAAAGTAACTGCCTGTCCCACGATGTCGCCAGATATCGTTCGATCGACAAATTGTATGGCAAACAACAATAACATTAGAAAATTTGTTGTTGTTGTTTTCAATATAAGTATTCGATCGAACGATTTCTAGTGACATCGTGGGACGACAGGCCATAAGAAAACACAAAAATCCAACCATAAGAAATATACATACATACATAAATTTACATAAAATTTAATTAGCACAATTCGTTTATAATATTTAATTATTCTATAAGTTGTTTGTTAAACATTCTAAAATAACAACATTTGGAGGAGAAAAATTATTGGAAAAATATTTAGAATATTGGATGAAAATTTAAAGTAAAAACCACATGCATATTTAACAAAAAATAAAACAAAGAATAAAAATAAAACTAAAACTAAAACAATGTATAAATTAAACAACAAATTATTTTTTAAGTTCTAATGTAAATATTTCTTTTTTCTATAAAATAAAATTGCATATAAAAAAAATTTAAATACAAATTGTAGTTTTATATTCAATATGGGGCCGGAGCTGATAAAAAGACGCAGTAAGTTTTAACTGTATGTGATTTAATACTTTAAAACTTCGCACTGTCTGGGGGCGGTCCTTTGGAAAAACATTGCTAGTAAATCTACTAAAAAATTTTGCATCTATTAGAAGGCACTTAAGGTACAATTTAATTGCCTTAGAATTACCGCCTCTACTGTGAGTAAAAGTTTTTACTTAAAATAATTTTTAACTAACAATTAATTTTTTTTTTTTTTTTTTTTTTTTTTTTTTTTTTTTTAGCTGTAAAGCATATTTTTGCCTTCCCAAAAGGGGGAGAGTAGCTTATTTAATAAAATTTTATTATAAATTTTAATTTTTAATCAGAAATAATTTTAAGTCAGCCTTAAGTTCAGTAATTTCAATTCTTTTATTGAATGAAATATTTTTATTAATTAATGTGAGTTTCTAAAGAAGAGAAGAAAAATTAAATTAGACTTTTAAGCTGGGGGGAAATACCGATATTTTTCTGTGCAGCAACGCACTTCATCAGCACCCTAGTCTATCTACTTGGGTAGAGATTGTTATTAACATCAGCTATTTAACTTAAATTCTAATGAAACGGAATGTGAGAAATGATTGTTGTGTACAATTATTGATTTACCTTTGGTAAATACATATGTAAGTATCACTATTTATTTCCCCTGATGATAATAACAATCTCTACCCAAGTAGATAGACTACACACAAAAAAAATCATAGGTTATATTTCCTAAAATAATGGTATAATTTTAACAAATACCTAATTTACATTACGCATTTTTTCATGAAATTAGTTGCATGAAAAATTTTTATTTGTCAATAGGTGGTCTGGAGGAACAACTTATATCAAAAAAGTTGTCAAAAATGTATCAGAAATTCATTCTACGCCCTGTTTTATATAAAATTCTCTTTTATAGCGCTGCAATAAGCAAATAGAAAAAGTTGCGTGCAACAAAATTCATGAAATTTCATGAAAAAATGCTTAATGTAAATCAGGTATACATAAGTGAAAGGGTAGAATGGCATTTACAAAGTTTTTTAGGTAATTTGACAAAAATTTTAGTTGATTTTTATGTTCGAAAACTCAACTAAAATTTTAGTTGAAACTCCTTAACGACTAGGTAAATTCATACTTTTGTTTTTTGTGAATTATCTAAATAGCAAAGTAAATTTATACATATATAATGCGGCAAATTAATATGTATTTTAGTTAATATAACTATTTATAGTTCCATAATTGTCATGGATTTAAAGAATTTTTGAATTTCTAAAAAAATTTATTATTTATTTATTAATTTATATATTTACATACATGTACATATATAAAATGAAAAATAGAAAATAACACGAAAATAAAACATTTGAAGGCAATGCTAGAAACACAACTGGGACGAACGACGAATTTTTCGTAGCGAGCTTTTCCCATAAAAAATAAAATACATTCATGCATATGCAAATTAACACAACACTGCCGTCGAACGAAACTCGTCGTGCGTGACGAACTCTCCGATATATTTCAGCACAAACCATAAGCAACTTTATAAATTATAAGAGCTGTTATTTAGTCGTCGTTGTTGTGCTTCACACGACGAATTTACTCAGCGAATTATTATCGACGAATTCGTCGCTCTTCCCAGTTGTGTTTCTTGCATAAGACCAAGTTTGCCGGCAATCGTAAAGCAGCTCTGAGTTGGTGGAGACCATTAAAACTTGGGATGGGGATCTTCCTATACAAAGGTATAGGTCGTCTGCAGCTTCCGAAGGAATCACCTATGTATATGCAGGATACAAGCAAGAGAGAGGACTTTTGCCGGGTTCAACTAGTTCATCTATAATAACTAAAAAGAATTATTTTACATAAATTTAAAAATTTTAAAAATTTAATGTATACATACCTTTTTTTACTTTTGACAATAAAATATAAAACGTTTCAATAAAAATAATTTCGAAAAATATATGTATGTATGTATGTATGTATGTATGTATGTACCTTATTGTAATAGTTTATATTAACTTGGATTTTAGGTAATGTGTAATGTACAAATTACCTAACTGCATAGTTAATATAACCCAAGTTTTTTACTTTCATATAAAAAAAGTTACCTATGCAAGCTTAGTTAATATTACCTCTTATATTTTTGTGTGTGTAGGGTGCTGATGAAGTGCGTTGCTGCACAGAAAAATATCGGTTTTTCCCCCAGCTTAAAAGTCTAATTTAATTTTTCTTCTCTCCTTTAGAAACTCACATTAATTAATAAAAATATTTCATTCAATAAAAGAATTGAAATTACTGAACTTAAGCCTGACTTAAAATTATTTCTGATTAAAAATTCACTATAGTTCAATTAAAATCTAAAAATGTCTGAAATAAATTTTTATTTTTTTATTTTTTGCCTTTTACTTTGAAATCTAAAGCTTTCTGGTTGGCAGTATAATTTCTATTTGGCAACTTAAATTTACATCAGCTAGTTGCCAATTGTCAACTACCAACGCAATTAAAGTTCAGCTGCCATCCACAGGCGGAGAAATGGCTTGTTATATGCAATAATCCGCTGTAACGCAAGTGTTTTTAATAACCAACTTCACTGTAAGTGAATAATAAACTTAAGAAATAAATAAATAAGTCAAGGTCTATTAAATAACGCCTGTGCAAGGGCACTGATTGACTGTTTTTTTTTTAATGTTCATTATTTATTAAATATATTGATTTTTTTTTTCTATTTTTGGTCTTAAGTATTTTTTAAATGGGCCTTCAAGGTCAGAAGAGCATTAAAGTAAAATGTTATATAATATTTTTTATGATTTAATCCCACATTGCGTTGGAAAATCTTAACCTCTTCAGGGATATCTTTATTTATTGAATCGGGGTTGTTATGGAATCTGATTGCGCTGACAGAATTGAAATCGAGAATAAATTGATGTTGGTATTACAGTAATCGATATTATCGCTTTCTCATTCAAATTAGAACTGTTTTCATGATTTGGTACTCATATAGAATACAATGTTATTTTGTTATTCTTTTGTCAGAAATATTCCCCGTATTGTTTGGATACATATATCGCTCATTTACTTAAAGAACGTCTTGATGCAGAATTAATCCTCATATCATTATTCATATTGTGTAAAAATTTCATACAAATATCTTGTTGACTCAGCTCTTGAGAAAAAAAAATAAAATTTTCTTTCTCAATTAAAGTGTGTATTAATTGAAAGCTTTAAAGTTTCAACGTTTATGATGTTGATTGAGCGATATGTTTTTGCTTTGGACTGTTAAATATTTGCGAAAAATTTGCGAAAAATTTAATATACAGTGGAATATCTCTTGAGCAGACACCGAAGGGGCCATTGAAATCTGTCCGCACAAGGGGACTGTGCGCTGAAGAGAAAGCGATTTCTTTGCTTATGGAGCTGTCAGGACCTGTCAAAAGTGTGCGTCTAAGAGGGGTGTCCGCCTACAGGAAGTGTCCGTTAAGGGAGATTCCACTGTACTTGTATACATAAGAGTATCGCACTTAATCCACAAAATTTGAATATTTTCAGTAGGGATGAAAAACTGTTTGTGGTTACATTAACAATTTGATTATTTTTAACTTGAACATATGCTTCAAATCAAAATAATACTCGTAACTTTTTATATGAAAATATACGATAGATTTCTATGTCCACTTTTGCATTAACTCAAAATCATCAATGATTCAAGAAAATTAGATTGCGCACTTATGCGCACAAAAATATTTTCCACTGCGCATCAATACTCACGTGGATTTGTTGTTAAAAGCAGTGATGCCAACTCTTGGGTCATCAAAAGCGTTGTGAGCATATAAAAATAGGGTAACAAAAGGGTAGTAATTAAAAAATTACGGATAAAAAAGGACTAAGATAAATATTCTGTGTTATATATGTTTTATATAAATAGATCTTCATTTTTTGTTTGACTATGATATATTAAATCGCTACACCGGAAAATTATTTTATTATTTTTTGAACGCTCGATAATTCTTCCAAGCTTTTTCTATATTTTTGTTTTTCCATTTTAAAGAAAACCATATTAACTTATAATAAGATTTAGTAAAAAATTAATGAAAAACTTACTTTTAAGAAAAATGTTTGATTTCATTAGAACTGACACACTTATTTGTTATTTCTTAAATTTCCACAAATGACAAATTCATGTTATTTAACTGTGTTCATGCATGCGAATTAAAATAGTTAAAACGTTACTTAACAAATGAATTAAATGCCCCTATCACGGTTTTCAACTTTTAAAATAGTTTGGTTGGGATTAATAAATTTGTATTGCCATTCTCCACTAAGTCAACAGTTGACTTTTCAGTTGTGTTTTGGTACTTTCATCTACAACTGGTCGCAAGTTTGGTTGAAAAAACGTTGAGAATACATAACTGCTTTTTAGTAGTTGGGTCTATGGTTGGGATTTTCTAGTTATAAGTTGGTTCGAAATAAAAAGCAGAAAAAATGGAAAAATCGAAACTAGAAATATTTGTTATGCTTAATAACAAACTTTTTAACAGTTTCGTACAAATATTTCTTTAAATGTGGTTTTAGGTGATCTAAAATATCAAAACGTTTCTTTGTTCTGCCGGAAATAATCCAAAAATCTTCAAAAATAGTTTTTTAAAGAATTCGTTCCATATATTGAGGTTTGGAATCAGCACGAATTTTTCTTTTGATACGTAGCACATCTATAATTGCGAATTCGTTTTCATCGTCATAAAATAAATCTGCACATATTTGTATCCATTTTGCATGATTGCAATACTTTTTCTAAAACATTGTGTTTTTTTTCCTGTTAAATTTGATATTTTAAGTTGGCAACGAAATGACAATTTCAACTAAAAAACAGTTGTGATTCATAATACTAAAACGCAGTTTGGTCGTGTGTAAGTTTGGTCTACTCTTAGACGACCAAACTGAATTTAGTTGAAAACCGTGATAGGTTCAAAAAAAAATTTCTTATAAGGAATTAAAAAAATTTATTGAGAAAAATCGAAGCATTTGCTTCTTTGCTTTATTTAAGTTGCAAAAATTTTGATTATTGAAAAAGCACTAGACTTGGGTCGAACTCGTTCACTAGTTCATTTTTGCCACAAACCACTGATCAAACCCATTTAAATTACATGGGTTTGATCATTGGTTTGTGGCAAAAATGAACTAGTGAACGAGTTCGACCCAAGTCTAAAAAGCACCGAAAAGCACTGCGAGAAATTGTAAAAAGAACTATAAATACCCGCTTTTTTAAAACGGGTATTTAATAAAATTTCGGGTACTCAGAAAGAAAAACAGCACCAAAAAATACCCGAAAAGCACCAACATGGCAACACTGGTTAAAAGTGTGTGTGTGAGAGAGAGAGAGAGAGAGAGAGAGCACATTCCACAAACATATTAGTGACAGCGATGCCAACTTGGTGCTTTTGGCACTATTTTTAGTGCTTTTTGAAGACTAAAAACGCCAATTTTTGAGCGTTAGTGCCAAACTAACAAAAAGCACTAAGTAGTGCTTTTAAGAAATTTGTGTATTTTTAAAATTACTTTAATAAAAAACTTGGTGAATTTATTTTTTCTGTGTAAATCATACCTTTTTCGTCTGATATATTTCATTAAAGATGTTGATAATATTGCCTAAATAGAGAATAGCTTAGAAAACATTGTTAAATTGCACTCGTTTTTCACGTTAGTGCTTTTTACGCTTTTTAGATCTTAAAATTACGCTTTTTGGTGCTTTTTTTAAATTCTGATGTGCTTTTAGAGCCAAAAAAGTTGGCATCACTGATTAGTGATTGTGAGTGGAGAGCGAAAGTGAATCAATTCATACAGTTCACTGATGGGTACATACACCTTTGTAAGTATGTATGTATGTTTCTTAGATACCCTGTAGGAAGTATCAATTGAGAAACACTACTGATTCAACAGTGCCTTTGTCAACAATACTACTGACAAATTGTACCGCAGAAAATGTTTTTTGATTTAGGGGCCGTCCATATATTACGTAACGCTGTAGGGGGGAGGGGTGGGGTTCGAGTTTTGTTATGGCGGGGGTGGGGGGGGGGGGAGTCTTTGAAAATGTTACGTAACAGAAAAATTTTAGTAATTTGTATGTTTTCTCATTTAATATGCTTTTCTCGTTTATTTGATTATCATTTATTTAATTGATCATACGTCTTACCTTCACATTTATATTATGTATGTATACATACGTACATGTGCGGAATGTCAATTTTTGATATACGAGAATTCGAATTCGAATATTTAAAATGATATCCGCGAATACGAATGTTTAAAACGATATTAAATTAACTTTGCTTTATTTTAATTTACATTGTAAATTTTACAAAAACACGAGCATACATATATACATAGATATGTTTATATGTATATCGTCACCTAAAATCCAAAAGGCCGTAAGTACACTTTTTACTATTTTACAGGAGAAGCAAAAAATATCATAAATTTATTCTATTTACATGTATGTTAGATGCCAAATTGAATAATGAATAAAATCGGTATTTTTAAACATATGTGAGCAAAATTTTAGGAAACTATGTATTTTGGTTAATCACATCATAATCAATCAAAAAGTCTATTTTGAATTTTTTAGTTGTTACGGCCTTTTGGATTTTAGGTGACGATATGTAAGAACCTATTTTTCAACCCAAAAAACATGAAAATTATATTATATGTACATATACTTTTTCGTGAGCGTGCGTGATCGTGATAAGTTGTAAACCACTCGTACGTGATTAAAAATTTTTTATTCGTGAGCGTGTGTGATCGTGAAAATTTTCAAAATCATTCGTGCGTGAAAGTGCGTTAGTAAAATATTTTTCTGCGTGAGCATGCGTGTCGTGAGTCAGAAAACACTCACGTGCACATCTCTAGTTAATACCCTCTAGATGATTAAGTGCGATAAAAACTAAAAATTAAATAAACAAAAAAAAAACGTGTATTATATTCTATTCATTCCAAAATACACACTTATAATTCCAAACTTTGGAAAAAAAGCTTTTTGTTGTGTGTAGCTTGGAATCCAAAGTACACACAACAAAAAGTTTTTAACCATTTTTGCTGTTGGCAAGTTTAGCAAAGCTCAGTCTACAAATTCGTAGGTGTGTTTCTTAGCTAAAACTTTTATCAGCTTTTAGCTTTTTGGGACATCTTTTTGAATAAAAATTTCCTATGGTATAGAAGTTTTTTTTTTTTTAATGATATGTTAATATCAAAAGGAATTAAAACGATGAAATAAATGCCTTTTTTGTTTGTTGAATGTGAATAGTTTTTGAGCATGCCCAGCATTGCCAACTGTGTATATTTATCTGTTCGTTTTTTTTAAATTGTTTGTTTTTGTTTTTCTTAAAATTTTATCAGTTTTTGCAGTTTTTTGCTTTTCACTAATTTTTTTCAATTAAAATAAACGTGCATAACACGTAATTCGACTTCGACTACGATAAATTGGAACTAGATTATAGAAAAAGTGCTGCAATGTTCTTTAATCTAGTACAAAATATGACACCCGTAATAAGGCCCATTAATTGATATGTATTAGTGTCCTGCACAAGACTATTTATAAGACTTTTCAAGACATGAGAAATTTTTCCAATGCTTGATTACTACAGCGAAATATTCTAAAAGAATCGCTAAACAACACTGTTGGCAAGACAAACCAGCGCAGGACACTAATATGTATATACATTGGACCTTATTGCGAGATTCGTATTACGTCTTCGACTATGATGATTTTGTAATAGATTAAATAATATTGCAGCATTTTTTCTATAATCTTGTTCCAAATCGCCGTAGTCGAATGGGCCTTATTGTATTTAAAAGAAAGGATTTATTGAAAAGGCGACATCTATCCGGAAGGAAAATCTTAAAAAGATATTGTAGATATAAGCGGCAGTACTGCCAATTCAAAATACAAGTCTATTTTTCCAGTTAAGCAAAGACACCGCACAAGCAATTTCCTTTTGAAATTTTGTGCGTTTGTTTTTGTTAAAAAAAGCTTTTCTTCACAATTAAAAATAAGTGCTACCAGAAAAAGGGAAATTTTTTTTACTATTAGGGCCATTATTATGACGACGATAAAATTGCGGATAGTTAATCCCAACTTTAGCAAAATTGAACTATAAAGTGATCTTTAAAAATATTACATTATTACAACTGCGGGTATTGATTGTTAAAAATAGTTAGTGGCGACTTGCTTTTGTTTATTTGTCAAATTACAAATAAAATGCAAGAATTTTTGTCAATTCTTCTATATTTTTTGTAGTATTATATGTTTGTATTATATTATTTTTATTTTGTGGCATGTTTTGATCAAATAAAATTTGGCTGCAATATATTAAGTAAAAAGTGTGGCAACGTATGAAAACGTGGCAACTTCAAATGACTAAAGCGGCCCACCCACTTGCAATATAATTGTCCAATTTTTCGTATTGTACAATAATATCGCCAATGTGTGTGTCATATTCGAAGGTGGTACAATATATTGACAAATATCAAAAGGCTTTTGATTTTTATTGTACAATCAAGACAATTGTGTAATGTGGTGGCAACATTGTTAAATGTTGTTTACTTTTTCACTGTCAGGAAAATTGGACAATATTTTCTTTAAAAATATTGTGCCATTTATTGCATAGTATAGGTTAAAACGACAATAATATGTACAACAATATATTCAGTAATATTGTATAATGGATGGGCCGCTTAAACCTCACGATAAAAGTTACAGATAGGGTGAACTTGCCTGTAATTTATCATTAAATTTTGGTTAAAGTGAAGTTGTAAAAATGAAAAAGTGTTTATCCATCCAATAAAATCCTACCTTTAACTAACGACAATTCATTTTATTTTTAAACACACCACAACCCGCAAAGCTATTAGCTTGTCTGCCGAAAATACCCATGGCGGGAATCAAACCCACGACCTCTGGACTGAGAGGACAGGTGCACAATAAGTGGCCCTTAGTTTTTATTTTATTTTTTTACATAAATCTGTGTAGGTAATTTTTTGCAAGTTGCACTTTTGTGTATCAATGTAAAATAATTGCAGACGTATTTTCTAAATATTTTTGGTTTATTCCAAAACTCTTAAATATTTACTTACGACAATCTAACGTAAAATAAAGGATCTCTATGAACGGATCACAATCGAATACAGGGTTTGATTGATTAAGATTCGTAAATGAGTAAGCTCTTTATCGAAATAATGTTTATTATTTATTTAAATACCACTATACACCTATTCAAAGTGACTGACAAAAGGCCATTCATAAACAAGAGGGGACTATTGCTTTGAAAAATAATTTTTATTAACCCTTAACAACATAACGCCGTTGACAGTGTTCCTACCGTTACTTACTTGTTAAATAAATTAATATTAGTTTGTGGATTATATTTAATTGTATCGTTTCATTGAAATCTTTTTTTACAAAAAGGATTTAGTAAAACTATAAATAAATTTTGAACTTAAGAACTTCTCTTGCTCTTATTAAATACCAATAATGTAAAATCAGCATGCAAAAATTTTGATTGCAAATCATATTAAATGTACCAGAAATAACATGTTCTTTATGTTGGCGTTTATTTACTTCCTTCAAAGCTGTGATACACTGTTGTGCTCAGTTGTGTGACTTGTTCTTGTTTTGTTGTTGTTGGTTTTGATTACCAGCGAAAATTTCCTACTGATGGCTAGTAGGCAGTGTATAAGTCTTGTAGTCGGAGGGTCGAAGTTTCGAATTCTGGAACAACCTAAATAGTTTCGCAGCTTGTGTTTTTTAAACTAAAGCTTTCATTTAACTAAATTTTTTGTTGAATGATCAATTAAATAATTTTGAATTCAAATTTTATTTATGACTGGTATTTATTTGGTGTGTACATAAAGAACATTTAAGGTTGTTGCGGCCGCAGCGTTTAGCCCATTGACTATCTTGACCGAGGAAGCCAACACAAACGGGTTTTTTTGGTGCCTGTGTCAATACACACATTCACGTGAATTGTAAATAACTCACTGAGTGCGGCAAACGTTGTCTTACGCCCCCACCTTACTGCATACACAAAAATTCATTTAAGTTAATCCAGCCGTTTAGTTGCAGTATAGATAAATAAGCTAGATACCGACTGCAGCGCTATCTGCCGAGCTGATTTGTGATTGTAAACCATCCAGGGTGCCTCCCTAATGTATACAAAAAAAATAAAATTTATTCAAAGCGGTCCAGTCGTTTAGGAGGATTTTAGCGACATACACACCTATAGTAGAATTATAAATATATAGATATTAATACAATAATATGACTACATTAAATTAAATTCATATTGTTTCAAGTTGAATTAACTTTGACTTAACATTGTTCATCATGTTCTTGTGTGAAATAACTGTGACTCATCATTTTTCTTCATTTTGATTTAACCAGTACTGAAATGTTAAATCAATATGAAATAAAGTTATTTCAAAATATAAAATTTTCTTTAAAAATTACCATAAATCATCTTGAATTAACATGAAACACCTATGAAGCAAACTTATTGCCGAAAATGTTAAATTAGCCTTGTGTACGTAGATTGTGAAATTTTTCTGTGTGTACTTTCTACTGTAGGTCATTCAATAAGATCATTGTATGACCTTATGTATTCTTCCAGCACGTACTGAGCGAGTTCCCTTAAAACATTTATTTTCTCGGTACACTTTGGTACTTTTTTTGGTCAAGGAGTGCAGGATTACCTAGACTGGTTGGCTAATTTAAAATTTATTGCCAATAATATGAGGCCTTTCATGAGTAAACGAAAAATTTAAGTGGTAAAATTCTACTAAAGAAATAGCCAAAAATGAGTCTTTTCATACTCAAATGACGTATTATCATATTTTATGTCTTTGATCAAATAGAGCCGAAAATGGTCTTTCATAAACAAACGATATTTAATAATGCATTTAAAAATAACTATTTCAGTTAGTTAATCTGTAATAATTCCCAATAAATTAAACATTATTAAGCTGAATCTTATTTACTTTGTAAAATAATCCCAAGCATTACGTACTTATAAGTTCAAACTTCATTAATGGCTTTTGGTCCTTAATGCATACGTACAGCTCTTATATATATATATATATGTATAGATAAGTGCATACGCAAACTTATGTATGTGTGTACATATGTATGTATGTATAATATGGATAAGAATCAATGCATTCGCTGAAGTCATAGCACAAGGAGAGGAAGAATAAAATGTATAATTCCTGGGCAAACATTATAAGCCACAAATGCTCATAAAACGATTATGACTTTGTATCATGCAATTATCAAGCATTTGATATTGTTCACCTTATTGGCCATTTTGGAATTAAATGTTTCGAAATGTGCAAGAATAGAAAATAATTGTTGAGAAATAAAAAGTGCACCTTATTGAGAGTGTGTAGAAATGTGCATTAAAAAATCTAAACTAAACAACAACTTTTAAAAATAAGTTGGTACAACATACATACAGACAGAAATATTTCAACTTAAAATCTACATAAACAAGGTTAATCTAATCATTTTCGGCAATGATTTTGCTTCATATGTGTTTCATATTAATTTAACATGATTTGCAGTAATTTCCAAAGAAAATATTTCTTCCATTTGAAATAACTTCATTTCACGTTGATTTAACATTTACGTACTGTTAATATCAAAATTAAGAATCATATGATTTTAATTTAATGTAGTAAATGTGTTATATTAATTACTTTACTTACGTGCGGTTGACAAAGACATCAGAAAAATGTTTGTTTGTCTGGCCAAGATTTGAACTCGGAACTCTTCGCGTGGTAGTCAACGTGCTGACCCCTGCAGCCATAACAACTTCAAATATTCTTTAGATACACACTAACGTTCTAATTCATAAAATATATTTCAGGTTTATTACAGGTTTACTTGACATATTTCTATAATAAAGCTGAAATATTTTTCATGAATAAGGCAGTAAATATGTAGCATCATGAATAAAATTTTAATTCAATATTATTTCATTGATCATTTAGCTTACAATCTATTTGAAAAGTTTTAGTTAAAATAAATACAAAATGCTTTGACTTGAAAAGTTTGAGTTAAAAAAACTTTGACTTGACTCCAGGATTCGAACATGCGATCCTCTGACTGCAATACTAGTACACTGCCTACCAGCCAGCAGCAGTTTTTTCGGCTGTTTACAAACATCAAAAACAACCCTCTAGCCAGTCTAGAACCATATGTTTTTATGTCAATACTCTTTCTCCAGCGACAATTGCACTAGTTAAAATGTCGACAACTTTTCTTTTGTGCGCGAGTAGAGATACATTAGAGACAACAGTTCTAGTGTACTTCTGGTGATATTGTCAATGAACGAGTTACTAAAATCTACTAGTGAATCTTTGGTTCAAATATCTCCATATTATCATAAAAGAACTACCTTCTCAATAGTGCTAAAGTCTACTGGTAGATTTTCAATGACATTGGCTGGGGTACACCTAATCAGTAGCACTATTGACTATGTCAATAGAAAATCACTATAATTTTACTATTGACAACGAGCGATGAAATATCGATATTGCAGAATAGAGCCTCTAAAATTTACTAGTGAATCTTTGGTGCCAATGTCTCCATGTGGTCGCAAAAGAACTACTTAGTCAGTAGTGCTACAGTCTAGTGGTTGATTTTCAATGACAAGCTAATGTTAAATGTCAATAGATGATTACATTGGCTGGGGTACACCTGGTCAGTAGTACTACTGACAACGTCACTAGTAAATCACCACAATTTCACTATTCGAACTTTCTGCAGGATATGAACAAAGCAAATAAACAACAAAACACTGAAACAATATTTTATTTCTTGTAAATTTAATGTGATTTGAATGAATTTGAATCGAACTTTTTGCATGGTGATTTTACATTGTACCTAATGTACATATAAGACGAAGCAACAGATATTCGTATTGTCTCCTTTACCTTGAGCGAACCAGTGTTAATCGCATATCTAACAAATAAATAAAATATTTAAAAGCAATTAAATTACTATTAATTTAATTCGAATGGTTTACATGCGGCTGTTTGATTTCTGGTGTATAGTGGTGTGGAGCCACCTTTCGTTCACGACTCCCAAACGGCGCAAAAACTTGGCTATATTTCGCTTTAAAAAACTCCAAACATATTCAAGCCAATGTTATTGCAAGTGATAGTATTGTTGAAAATAAATCCAAAAGTTCAATTCAGATTTAAGTTATATAAGATATTTTTTTTAAATATATTTAGCCACTTGTTTCCTATTAAATCTTTATTGCAAACAAATAAATGAATAAAAAAAAAATTGTGGTCGCACATGCAGTTGCTCAAATAAAACTTATTGTTATACTGCTTGTTAAGCAAAAAGTGAAAAATGTCACTATGGCTTGAAATCCAATTGCGAGTGTGTGACTGTGATGTGGATTTTTATCATTTAAGCTTAAAACACACGCATACATGCACACATGCACACATGCATTTTCTATAAGCCATTTAAAGCAACCATAGATACCTGGATGACATTGTATATATGAGGCAAACAAACATGTATATACCTTTATATAAACTCTCAGAATAACGTAAAAACTATTGTGAAAAGGACATAATTGTGTGGCAATATGAAATAAGCGCTTAAGTCGACTTAAGCAAAGTAAAAATTGTGTGAAGTTTTGAAGCTACATATAAGAGATTAAAAGTATCTAACGCACGATTATACTTTCGTGTGATATCTTCGTTGCATGTGCAGCGTTGCAACGTCTGTAAATTTCAAAGAGTACATAATATAGCATAATAAAGGTAAATTTTCTTAAGTCGACTTAAGCAGTTATTCCACATTGTCACAGAGTTGTGGCAGGACAACAAGTGCAGAGACTACCTGAAGATACGAAATCGTCAAGTTGAACTGATACCGCAAAACTTTTTCTTACAAAAAAAGAAACATTATCAATCAATACTTATGGTTCAGCATAGAGTTTGCAAAAAGAAAAGTTAAATAAAAATTTTACTTTTATTTATTAAATTTGTCAATGTTGCTTCAGCAGTTGAACGATTATTTATTTATTTACTTACTTCATCACTGCAAAAATAACGAACGCCCGTCTTGTTGCAAAATTGTTAAATAATTTTTCAAATTGATTAGGAAGAACAATCAACAGGTTTTGTTAGATGTTTATTATCCTTTGAAATTCTTGCTGCCCTTAGACTCAACACAAAAATTCATTCCCAACAAGCGTCAAGGTATTTGATTAAAAAAAAAAAAAATACTGAAGATTTCCAATATAAAGAGAAATGTTCAGAGGAAATAAGTTTGCTTTGATAATAAATATTGTAATAGTTATTACAGTAAATCAATAAAGTATTTAAATATAAATTAATTAACGAAATTAAAAATTGAAGTAAAATTAATTGAAATTTTAATTCAATATACAGCGAATGTATTTTTCCCATGCCCTGGAGACAATCTATCAGGCCATTGCAACTGTTTGCAAATGAATTTTCCTTGGAAAAATATATGAATAGGCGTAAATATTGCTCCCTACAGAGCGATTGTTTATTGTTTCCAAACATTAAGAGTAATGGATGGTCGGAAAGAGATTCGATCTCAATGATGAAAACATTTCACAAGCATATATTTATTTTGCTGACCTAGACAAATCTCATATTTTGGGAAGGTATAAAATAATTGAACAAACATTGCACAAATTGCATAAAGCCCAAAAGGAGGCTGCATTGAAAGCTAAAATGATTTTATGTTCAAAAAGTTTCCTGACTTATTGACCAGACTCATACAGAAAAATTTTAACTTAGTTTAACCTTTCTCGGCAACGATTTTGCTTTATATGTGTTTAATGTTAATCTAATTAATCTAACAATTTTTCCTTTTGAAATGACTTTATTTCATGTTGATTTAATACTGTCAATAATAATATCATGTTGAATCAAAGTTATATCAAGTTGAAACCACATGAATTTAATATTATGAAGTTATTGTATTTTATTTCAAAGAAAAAGGAAAGTTTCTATAGAGTTTTTCTATCTTGGCTGTGGTGACATAGTCGAATTTTTTATGAGAAAACTGTTCTGTGACAAATTCCACTTTTCTATAATAAAAGTAGACTTTTGTATAAAAAAGGGTTCTGTGAAACAGTTTACTTTTCTATAAGAAAATTATTTTTGTAACACAGTCTAGTTTTCTCTAAGAAAAGTGTTCTGTGACACAGTCGACTTTTATACAAGAAAAGTGCTTTGTGACTCAGTCGACTTTTCTATAAGGAAAGTGTTATGATACACAGTCGACTTTTCTATAAGAAAAGTAATTCTGTGACACAGTTTATTATTCTATAAGAAAAGTGCTCTGTGACACAGTCGATTTTTCTATTAGAAAAGTTTTCTTTCTATAAGCGAAGTATTCTGTGACTTATTCGATTTTTTAATGAGTAAAGTTTTTTGTGAACCAGTCGATCTTTCTATGAGAAAAGTGTGCTGTGGTAATACAGTCGATTTTTCTATAAGAAAAGTGTTCTACGACACAGTGGAATTTTCTATAAGAAAAGTGTTTTGTGACACAGTCTACTTTTTTTATAAGAAAAGTGTTCTGTGACTCATTTTACTTTTCTATAAGAAAAGTGTTCTGTGACACTAATTTTCTATAAGAAAAGTGTTCTGTGACACAGTCAACTTTTTTACAAAAAAGTGTTCTGTGAATCTTTTCCTAAGAAAAGTCTGCTGCGGTGACTTAGTCAAATTTTCTGTAAGAAAAGTGTACTATGATGATTATGTTGGTTTTTCTATAAGAAAATTATTGTAAGATCCTGACGTAATCCTTTAAAGTGCCGAAGAACGTAAATTTTTGTTTGGCCCTTTCATCCAGAATCAGTTGTATGAACCATGTTCTTTATTTCCCTGCTCTACAGAAATCTAGATAATGCTTATATAATCAGATTAATCCGACTTCATCGTATTAAAAATTACCTTCGTATTCATAAAAAAATAAAATGAATTTGAAATCCATTTTAGCAAAATTTGATATGAAAAATTTTAAATAAAATACATTTCAAATTAATTTTAAATTTTATGTATATGGGAGTAAATCTTTGAAATATTTTATTATTGA